>JAOXNR010000013.1:15098613-15130181 GCA_028571225.1 Parsonsia alboflavescens
GAAACTAAACCTTCTAAAATTTTATAATAGCTATGAGGATATTTTATTTATTTTGTAAATTTAGTCCTTATCGATTAAGGGTTGTTGGTTTAGACTTAACTTTTAAAAAAAAAGCACTCATTTTAATTTAATAAGGATTTAAGTGGGCAAAAAAACAAAACTTGTTTGTTTAGATTTTTATAAAAAAGAACAAGTTAAAATTTCTTATAAAATAAGTACTTTAACTATCTAATTTTCCCCTTTTTTTCAATCTTTTCCTTTTCCCATTTTTTATTTTATTTTTTTTTTCTTTTTCCTTCAAATTCTTTCTTTTTATTTTTTTTTAAAAAATTTTCTTTTCCTTAGCTTCTCTCTTTCTTCTTCCTTACAGTTTTTTATTTTTTTTATTTTTGTTAACCCCCCGGTCAATCCCCACTACCCCTATCCCCGGGGTACGCACCGACCCCGCAGTGCTCTTGTTCCTGCTTTCAGTCTTTATCATTTTTTTCTCCATCTTCGTTTTTCTTTTTCCTTTTTAAGTTTTTTTTTCCTCTGTTACGAATATTTTAAAAATTCATTTTATTTAACTCACGTATATTATATTTTATGGAGAATAAAAAAAATTCATAAAAAGCTTTGTTAATTTTTCCCAGATATTTGAAGATTAAAATGAATGTCATTTATTTGTTTTATTATTATTATTCTCGATTCAATTTGCGTTCATGATAACAGTATTCTCAATTTGCTGCAATTACTAGGTATATCTGTTCTCACTTCTAATTAATTACTACTCCTTCTGTTTTAAAATAATTATCATTTATATATTTCAAGGTATAAAGTATAATTGAATTATCCATCTTATCCTTTATTTGTTAACCTTTTTCAATAGCATTTATAACATTTACACACTCTAATTTTAGAATCAACCAATCACATTATCACTAATCTTAACTTTTAATTAATTCAAGGGGAGATAAAAATTATCTAAAATAAGTAATGTAATCATTTTGAAGAGAATGGAGTATTCTGGTAGGGCTGCCGAAATGCACCTTTTCATTCTAAAAGTAGGGACACCATGGGGCCGGAAAATACTAGTGCTTCTTGGAACAACTTGCATGTTTATGGCTTCCCTTTCTATAAATGGAACCGCCGAATATTTACTACTCGCTCCCGTTTCTCTCTTTAGAAGTCCGTTTAGGTTTCTATAATAATTGTTTTAATAATTAATATGTTTTTTTATTAAAATATATTTTATAATAAATATATTTATATAAATTCAATCTTTATATTTAATATGATTAAAGGGTAAGAATAAATTTTTTTTTTTATTAATACTCTTTGAGAAGTAAAAAATGATTACACGTGTCTTTGAAAAATCCAAGATTACTTTTATACTGATACAAAAATTTTAAAATTTTTCTGAATTCTAAAAAGAAATAAAAGGAGTAATAACGTATTAATTGAGTCAAACATTGTTTCGGTCATTAATTAATTGTCTACATGTTAACTAAAAATTACTTTGGCAATTTTTTTCAAGTATGGTTAAGTCAAACAGAGATGAATTTGAAGGGGGGGAAATAATAATAATTCAACTTAAGTTCGAAAGTAATTCAGATAATTAATAATCAGAATGAGCAGCAGTTCTGAAATTAGTACTCCGGCTTTTTATCTAGGAAGTGTTAGTACCAATTTTTCGAAAAAATTATAATTCTTAAGAATAGATAATCTGATTTTTTTTTTTTTTTTTTTTGTTTGAAACAACCAAACAAAGGATTCGAAATTTTTAGGAGGCGAGGATCTGCTTAGCTGGGATTTGGTCAGCGGGTAGAATCAGAGATGAATTTAATCAAAACACTAAAAATATTTCAAAGGTAAATAATTTTTTGGACAAATGACTTAAAATTGTATTTTCAGGGCAAAACGAACCCGTAAAAAAAAAAATTAAAAACGAAGAAGAAGAAGAATAATTTAGATCTATGTGGTGAAGAAATAATTGTTGAAAGACAAAATTGGAGATTTTGCCTAATAGAATAGCTATTAACCCCACCAAATACTATCATGTTAATTAAGAGTCTAGTATGGTGGATACATAAATTTAAACCATTACACAGTAATTACTATCAAATTTGCAGCTGAAAAATTGACAGTGTTCAGTGCATAAGGCTTGCAGATGGTTTCTTCCATTTCTCAAAGAAACTCATGCCTGGTGTGCAATGCACCATTTTTCCCATCCATCTCACTTTATCTGGTCACTTTGAAGGCCTGCACGACTCATAAAAAGAAAAGAATCAGTGAGTTAATTGTTGAATGCAAAAGACAAAAATTTATACGGAAAGGGGACTAAGTAAGACTAATTATAAAAAGAGAAAATAATATTTAGGAGCTACTATTATACACGATATGGTTCGTGTTATGAATTGTTGTGAATAGCTAAGTCTAAACCGCCTTTATATAAGTTTTTATAACTAATCGTTATGGAAGATAATATCACTAACAGCTAGAATTGGATAAGGATACATACAGCTTGCCTACTTCCAAGAGTCATAATTTGTTGAGGATTTCTTGCATGACTTGGTGTTTCCTTATCTTCAACATTAATCATAAAAAATACAAGCTCTATTTAACTTTTATTTAAGTGAAGACGGGTATTAAAGGTCATTTAAATTTCAACCAAACCTTGATGATAAACTCTAGTCAAAATACCTTTATTCTTTTCAGTAGATCCTTAGCATGAACATTTTCCTTAAAGTGATCGCGCACAGGCTGCAAAGCATTTGATAAAACTAGTAAATCAGATGTAAAGTGAGAAAAAAACTAAGAAAAGCCAAAAAATCTTCATCGATCAAGGATTGACATGAGCCCATTCTTTCTCCAACTAACAAAAGAATTAATTTTTTGATTGGTTTAAAGAGCAGGCTGACCATAACTGGTTTACATTTATTTTATTTCCCTGCCATACTAATATCATACAGCACAGCACACATACCAAAATGTGGCTTACCTTCAAAATCTGGTTTAGTGCTTTTGACAAAGCAGGTTTAAGATCAGCCGGATGCAGAAGCCCACTTTCATACTCCGTGGCTAAGTCTTCAAACTTAAGATAGGTCCTGCATACAAAACGGAGAGAAGAATAATAGATCGGTACATATGAATACGTTGGATTGGACACACAGTTCATATATAACATAACAAAAATAGCACTTAATAAATAGCTCTAATGGGAGACAAGCAAATTAAGAACATTCCAAATTATTAAAAAAACATAAATGTACAGAAAGAAAGGGGATATAAGGAGAAATGGAACCAAAAAAAAAGCTCATTGGAACCAATAATAAACTCACTTTTCACCACCATTTTCAGCACTTCGCTCCACCTTGAACTCGTTCAACCAAGGGAAAACAATATATTTGATGTACTCCAGACATGGATTATCTTTCACAACATTGGGTGGGCAGTAAGCACCCTTTATTTTGACATTTACATCAGCCTGGCATAATAAGAATCACCAATATTAGAAAATCTGGAATGCATCAAATAACTAAAGCCTCTATCTTAAACAAAAGCAGCCAAGTACATTTAACCTCTTCATCCTCCATGAAGATGGCAGAAGATGGATCACTTTTTGACATCTTCACTTGGTCTTGCTTCAAACCAGGAAGCATATCTACAAGGAAAAATGTGGCCAGTAATTCAAGCACCATTCAGAAAACATATTTACATATATATTTGGGATAAAAAGAAAGAACGAGGGGGCATACGGTGAGACAAAATAATGGGCTTGTTTTTCCTCTTAATATCATCACAGTACTCTCTTGCGAGAACATTTACTTTTCGCTGATCCATTCCCAATTGGCAAATGTCTGCCTGAAAAATTGAATGCAAAGAACGTGATTCAATCCCACAATTATTTCATTTTCTGGTATGCCAATTATATTAACCTATAATAGGTAATATAGACAATTCAATAGATTAGTTAACAAAGTAACAGAGAAAAGAACACCAAAGAGATATTCTGTACGGAGACAAAAAACATTGACAATTTCTGGACAACAAAAGGAGATAGGGATAGTACAAAAGGAACAAAATCAGTTTCAATGAAGATTACATGAAACTAAATCAGTAGCAATTCAAGAAAAGTAATAAGTTCTTTTGAAATTCTACCCAATTTATCTAAACCCAAAAAAAACATGTCCCTTTAGATGACAGAAAAATTGGAATAGAGTAGTGCACAGAAGCTCTACACAAGAGATTACAGATGAATTGAACTCCCAAAAACAGGCCACAGCCAATACTTCTTGCTGTATTAGTGAGGTTAGAAGCCTAGCTGCTACCACTCTAGTGGAATACTTGAACCGTATGGATTACTAATAACTACAATGATGCAAAAGGCAGAACTCGCAAAAAGTCATAGTCAATGGTTCAGTAAATTCACAAGTCAATTTAAACAACAAATATGCTTAAATTTCATGTGTTACCTTCAAAAAGAAAATATCAGCACACTGCATACATGGGTAAAAGATCTGAGCAGCAGTTAACTCGTCTTTTTCATCACGACCCATAATTTGACAGCACCTGATGAATTGATACAGACAAATAAAAAGAGATAAAAAGGGCATTCTGTAAATTAAGTAGGCAGAAACTACATTAGAGAGCATACAATTCGTAAAACTTCTACCTTAGTATCCTAGGAAGCTTGTTCCTTCGTGCTATGTCCATCACTAGAGGCCAATACTCATGAGATCTGGAGTTAATCTCATCAGAAGACCATATAAACTCTACCCCTTCCATTTTCATCCCAACAGCCTTCCATATCTCGATCATATATTCCCCAACAACTCGGATTTTCTTCAAATCACCACCCAACTTGTTGTTTAGCTGAGCAAACCAATCTGCAATCCATATTTTCACATGGCACCCAGCAGAAGTAAGTTTGTTCACATTGATTGCCTTCATCACACCCTGTTTAGCAGTTAAAAATATATTAACTGATGCAGCAATAATAATAATAAGCTCAAGGCATGCAATAATTTAATTCCAGGGAATCTAATATAGTTTTAGCCTGCAGTAAGTATTGACTTTCCCCTAGTAGCCACTTCATTCTTAAGATGAATTGGAGACGTGAAAATTTACTTGAGTAATTGATTTGGGTAAAAAGTGTAAAAATATCTGTCAAGCATCCCTATTTGTGAAGTAAAGAGTAAACAAGATAGACAAAAAAAACAGGAGATACTAAAAGATTTTAATCCACGTTACAGACCTGTGCAATGTGCATTCTTCCTGATGGCTCAAATCCATCGTAGCAGATGGGCAGAGGTTTCTTTGCCAAAAGATTCATTAACTCATCCTCTTGAATGCACTCCTCTCCGACACTCCTGACAATCCTGAACTTCTCCTCTACAGTTATCCTACAATTCCCGTAATTTCCCAAAAATTAATATACAAACATCCTAGGAACTTACATTTTCTTACAAATTATATAAAAATTCTAGAAATAGTTGAAACAGGGAGAGTACTCTGAGGTAGAAGCATGGGCATCCCTGACGGATGAAGCTTGTGCCGATGCTGTGATGGCGGACTCAGACGGAGGCGCCTTCTCGTCCATGTTGAGTCGAGTCGTTGACTACTGCTTTTCTGCGGCCTGCTGAAGTTAAAAGAGGATGAAGACCGCCGAAATGGGTGTTTTTATGGGGCTATGCGGGCAGACTCTAGAGTGAAAGAAAACGTGAAAAACAGAAGTGTCTAGGGATTCGGATTTCCTCCAACAAAATCCATTCAAAGGTTTGTTTGACTGTGGATTGGCCTGGGTTTCCATATGGGCCAAAAAGGCTGGTGATTTTGGGCTTACATAATTTGGGTCCAAGTTTTGAAGAAAGAATGAATACATGGGAGATGGATAGTGATTTTCCAAATTATGTGACGATGAGTCAATGACTTTAGAATGCATTACATAATTAAATTGATTAAAAAAACTTATCTTGTTTATGTATGTTATTTAAAAATGTTAAATAATATAACTCTGAATCTTCTATTACATTTTATATATCAACTTTTACATCATCAATAATAAATAGATACGTATATATATATATATGGTTTTGCTAAGAGGGCGCACCGTTACCGTAACGGAATTCTTGCTATAACTTTCATGCAGCCAACCAAGCAGAGCAAGAATTCCATTACGGTAATGGTTGGAGCCCGCATTAATTAGCAAATTCATATATATATATATTATTAATAAAATCTTAAATGATATGCAAAATTCTAAGGGTATTTGATTTTTATCGAGTAATACATATTATTTTATTTGATGGAGTAGAAAATATTATAGAAGGTGTAATTAAACCTTATTAATTACAGAAACTAAACCTTCTAAAATTTTATAATAGATAAAACAAAATTTTATTTATTTTGTAAATCCAGTCCTTATTGACTAATTCATAGATATTAAAAAGATACATTCCATTTTAGCTAATTTCTAGACAACATTTGAAGACTGAATGGAGGGAGTCATGGATTAAATTTACCTAATTTTATTTATCTTGTAAATTCAGTCCTTATTGACTAATTAATACATATTAAAAAGATACATTCCATTTTAAGTCATTTCTAGACAAGATTTGAAAACTGAATAGAGGGAGTCATGGATTAGATGTACCTAATTAAGGTAAATAGTGTCGGGTTCCTAATTAGGGAAACATGGGCCATAAACCTTACGAGTGAGTATGTATGGGGTAAAAACCGAAGGTTAATAGTACTATTCTCAATTAGCAGCAATAATTACATACTATCTACACTACTATTGCTGTCGAAATGCAACCCTTTCCTTCTAAAAATAGGAAGAATCCATGTTGGGGCCGGGAAGGGACTGAAGAACAAACTACCACTGCTTCTGGTGATGTAAACAACTTGCAAATTTATACTTATTATAGCTTCCGTTTCTATAAATAGAACAGCTGAATATTTACTAATAACGTATTAATTGAGCCAAATATTATTTTGGAGATTCATTTACTTCGGCAACTAAGGAGCAGGTTGATGTAGCCGAAATGAGGGGTGGTGTATGTACAAAGATCCATGATTAATAAGCCATTTGTATTGATTTTGTCAATGTTAAAATAAACTTTTTAAAAAAATTTTCAAAAAGTCCCTATGAAGAAATATATTAAAAAAAATGTTTTATGAAGATAATACGTAATGTTGATGAAAAAAATAATTACAATATTCATTAAACTATTATCAATGATTTATAATTAGAAAAAAAAAATTAATTCATACAATTTATAAATAGGAATGTTTTATAAAGATAATACTTAATATCGGGTCACAGTTTTTTTTTTTTAATTTATCTATTTTTTTTATGGTTGGGGGGGGGGGGGGGCATTGTCAGGAAATTAACCAGACACTTCTGAATACGGATATCAAATAGGTTTGCTACATAGTAATACAGGGTCACGGTTACATCTCTGCTTAAAAATTCAAAGCTCTCAGAAAATTGTTATGCAGATATTGACCACAAATTCCACCCAACTGGAAACAATATGAAAGATGGATTGGTCAGTTTCAGCCGTAGCTTTTCAGGCGGGATGTGGCTGCGTTGCACGAGTTTGGAATTTTCCCACCCCAGGAAACAGGTCCAATTATATGGTAAATTAATTGATTAGCAGTTGGGGGTCTGCGATTTGGGATTGGAAACACTAGGCCTATCAATTGGGCCGGTCTACCTCAAATCTAGCCCCAGCTCCATTGCCATCTCACATAAACCCCCTTTAAATGGACTCCAACCTAGACATGTCAAATGGATTGGCCTATCCTAACCTCAATTCATAAAAACCCACTTTAAATATGTCTCAATCCACTGAAGCTCTAGTCCATTAAATTTTAAAGGGTCAGTCCATGGGCCTCCATATATTTTTATAAAATTAACATGTTGTTAAAAGAGAGAGAGAGAAATAGATTTGTTAAAAAAAAAACCAAAAAAAAAAAAAAAGAAATCGAGTTCAGGTTCGCAGCACCCACCGCTGCCAAATCCACTTAAAACACTGCCGCACTACCCCCAAACCACCAAACCCAACCACTACCCTGCCATTTAGATCTGTAACCGATTAAAAACTTATGGAGTTTCTGCAACATTTGTCCCCAAAAACTTGCTTTTTTTTTTATTTTTATTTTTTTAAAATCACATACAAATGATGTTGTTTTTTTTCTTCTTTAAAACCAATTTGGCCCATAGGCTAGCCAATTTCCTAGGGGTCTAGCCTACTAAAGCCCACCTTTAAAACTATTATTCGGGTCCACCCCATTTATATATAAGGGCCATGGGCCTAAGCCTAAATCGACGATCTTATTCCAGTCCACTTGAGCATCAACCTTCTAAATTTTAAAGGGATCACATATTAAAGTTTATGGATTCCCATATATTTTAAAAAATATTTTAATTTATCAATTATATTTTTCAATTGCAAATATAAAATATAATACAATTTTTTTTTTAAACTATCACTAATAAAATTACATTCATATTATATAAATTATATCAAGAAAAATTTCTAAATATTCAACCAATGTCAAAGTTCATAATTCATCAAAGTAATACAATAATTCAAATTCAAATATCAAAATAACAAGTTTCTAAATTCAAATTTAACTAATACAAGAATTAAACAAGAATTCAAGTTCAAGTAGTAAATTTCTAAATTCAAGTTTAAAAAACTTAATGGATTAAAAATTCCTCAATCAAGATTCAAGATCTTCAAAAATTGTAATATATGAATCTTTTGTTGAAAGTAATGAAACCTCAAGGTTAGAAACATCAACACCATCTACAAAAAAGAAGAAAAAGAAAAAAACAAATAAATTAATTCAATATAAATTTAAAACAATAAAGATTAAAGATATCGAGCCATGCTTGCTTTCTTTACTTTGCTTTCATCATCCTTATTATGCTCTCAACTTGCTTTCTCAGGCTCACATGAGTATCAAACAAATGCTACTTATACAAAGCAACCATACATCCTTTGGCAGAAAACATCCAAATTACAAAGCATTTCTCATGTTACATGACTCATCATATCGTTTTAGTTTTACTACAAATTATAAAACTGCCATATTATCCCTAAATGAAATTGTAAAGACATAAATAACTAGACCAGCAATAGACGTCAACAACATTACTTTATTTTCGCCTACAATAAACATGTTCTGTTCACCAACACCAAAGAGAAAAAGGAGAGGGAGGAAGATTGTCTTTCAAAATACTGCAACAAAAGTAAAAAAGGGTCATGTACCAAATGAAGGCTATGTGAAGATTACAAGATCATTAAAATTGAAAGTTCCTTTAAGCTATGGTCTACTTTGATAATGCTAAAGAGGTACTCTGGACTGAAGGAAATTGAAGATTGGTGCATGGCAGTAAAATTTGTTGGAACCTACTTTAGTAATGAATGAGAAGTGGTGTGTCTGTTCAGGCAAGAGTTACGTTTCAAGAGTTATGTTTTTTTATTTCAAACTCAAAAGGTGCGGCTGTTTGTTTTCAAGAGTTACGTTTTTTTCCAAGAGATACATTTTTCCTATTTAATGAACATTTTCTGGAAAAAACTAAAAAAAGGATCATCTTTTCTTCTTTGAAAAAACTCTGCATCTCCTTCTTCTCCATTTTGTGCTATTTTCCAGAACTGTGTTCGTAGGTCTCTGTTTAAAGTTTTATACCAACTTAGAGAGACAGACCCTTTCTATCCTGGGAGACTCTTTTTCCTGTAATCCGGTACGTTGTGGAGGAACAATTTTGTCTTAAGGATACATTGTGAATTCAGTTAGTTCGGGTTATTTATCTGCAAACAGGTTCTATTTTTTATGTACTATATTGGCATATTTCTATTATGTTGTTTTGTAATTTCTATCATTTATTGGGAACAACAATCTTAAGACAAAATTGTTTGGATATCAAAGCCCAATAAGGATTAAATATATACAGTGATTAACTAGAAAATAAATGACAAAAACAACATACACAGATAACTATTAATTTTTATAACAGTAAGTCAGTACAGAATAACAGGATAAATATAATAGTTTATCATAATTTTTTACTTTTTTTTATTAATTTATTTTCTGATTTTGTCATTTATTTTTTGTATATTGATATATAGGATATACATTTATTTTTTAATCTTACTTTCTAATATTTTTTGACAATGATTAAACAATTAATTATTTACTTGGGCTAACATACACAGTGATTGTGTAGGAAATTAGAAATAAACAGAAAATAATCAGTAAAGTACATTAATCAGTTTATTGTGATATGCTATACTATTATAATAGAATGTATATTCTGCAATATATTTAACAGTATAATAGTATCTTATTTGTTTATAAATATTTCTATTGTTTATTGTTCAGAATACTGTCATTTTTTAAAAAGGAAATTATTTCAGTATTCTGATTGTGTCATAAATATATCTATATTTTTGTTTAAGACAGTTTGTTACATTTTTGTAAGAATTTACGTATTTATGTTTTTTCTAAATAGAAATAGCATCTACATATGTACCTTTTGTTGGTACTATGACTCTGGTCGATACTGTACTAATGCAAGGAGAAAAGCCAAAAATTGCTAGTGGACTTGATGACATAAACTTAGTTACTATGATTTCTGAGTGCAATTTGGTTGGGAATCCCAAGGAGTGATGGGTCGATGCCGGAGCAACACGCCATGCGTGTGCCAATAGGTCGATGTTCTCATCTTACTCGCCTGTGGTTGATGAAGCAAAGCTATATATGGGAAACTCCTCTACTTCAAAGGTGGCAGGAGTTGGCAAAGTTGTTCTAAGGATGAACTCGAGAAAGCTGGTGACCCTAACTAATGTGCTTCATGTGCCCAACATCCGCAAGAACTTGGTGTCTAATTCACTCCTTAGCAAGAATAGCTTTAAACTAGTCTTTGTTTCTGATAAGTTTGTTCTATATAAGAACGAGATGTTCATAGGAAAGGGTTATCTTAGTGATGGGCTTTTCAAGATGAACATGATGACTATTATTAGCAAGAATGCTATTAATGAAAATGCATCTACTTCTACTTATTTGATTGGTCATCTTATTTATGGCATGCTAGATTAGGACATGTTAATTATAAATCCATAAAGAAACTTAAGAATATGGATTTGGTTCGTAAATTTGATTATCCTAAAGAAAAATGTCAAGTATGCATCGAGTCTAAGTATGCCAAACTTCATTTTAATTCAATCGAGAAAAGGATTATTGAACCTTTAGATTTGATCCATACTGATATTGGTGATATGAAAAGTACTCCATCAAAAGGAGGAAAACTTTATTATATCACATTTATGGATGATTGCAGGAGATATTGTTATCTTTACGTACTTAGTAGTAAAGATGAAGCAATTAATGCATTCAGGAATTATAAATCTGAAGTTGAGACTCAATTAAATAAAAAAATCAAAATAATATGAAGTGATAGAGGAGGAGAGTATGAGTTTCCTTTTGAGGAAATTTGTTTCGAGTTTGGTATAATATACCAAGTTACTCCTTCTTATAAACCACAATCAAATGGTGTAGTTGAGAGGAAAAACCTGTCTCTAAAAGATACAATGAATGCTTTGTTAAATAGTTTTGGTTTACCTTGGAGTTTGTGGGGGGAAGCTATTTTATCAACTAATTTTATTTTAAATAGAGAACCTCACAAAAAGAGACAGCAAATTCAGTACGAAAAATGGAAAGGTTGAAAGCCTAATTTGAAATATCTCAAAGTATGGGGGAGTTTCGTTAAGGTTGCAGTTCCTAAACCTAAAAAAGTGAAAGTCAGACCGAAAGCCGTGGATTGTATTTTTATTGGATATGCATCTAATAGTAATACATATCGATTTCTAGTACATAAATATGAGATTTCAGATATAAATGTTAATATGGTTATAGAATCAAGGGATGCTATATTCTTTGAGGATATTTTTCCATATAACAAAGTATATGAATCAATGGATAAGAGACCTCGGGAAACTACACCAAGAAGTAATCCTATAGAAGATGAATCAAGGCGTAATAAAAGGCAAATGACGTTTACGTCTTTTGGGTTTGATTTTCTAACTTATTTGTTAGAAAATGAACCTTGAACTTACAACGAGGCCGTGACATCTCTAGAAGCTCCATTTTGGAAGGAAACTATCAATAGTGAAGCTGATTCCATTCTGTCTAATCATACTTGGGAATTGGTTAATTTATCCCCCGGTAGTAAACCATTACAATGTAAGTGGATTATCAAATTATCTTTTTAATTAATACGGGTAGTAGTGAGAATTTTTTTTTTTAATCGTATCCGGATCACTTTGCACGTAGTTTGACATTCTGTTTCTCTAGGAGAATGTTGTGGGATTCGAACTCGAAACTTATGGTATGCGAACTTGCCACTCCATCCACTGAAATGTCCCCGAACGAACGCTTTTTTAGAACATATTAATTACAAGTTGTAAATCTCCTAAATTATGAACTTCATGTGTTAGTAATTTCTTAAATTGGAGAGATAGTCGATAAAAAATTATTTATTTATTTGTTAAACGTCCAATTATGTGCCTTCTGAAACAAAATTATAAATACTTAATTTGAAAAAAAAAAACCTTATTTTGAAAAGAATAGAGTACATCCCAAGTCACGTTTTCCTGTTAAAGTTAACATTATCTCAATATTATTTCTATTTATGATAAATACATAATTTTATCATTTTAAAAACGACATATTCATGTTTCTTGGGAAAGAGAATTAAAGAGATTTAAAACAATTTAGAAATTAAGAAAATAAATTCCTAAGAAAAAAACTTTCACAAATATTAAAATAAAGTTTTTTTGTCTTCTTTAAAATATACTCCTACTATTTATTTTACTGATTTTGCTCTCCTTATTCTTGGACCAAATTTTCCCTAAAACAAAAGAAAGTCCAAAATCATAAAAATTATGACCCTCTTTCAATTCCATGATTCATAAAAATTTTCTCGAAACTTTTTTAATGGGGTGTCTTAAGAATGATCATGACCTCCCTGTGGCATTAAGTATTAACTGATCATGACCTACCGATCGTTCCGAGCCACCAAGTTAAGTAGAGAGAAAACTTCGCTTAGTAATTTTTACATGAAAAAAAACAAAAACAAAAAAAATTATAAATCCTAACCCTCCCTCTAACTAGCATTAGGTTTTGAATTTTGTTTTCTAATTGATAATGAACTTTGAAAAACTAAAGGGAGTCCAACAATTTAATGTCTGTAATCTCATTTTGTAGGCACGAATGAGGGAGAAGGAGAAAAATATGATTGACTGAAAGCAGGAACAAGAGCACGGCGGGGAGGTGGGTGTAGCCTAAGTGGGGACTGACCGGGGGATTAACAAATTAAATAAATAAAAAACTGAAAGGAAGAAGAAAGACAGAAGAAAAGGAAAAGAAAATTTTTTTAAAAAGAAAGAATTTGAAGGGGAAAAAAAAACTAAGAAAAAAAATTAAAATAAAAAATGGGAAAAGGAAAAGATTGAAAAAAAGGGGAAAATTAGAGAGTTAAAGTACTTGTTTGTTTAGATTTTTATTTTTTTGCCCACTTAAATCCTTATTAAATTACAATGAGTGTTTGTTTAAAAAAATTAAGTCTAAACAAACAACCCTTAATCGATAAGTACTAAATTTACAAAATAAATAAAATATCCTCATAGCTATTATAAAATTTTAGAAGGTTTAGTTTCTTTAATTAATTAGCTGTGATTTGGTCATGGTTGGGTGCATGTGTTATTTAATTATTCTCCATGCCAAGTGTGAACAAATATTTTGCCCTGTGCAGATTCAAGCGAATAGTCAATATTCACTTCTTGCATGCATGATGGCAAACAGAAAACTTGTGTTCCATAGAAAGCTCATAAAGTCAAAACACGGGTCCATTTGAAGGCTCCAATAAAAACAAAAAATGTCACTTCGGAGAAGCCTACTTACGTAGGTGAATCTGATGAGTTGAGAAATAAGAAATATTAGAAGAAATTTAATAATAGGAACTCATGAAAATTATAATTTTTAGTTCAAATGAATAGTAAATGTTATGAACAGTAACTCAAACTTTGGATAATTTGTCAAAATTTGAGGCTTTTCAATAATCTAACTTCCGAACTTGCCAGAGGTATAGACAATGAAAATTGGGTTCTTCTCCTCTAAATAAACTTCAATATAAAGAAGTTAAAGGACGAAGAAAGAAAGAACAATACATTGCGATCACAAGGAAAAAGAGATAAACTTTGAAATATTATTGATAATAGATTCAACCGACTATCTCTTAGGTATTCATCTTTATTTATAATACTAGAAGTTCTATGTTCCTAATCAGACTAGGAAATAGAAACCAAGTAAACTACTAATAGCTAAGTTATGTTTTCCTAATTAGACTAGGAAATAAAAATTAGGAAGAAAATAATAAAAAAATAAAACAAGTTTCTAAATAAAATTCTATCTGATTAATGAAATAAAATTATTAAACAATCTTGATCTTATTCTCTGCCTCTTCAACCTTCCTTGAACAGCCTATCTCAATTCTTTTGGGGGAAGATGTTTCAATCGTTCTGACCGAGGTAAAATGGTTGTTGGGAGCAGCTCTGGCTCTGGCTTTGGCTTGTCTACCAGCCCTGCGTCAGACTCCCCCTCTTGAAGAGAGCTTATCCTCAAGCTCGGGTTGTCGCCATGGAAACGAGAGAGATGTTGCACATTGAATACATCGGAAATGCTGTAGTCTACGGGTAACTCGAGTCTATAAGCATTTTGGCCCAATTTCTCCAGAATCAGACAGGGACCAATCTTCCTGTCCTTGAGTTTGTGAAATTCCCCCGACGGAAATCTTTCCTTTGTGAGCGACACCCAAACAAAATCAACTACCTCGAACTGAACGTCCTCTCGAGTTCAGTCAGCATATTCCTTGTATGCTACATATGATCCCTCCAAGTTAGCTTTAACAGTTGCATGGATCGACTGCAAATCCGCTAATCATTTTGCCACCTTCTTAGGACCTGATCCATCAATGGGGCTCCTCGGATTTTTGGCCATAGACAATCTGGAATGGAGAAAATTGTGTGGATCAATTCATCGAACAATTAAACTCGAATTCGATCTTGGGTAGAATAGAATCCCAAGTACCAAAAGATTTAACTTATGCTCTCAACATATTGCCCAAAGTTCGATTTACTGTCTCCGTTTGGCCATCTGACTGTGGGTGATATGGGCTGCTAAACTTCAACTCCGTTCCAAGCTTCTTCCATAGTTCTTGCCAGAAATGACTCATAAACATGGTATCTCGATCGGACACAATGCTCTGAGGGAGACCAAATCGCCGAACAATCTCCATGAAACATATATCGACAATCTTACTGGCATCCATGGTTGTTTTGCAGGCTATGAACACAGCCATCTTGCTAAACCGATCAACGACCACCATGATGCTATCAAATCCACGCTGAGTCCTCGGCAAACCTACCACAAAATCCCTAAAAATGTCACTCCACGGTTCCGTCGGAATTGGCAGTGGCGTATACAATCCTTGATTGCTATTGCCTCCCTTTGATACCTGGCAAATCCGACATCTCTTGACATATGCTTGAGCGCTCCGCTCAATCCCAGGCCAATAAAACTTTTCCTTGATTAGTTTAGCAGTTTTGTCCTTACCAAAATGGCCCTGTGCATGTATTTCTTGCACAATTAGCAATCTCATAGATGTATCAGGAATGCATAAACAATTACCTTGGAAGAGAAATCTGTTATGAAGTATATAATCAAACCGACTTTGCTGCTCCACCTCGCGCATAACACTTCTGAAATAATCATCATTTCTTAAGTCATCTCGCACATTTTCAAACCCCAAAGCTTCAACTTTCATCACATTGAGTAATGACTGTCTTCTACTCAAAGCATCAGCTACCTTGTTCATGACCCCAGACTTATGCTTCAGATTGAAAGTAAACTCTTGCAGCAAGGAAACCCATTTTGCATGTCTAGCATTAAGTTTGTGCTGGCCTTGAATGAACTTCAGAGCTTGGTGATCTGAGTACAACACAAACTCCCTCTGAATGAGGTAGTGCCTCCAATATTGTAGTGCTCTTATAATGGCGTACAATTCTGTGTCATAAACTGAATAGTTGAGTTTTGCTCCTCCCAATTTTCCCCAAAATACGCCATTGGTCTGCCTTCTTGACTCAAGATAGCTCCAATTCCTACCTTTGACGCATCAAAATCTACCTCAAAAAGCTTCTCAAAGTTAGGTAATGCTAAAACCGGGGTACTTGTCAAAAGCTCCTTGATAGCGTCGAATGCAATCTGTGCTGCTTCAATCCATTTGAACTCCTTAGTATTGTAAAGATCAGTTAGTGGAGCCATAATCTTGCTGAACCCTTTGACCAAACGATGATAAAAGCTCGCCAATCCATGGAAAGATCGGACTTCTGTGACATTCCTTGGGACGGGCCATTCTTGGATGGCCTTAACCTTGGCTTCGCCAGGTAGGATTCTTTCTGCTGAGATAACATACCCTAGAAAAACCAGCTTGTCTGTCATCCAGTTGCATTTCTTCCGATTAGCAAATAGGCTGTGTTCGCGTAATGTGGTCAAAACCAACCAAAGATGCTGTAGATGTTCTTCTTCTGTTCACCTGTATACTTAGAATATCATCAAAATAAACTACAACAAACTTATTCAAATAAGGCCTTCGTACTTGGTTCCTCACCCTCATGAACATGCTCGGTGCATTGGATAAGCCAAATGGCATGACTACCCATTCAAACAGCCCCTCCTTCGTTTTAAACATAGTTTTCCACTTGTCTCCGAGTTTGATTCGAAGCAGATGATAATCACTTTTCAGATAAATTTTCAAAAAGAGTACCGCTCCACTCAATTGATCTAGCATGTCATCCAATCAGGGAATTGGAAACCTATATTTTACTATGATTCGGTTGATAGCCCTGCTATCCACACACATTTGCTAGCTACCATCCTTCTTCGGCACTAATAAGGCCGGCACTGCACACAGGCTGATACTTTCACGGATGTATCCCTTTTTCAGCAGCTCAGTTGCTTGGCGCTTCAACTCTTCATGTTGCTGTGGAGATAGTCTATAATGAGGTTTGTTCGGAAGAATTGATCCTGGAATCAAGTCAATTTGCTGTTGAATATCATGTATCAGAGGCAACCCAAGTGGCAAGTCATTCGGAAGCATATCACTGAACTCTTGAAGAACTTCCCTCACCGTTTCTTTCATTTCCGAATTATTCGCAACTCCATCTGCAGCCTCCTGTGTTGTGGACAGTAGTGCAAAGCATACCTCAACCTCATTCACTTCTTCTTCAAACTCCTTCCTTGGTCCCTTCTGCCAGACTCTCCCGCATGGGCTGCAATACCACTTTCTTTGACCCTTTATTGATAGTGTAGCAGTGCGTATAGCCGTCATACGTCACTCGGTTATCATACTGCCAAGGTCTACCCAGCAACAAATGCGTAGCGTCCATGGGAACTACCCCACAATAGATAACAGTCGAGTATTAGGGTCCAAAAGAGAATTCAAGTTGACACCTCTTCATCACACTAACATCCGTCTCCTTGTTTAACCATCCCAACTTGTAAGGTTTAGGATGTGGTTCGGTTTTTAGTTGCAACTTTTGAACCGCCTCTTGTGAAATCACGTTCTCATAGCTGCCCATGTCGATAATCACCTTGCAGGCCTTGTTTCCTATGGTGCATCGGGTGGTGAATATATTCCTCCACTTCCAATCCTCATTTGTCTTAGGAGTAAGGCAGACCCTCCTAAGCACCATATCCCAACAGAGAGCTACTGGCTCACAATCTGGGTGGTAATTTCTTCGTCTCGCAACCCTTGGTAGTCCCCTTGGAATTAATTCTCTGGGTGGCGGCTTAAGCTCCTCTTAGCTGTTTCTGTACTCTCCTTCCTGTCCGCCGCCTAGCTCAGGCTGAATGGCTGGTTCAGGTTGAACGGCTGGTTGTTGGACAACCAATCGTTGCACCATTGCTGATAGGGTTTGCATCTCTTGTTGTTGCTCTTCCCTGTCCCTTTCTTTCGATTTTGTGCTTCTACGCAATTCATCCAAAATTGCAGCCACAGTTGGATCTATGTTTTCGCTAGACATTTCGGAATTTTGCTCTGATACGAACTGACGCAGGTGGATATGGTGGGTTGAGAAATAAGAAATTTTGGAAGAAATCTAATAATAGGAACTCAAGAAAATTGCAACTTTTAGTTTGGATGAACAGTAAATATGGTGAACAGTGACTGAACAGTAATCGGTGAACAGTGCGATGAATAGTATCGAAACAATAATCGGTGAACAGTAACTCAAACTTTGGATAATGCATTAAAATTTGAAGTTTTTTGATAATCGAACTTCTGAAGTTGCCAGAGGTCTAGACAACGAAAATTGGGTTCTTGTCCTCTAAACAAACTTCAATCTAAAGTAGTTAAAGCACGAAAAAAGAACGAACAACACCTTGCGATCACAAGGAAAGAGAGATAAACTTTGAAATATTATTGATAATAGATTGAAATTGTTAACTCTTTAGCATTCATCCTTATTCATAATAGTAGAAGTTCTGTGTTCCTAATCAGACTAGGAATAGAAACCAAGAAAGCTACTAAAGCTAAGTTAGAAACCAAGTAAACTACTAAAGATAAGTGTATTCCTAATCCAACTAGGAAATAAAAAACAGGAAGAAAATAAAAAATAAAATAAAATTATTAAACAATCTTGATTTTATTCTCTGCCTCTTCAACCTTCCTTGACCAACCTATCTCGATTCTTTTGGGGGAAGACGTTTCAATCGTTTTGACAGACGTAAAATGGTTGTTGGGAGTTGCTCTAGCTCTGGCTCATCTTATAGCCCTACGTCAGACTCCCCCTGTTGAAGAGAGTTTGTCCTCAAGCTTGGGTTGTCGCCATGGAAACGAGAGAGATGTTGCACATTAAATACCTCGGAAATGCTGTAGTCTACAAGTAACTAGAGTCTATAAGCATTTTTTACCCAATTTCTCCAGAATTTGACAAGGACCAATCTTCCTATCCTTGAGTTTGTGAAATTCCCCCGAAGGAAATCTTTCCTTAGTGATTGACACCCAAACCAAATCACCTACCTCGAACTGAACATCCTGTCGAGTTCGGTCAACATATTCCTTGCTGCATATGATCCCTCCAAGTTAGCTTTAACAGTTGCATGGACCCACTGCAAATCCGCTAATCGTTCTTCCACCTTCTTAGGACCTGATCCATCAGTAGGTATAGCAAGATCTATGGGGCTCCTCGGATTTCAGCCATAGACAATCTAGAAAGGAGAATATTGTATGGGTCGAGTCACTGAACAATTAAACTTAAATTCGATCCTTGGGCAGAATAGAATCCCATGTACAAAAAGATTTAACTTGTCCTCTCAACATATTTCCCAAAGTTCGATTTATCATCTCCGTTAGGCCATCTGTCTGTGGGTGATACGGGCTGCTAAACTTCAACTCTGTCCCAAGCTTCTTCCATAGTTCGCCCCAGAAATGACTCATAAACTTGGTATCTCGGTTGGACACAATGCTCTGAGAGAGAGCAAATCGCCGAACAATCTCCATGAAATATAAATCGGCAATCTTACTGGCATCCATGGTTGTTTTGCAGGCTATGAACACGACTATCTTGCTATACTAATCAATGACCACCATGATGCTATAAAATCCACGCTGAGTCCACGGCAAATAATATTATCTAGTTTTTGATTTACTTCTTGTTTTTATTCCTAATTTTTACAATAGTGGTTTCAGAGCTTCAGGTAGAGTCCAAAATTTGAGTGAAAACAAGAGAGATTTAGTGTGACTTAGCAATGGCTTCAATAAATTTTGTTCAACTTGCTCGAGCATTGATGGTCATTAAGATTATTGGAGCATGAATTTTGGACAATTGTTGATTGAGGCATTCAAGAATCTACAACATGGTGTTGCTTTAACAGATGGTCTAAAGATAGAGTTTGAGGCATAGAAGCTGAAGAATTTGAAGGCCAAAATTTTTTTCCAAGCCATTGATCGTTCAATCTCGGTGATGGGTCAAAAGGGTAAAACCTAGACAAATCGGGTATGATCCGGACAAGTCAACCCAAATGAGTCGAAAGCCCCAACCTCAATACCTGAAGGTTACTTATGAGTCCTGAGGAAAAGGTGGGCAAAGATCTTCTACCACCAACCTCCTAGGTGATGGACCTACAAAATGCGCATAGAAGAGATCTCATCGAATCACAACCTACGACCTGGTGAGACCCAATCTGACTCATATACCTTCCATGTCGCGACCTAGTGTGCACAACTCCTAACACATTCCATGAGCCGATAGTCACTCACTGAAACCTCCTAGAAGAGATGGTTGATACCTACGACATTCGCTGGAAGGTCACAAAGCAGGCTAAAAGGTCTATAGCGAGCCAATAGCTCTAGGTTGAAAGGTAGTTAGTGAGCTTGCTGCACTCAACCAGAGACGTGAATGGCAATGTCTCCACCTGAAGGGAAATTCCACGATTCTAGGAGCAATTGGCGGGATCTGAAAAGATCTCACAGTTATCCTAATCGCCTAAATTGCCTACTGTCATGTAAATAGAACCTGAATCAAAGCATTTACTTCCTCAACTCATTTAGTAATCACACACAATTCGAGGACAAGATAATTAAGGAAAAGCAATCACTTAATACTTTTTGAGAATTACCCCACCATTGATTCATGGAATATTGACTTAGGCATCGGAGCTTTCCTAAGGGTGACAACCCACTCTGGTGACTTATTTCTTCTTTCTTCTCAAGCAGCGGTTACCAATGTCATTAGGGTTTGGGTGACTCGGAAATTAATTCCGAGCTGCATCATTTATGATGTCGTCCGTGGGAACTTGAAACAAAAAGCCTAGCCATTTCCTTACTCAAACATAAAAAATTACAAGAATTGTAATGGCTCGATCGCAGCTAACATGTGTTCAGCCACCATGCCGGGGTAGGCCCCTTAGCATGACATAAGTGCGTACAAGAGCATCAGTGTTGGAAGACCCAATCCTAATAGAGTTTGATAACAACAATCCAAGATTGTTGGCTCAACCAAAACAGCCTAGACCTTCATGGTCTGGGCCATCCAGAAGAGTCCCTGCAAGCTCTCCATTTGATCATGAAGGGGGTATATTGGGACACCCTATACGGAGCAATAATGGCACCAACCCCAGGTTGCCAAGAACAGAGGCGAGTCAGGTATCTGTTCTAGCAGATCTCTTTGAGGGCATGGTGGCCACTCTAGAAGGACTCTCGGGCAGGAGAGATTATGTATTGATAGGCCAAACTCCTACTCCATCTTCATAGGTGACATAACCACCCCGAAACCAAGGGCCTGCACACCAGCCAATCAACCTCGACCTTCCAGGGCGAGGAATGACCTCCAACCGAACTTAGGAGGCTGGGAGATGAGCTGAGCTCAAGTTGAAAGGTCATAATCTGGGAGACCACAAGCTGAAAGAGTCCCGTCTGTGACAAATTTGAGAGAAACCCTAAAGCATGGAAGGGGTTTCGACTTGAGGGATAGGCTCAATCGAGTAGCCATTTCAAGGTGTCAACAACCGGAAATCAATCCTTAAGAATAGGTGAGCTCTCTAAGAACCCCTCTTGTTGGGAGGATACCTCCCGGGCGTAGGTTGATTGAAAGGTCAGGTGGTGGCGCTCGAGAGGTTGCCCTGACTCCACTAAGAGTAGTAACATCCTTAGCGAATCAGTAGAAGGCCATAAACCAAGAGTCCCAAAGTGCTGTAGACCTTTCAGAACCCTCACTTTTTGTCCATAGCATCAGGACAGCTCGAATGCCAGCGGGATTCAAGGCACCACAAATGGAGGCAAAGCATGATGGTACCGGTGAGCCTTTACTGCAAATTGACGAATACGTTTCCTACATGGAAATGTTTGAGTATCCATACCATGTCAAATGTTGAGCTTGTCGGTCCATGCTGACCAAGAATTCACAATCATGGTTTAAAGGGATCCTAAAAGCCAGTATCTCGAGCTGGCTGCAACTGAAGGAGCTGTTTCTGAAGAGCTATCAGAGCTACAAAAGGTGCAAAAAGGACGTCAATGACCTTTTCCTCATCAAGCAGAAAGTTGGTGAAAGAACTAGGAGTTACTACAGCCGATTCAATGATGAGGCTGTAGATATTGAACAAAAAAATGACACGATCTACATCACCACCTTCAAGCAGGGATTGCAATGAGGGTATGTCGCCCTAAGAATGGCTGAAGAGGCAGTAAAAACCATCAAGAAGTTACAACCATTCTTGGAGAAGCTGATAAAGGCTGAGGAAACGACCATCCAGAAGAAAATTCCTGGTTTTCCTTCGGCGGCTAAAAGGGAAAATGATTGATGGCTGAAAAGTCCTCAATCATCAAAGCTTGACTCCCAATCGAAGGGTGGACCTTTAGACAAGAAGAGGAAAAAGATCCCAGACTTAATGACTACAACCCTGACGACCTCGCAGGCAGAGATACTAGTGGTCATTGAGAAGAAAGGTCTGTTAAAGCAAGCTAGATCCCTTAAAACACCATCGGCCAAGAGGGACACTGCCAGGTACTACCATTACCATAAAGATCATGGCCACATTATAGAGGATTGCTTCGACCTCAAGCATGAAATTGAGAGGCTGGTTAAGGAGGGTCACTTAGAAGAATTCATGGCTAGGAATATCGACCCAGCTCATCACCCACCTGCAGCAGTAAACCCTCAGCTACCTCTTGTCAACGAGATAAACGCCATAGAAAGAAGGAAAAAATGAGCTTCGGGACAAGATTTTAATCGCCTCACAATGTTTTTCCAGATTGGAGACTTCCTGGTACGCAAAATATTAGTCAATACTGTAAGCATAGTAAATGTCTTGTGCAAGAAGGCATTTGATCAGATGGGGAAAGACCAAAGCTTGCTGGTGAAGGCCAATATTACCTTGACTAGCTTTAATGGAAGCACAACTTATGCTGAAAGAATCCTGCGGGTTCCAATGGCTGTTTATGTGGATGGCCGACGAGTCACAGAGATCATGGACTAGCAAGTGGTGGACGCACCTGGAACATACAATCCTAGGAAGGAGAGGGGTCATAGAAGTGAAAGCCGAAATCTCTTTGTTGAATTATTCCATGAGGATCCAAGCGGTCGATACCTGGATCACCTTGAAAGGAGAGAAGCAATCGGCCGTTGAATGTTACCTAGCCGAAGGTGACATGGAAGTTTCGGCCAAGCCCATGCAAGAAGATTTCATTGATCTTCCTAAGCTGAATAACGAGTTCAGAATCTAGGCCGAAAAACAAAGAAGAGAAGGTCTTCCCCAAACCGGAATTTCCTGAGAGGGGATCAAGATTGGCGAACTGCTTCTTTCCAGGATCATAGGGACACTGGTAGATACCCTAC
The DNA here is from genome assembly GCA_028571225.1 of Parsonsia alboflavescens. Taxonomy (NCBI): domain Eukaryota; kingdom Viridiplantae; phylum Streptophyta; class Magnoliopsida; order Gentianales; family Apocynaceae; genus Parsonsia; species Parsonsia alboflavescens. Next base: position 15,122,058 of record JAOXNR010000013.1, read on the forward strand.
TTGAGTATTGGCAAGTCTTTACTTGGCAAACTTCCCACCTCGAAGGAGTAGACCGAAAGGTAGCAGAACACATGGTTGGGCTTTGGCCAGGAGTTATGTCGATAAAGCAAAAGAAGAGAAATTTTGCTCCCGAACGGAATGAGGTTATCGCCCGAGCAGCTTAAGCTCTTCTCGATGCAGGGATTTTGAAAGAAGTTGTGTACCCAGAATGGCTTTCCAGTCCTATGGTTGTGCTTAAGAAGGAAGGCATTTGGAGAATAGACTTCACCATGCTGAACAAGTACTGCCAGAAGGATTCATATCGTCTCCCACGCATTGATCAGATGGTAGACTCAACGGTTGGTTATCAATGGTTGTGCTTTCTGGACACCTACAATGGATATCATCAGATCCCAATGACATTGGAGGATATGGAGAAGACCTTGTTCATCACTGAGGTCGGGCTTATTGTTACATTAAGATGCCTTTCGGCCTAAAGAATGCGGGGCCGAATTCTAGAGAGCAATGCACAAAATTTTCAAGAACCAGCTTGGGAGAAACATCGAGGTCTATGTTGATGATGTTGTGATCAAATCCAAGACCTCGAAGGACTTCATAAAATATCTCAAAGAGACCTCCCAGACATTGAAAGCTGCCTACGTGAACCTTAATCCAGAAAAATGCACCTTTGAGGTAATGGCTGGAAAGTTCCTAGGTTTCATGATATCCTAAAGGAGCATTGATGCCAATCTAGATAAAATAAAAGTTATTCTGGACATGGAACCTCCTAGGAATCTTAAAGAGGTTTAGAGAAAGACTGGGAAGATGGCAGCTTTAAGACGATTCATCAATAAGATGATTGATAAAGGTGAAAAGTTCTATGACATTTTTAAGAAGCCGAAAGGTTTCCAATGGACTGAAGATTGTCAAGCAGCTCTTGGCAAACTAAAGAGTTCCTGGGCAAACCCCCGTAGCTTGTCTCCCCAAAGTTGAAAGATTAAATTTTGATGCACCTAACGGCCACAGAGAAGGCCGTAAGCTCAGTACTGCTAGTAGAAAGGTTAGGTTTACAGTTTCTCATTTACTATGTAAGCCGATTGCTCAGAGGTTCTGAAGTTAGATATTTAGACCTTGAAAGATTTTTTTACCTCAATGTTATCACTGTAAGGAAATTGAAGCCCTATTTTGAAGCTTACTTGATAAGAGTGTGAACAAATCCTCCACTAAAATCAGCTTTGGCGAAACTTGAACTATCGGGTAAAAACATGAAGTGGTTGCTCGAGCTTTTGGGCTATCAAATCAACTTTAAGCCAAGGAAAGCTATCAAAGCTCAAGCTCTCTCTGACTTCATAGAAGAATGCACAGAAACTTGTGAAGCCGATACCTAGATCATGTATACGGATGGTTCCAAGGAAAAAGATAATTCCGGTGCGGGAATTGTATTGATCATCCCTAAAGGAGTGAGAATCCCATACTTTGTGCAGTACAACTTCCCAACCTCGAATAATGAATCAGATTATGAAGCTCTCTTAGCAGGCCTAAGGCTTGTAAAAGCTCTGAAAGTGCTAAGATCGCATCCCAAAATCGATTCAAAATTCATAGCCAGCCAAGTTGTTGGAGAATATGAAGCTAGGAAAGACGATATGAAGAAATGTTTCCAAAGAGTAAGAGGTATAACGTCCAAGCTTGAATATTTCCTCATCGAGCAGATACCTAGGGAGCAAAATTCGGAGGTCGATACTGTCTCCAACGTCTACCGAGAGCTCGCGGGAACAAAAGCTGAGCTACTAGTGGAACAATTATATTCTCCCAACATAAACCAAGAAGAGAACTTGGTTACAGATGATCAAGCAGATTGTAGATACCCAATCCTCCAGTTCCTCAAACATGATGATTCTCCGGAAGATAAGAAAGAAGCTCACTGAATCCGGAAATGGGCACCTCGTTATGTTCTGATAGGAGATGACGAGGTATGCAGAAGGTCGTATACATGGCCGCTACTCAAATGCTTGAGCAAGGGAGAAGGACAGTATGTCATTGAGAAGGTACATAGCAAAATATGTGGATCTCAGATTGGAGCAAAAATAGTTGCTAAGAAAATTTTAAGGACTGGTTACTATTGGCCTACCATGGTTTCAGACATTGATAGAATCGTTAAAAAATGCACAAGCTGTCAGCTTTATGGAAACGTGTCACATGTACCACCGGCAAAGTACATGTCCATCAGCACCTCGGTGCCTTTCGACATCTGGGGTATCGACATACTAGGACCTTTCTCGGAAGGTCTGGGGGGGTGTCCAATTCCTGATTGTCGCAGTAGAGTACTTCACCAAATGGGTGGAAGTTGAACCAATGGCAGTCATTTCCTCACCCAAGGTACAGTCCTTCGTTTGGAGAAACATTTTTTATAGATTTGGGATTCCCTGAGCTATCATTTCCGACAATGGAAGGCCATTCATCGGTGACCCATTCAAGACCTTTTGCGAAAACTTGAACATAGAGCAGAGATTGACCTCAGTAGCGAATCCCTAAGAAAATGGTTTGGCCGAAGTGATAAACAGAACCATTCTGGAAGGGCTGAAGAAAAGACTTACTAAGCTCGAAAAGCAAGGCAGAAAGAATTCATGGATGGATGAAATTCCGAGCATCTTATGGGCATACAGGACCACTCCTTGAAAGGAAATTGGGGAAACACCATTCAGCCTATGTTTTGGCTTAGAAGTAGTAATGCCGATCTAGGTCGGCAGGAAGTCCTTAAGGTTGACTGAATATGATGTGGTCTTAAACGAGGGGGAGAGAATTGCAGATCTCGACCTCCTCAAAAAAGCTATGAACAAAGTTGTGGAGGCTAATAGGAGATACGAAAAGAAGGTCACAAATTTTTTCAACAAGAAGGTGAAAGAAAGGCATTTCACAGTTGGAGACATGGTCCTTAAAAGGTCAGAAGTAGGAAAGCAAGGACAACTGGCAAAGTTAAAAGAAAGCTGGGAAGGGAATTACATAGTAAAAGAAGTCCACAAAGGAGGAAGCTATAAGCTCGCCAATGCCAAAGGAAGGCAACTCCTAAGACCCTAGAACCTTTGCCACTTGAAGAAATTCTATGCTTAATGGCTTAAAGGATTTGGCACACCGAAAGAAACTCGTCGAAAAGCTTCATTGAAAGGACCTATCCGAAACGTACAAGTCGAAAGGACCTATCAGAAAGGTATTGGTTGAAGAAGGTCCTTCAAAAGAAGCTGGCCAAAAAGTTCCCAAAAACGGCCTAGATGAAAGGAACTGGTTGAAATGTTCTTGTAAGGACCTTGCCGAAAAGTACTAGTAGAGAAGAGTTGGTCGAAAGGGACTCACCGAAATGAACAAGCCAGATCGCCCCCACTTCGGCAAGCCCCTCTACTGGGCAGATTGGATAGAGTTGAAAGGTCCTCGCTGGAATTAACTAGAAGAAGGAACCTTGCCAAAAGGTACAAGCTGAAAAGGTACGTCGAAGCTAACTGGTTGAAAGGTTCCTGCAAGGTTCTGACTTGCTAAATGGAACTGGCCGAAAGATTTCTCCTAGTTGAAAAGAACTTGCTAAAAGAAGCCCTCCGAAAGGAACCTGCTATAAGGACTTGTCCATGATTTTAGGAGTAATTGGCAGGATCTGACAAGATTTCACAGTTATCATAATCGCCTAAATTGCTGTCATGTAAATAGAGGATGAATCAAAGAGGTAACTTCCTCAACTCATTTAGCATATATTGCTGAATCACACACAGTCTGAGGAGAAGACAATTAAGGAAAAACAATCAGTCAATACTTTTTGAGAATTACCTTACGATTGATTCTCAGAATACTGCATGAGGCATCGGAGCTTTCCCAAGGGTGACAACCCGCTTCGGTGACTTATTTCTTCTTTCTTCTCACACAACGGTTACCAACATCATCAAGGTTTGGAATGATCCGGAACTCAATTCCAACCTCCATCACTCGGAAAAGATTCTTTGCAATGAAACTTCGAAGCAAGTCTGGGACTCCATGCAGAAGAAGTATCAAGGTGAGTTTGATATCTTGCGGATGAAGCCAGGAGAGTCGGTGTCGGAGTACTTCTCAAGCACCATGGCGATTGCAAACAAGATGCAGATTCGTGGGGAGCAACTTGCAGATGTCACCATCATGGAAAAGATTCTGCGGTCAATGTTGCCAAAATATACTTTTATTATCTGCTCTATTGAGGAATTGAAAGATCTTGACAATCTTTCACTTGATGGATTGCAAAATTCTTTGATGGTTCATGTGCAGAAAATTATTCAGCAGGAGACAGAAGAGCAAGCATTGCAAGCAGTTACAGTCTCCAAAGGTTCTAGGCACAAGATAAACAAGTGGAAGGGAAGAAACTTTAACAAGGCTGTTGAAAGAGACCGGAAAAATGGTCAGAGTGGTGGTGGTCAACAACACTCATTCAATGAGAAGTCAAAGTCTGCAGATAAATCCCATATTGATTGTTTTAAAAGCTTCAAAGTTCTTGTTGAAAGTGAGACAGGAGGTTCCATAAAGATTTTTCGTACAGATCGCGGAAGGAAGTATCTTTCACAGGACTTTTCAAAGTTTTGTGAATCACAAGGTTTGCGTCGACAACTCGCAACAGCCTATACTCCTCAACAAAACAAAATGGTGTATGTGAGTGGAAAAAATCGAGCTATTCTGAATGTAGTGTGAAGCCTCTTACGCAGAAGCAGTGTTCCAAAAGTTTTTTGGCCTGAAGTTGCATCTTGGGGTGTTTATATTTTGAATAGAAGTCCTTCCTGTGGTTTTCAAAATATGACACCAGAAGAATCTTGGAGTGGACAGAAACCAGATGTTCAACACTTCATATGGTATTTGGTTGCACATATACCAGATCAAATGAGCACAATGCTGGATGACAAAGCAGAGAAATGTGTGTTTCTTGGCATTAGTAAGGAGTCAAAGGCCTGCATGCTCTACAATCCAGTGAAAAAGAAGGTGATTATCAGCCGTCAAGTGGTATTTGATGAAGAAAAATTTTGGCCATGGGATAAAAATCCAAATAAGCAATCACTTCCTTTTGGATCTCAATGATGGAGACTAGGAGCCAGAGCAAATTGAAGAATCAATTGCCTCTACTTTGGATCAGCAACGAGGTGTTAATTCTCGAAATCAACGAAATGAAGAAAACTAGCATGGATGGCTGATTATGAGGTAAGTGGAAATGAAGACTTGCTCACTTATGTTGCTTTATTTTCTGATTGTGATCCTGTAAGATTTGAGGATGCCTATAAAGATTCTAAATGGCAGCAAGTAATTGATGTAGAGTTGACATGAAATCTGGAATGCCCTAAGTCTTTAATGATCCATTTTTTAAAAAAATAATAAATTCGATTTAGTACCCTTATGATTTTGTTTATACTTTTTGAATATAATATATAAAATATATTTTCAAAAAATAATTGTTTTATTGAAGAGTTTACTTTTAAAAAGCAAAATCAGATATTCAATGTTAATTTTGACCGTTAAAGACTTAATTGTGCACCCTTTATGGAGTATGCACTCTATAACATTACTATATATATATATATATATATACTAGAGGTGTCCAGGTTAGTTAACATACACTTCGACTGTTTCGCCAGAAGCTACAACTCACTAAAACTGGAATACATAGCAAAATCAAGTCAAACTTATTATAAAAAAAATGCCTTTATTTAGTCATATCACCCAAAAAGAGTTCTTAGTTAAATTATCTTAAAAAATTAGAGTTGAAAAGGAAACAAGTACTTCCTCTATCCGGGATTGCATGACCCACTTTGAATTTATTCAAAATTAAGAAGTGTATTAAACTTTAATATAGTTTATTATTTTATCATTCTCCTTTGTCATAATAGTAATATCACATTTAAGTTAATGTAAATAATTAAATTTAGGAGGGAGTTAATGGAACTTTACATTAAAAAAATTACTGAGTTTAGAAATGAGAAATTCAATTCCGTCGGATATCTAAAAAGAAAAACGAGACCTTCAATTTTGGACAGAGGAAGTAATACTTTCTCTAGTTGAAATTAAATGTTATTATTTATATTATAAGTCATGTATAATTAAATATCTTATCTTTTAAATTAATAAAATTTGATTAAAAAATTAACATTCTTATATTTCAAATGAACTAAGTTAGTCAAACCTTATCAGCTTAATGGTAAGTAGTAATATTTGAGATTGAGAGGTCTCGAGTTCGATATACGTCCTTGATCTTGATATACTCCAAGAGTAAGTGGGGAATCATTGTTGATCCTAGAGGGGAGGGATATTGGAGGGTTAGGCGAGGGTGGATGTAAAAAGAAAAAGAAAAAGAAAAAAACTAAGTTAACGACACTTAAAAAATTTGCAAGTTAAAATATGTCATTAATATTAGATAGAACAATTAATATTTATTAAATTTTCATTAAAAAAATTATAATATAAAACAAAAATTTTGAGCGAGTATATGCCTGGGCAGAATCCGAAGCGGAAAGGGTCGGCTGACAGGCTTCCTCCGTCTCGAATAAAAACAAAAACAAAACATTTTTTTGATCTTCAAACGGCAGACGAGTACAACTGTCCTTTTTCAAAGTAAAATTAAATTATTCATTTTTTTTTATTAAATATAAAAATTAAAAATTACTGTTAACCTTAAAAATATTACTCCACCGTCATTATTTATAAATTATCTAAATTTACTTTCCTAGTTACTAATTCTTTGTTAGTTTATTTGATATTTTATTATTTTTTTAATCATATTATCCATGTTTTTCATTTTTCTTCTTAATTACTATTGTTAGTCTGGTTAAAATATTACTTTAATTTTTGATAAAATGATTATAGATTACTAGAAATAGGGGTACATATTTCCTATTACATATTTACGTAATTATACTAATAAAATATTAATAAAAATCTTATTCGAAGTTTTTAGTTATTATCTTTTTACTTACGTTAATATTAAAAACTAAAAAAAATAAATTAAACCTTAAAAGAACCTTATCTTTTAGAGATGTGACTTAAATTTTTACTTATATAACAGAATGACGCATAATTACATAACAGGATATCTTGAGTCAATAGTGACCACAATACCTTGTAATAAAGTTTTTGTATAATTCAGTCATCAAACTTTAACCCTTTGGTAGCATTGGTCCTGAAAGTTTTTTTTTTACCTTTATTATCCCTAAACAATTTAAAAGTGATAATTTTAATCCTTTTAATCGAATCTTTAAAAAATATCACAGAATTTTGAGGTTAATGATAAATTGATTAAAATGAAAAGTGTATTACTGTCAATACACCGACAATATCATCTATACACTGTTCATTACCGTCAACGCATGTCTGAGAATCAAAGGGAGATTATGAACTCTCCAAGAATGAAGCAACAGAGGCAAAAACCAAGAGTCTTGTAGCGACCAAAATAAGTATCGGACAAAAAAGCTCCAATTGTGGAACCAAGAAAGAAAGTACCGTTTAAGGTGTTTATGACCTTATTAGCAGACATGGTGTTCACATGAAACACAGTGGAAAGACACACTCACGGATTCAAAGAGCTACAGATGGCCCCACTTTCTCAAATGTCTCATTTCCTGCAACTTCTTTTTTTTTTTAACAGCAGAAAACATTAATCTTAATTAACAAAATCCCAAATCAAAAAAGAAGAAGAAGAAGAAGAAGAAAGTGAAAGAATCTCTTGAAGCAATTATACCATTAAATATACGTAATAAACTGAATTTGTAAATTCTTGTAAAAAGTAAATGAACACTAAGATTAAAGGAGATTCACCCCATGAAAATGTATCTAATATTAAGTTACATCCTCAAGGTCAAATCTACCTGAAAAATCCACTAAGATAAAAACATTACAATAGGTATAGTATAGAACAAAAGAATCCCTCTAGTTTATCACTACTCTATACAAAGTTTTACTTTACAAAGTCACAACAAGAATCCCTCTTACATATATTGCAACATCTATCAGAATCCATCTGAAGATGTTTTTATCTTAGTGGATTTTTCAGGTAGATTTGACCTTGAGGATGTAACTTAATATTAGAATCCCTCTAGTTTATCACTACTCTATACAAAGTTTTACTTTACAAAGTCACAACAAGAATCCCTCTTACATATA
>JAOXNR010000013.1:15142824-15155253 GCA_028571225.1 Parsonsia alboflavescens
ATACGGAAATGCTACAGAGTATCATGGAGCACACACTATGAAGTTCTCCAATTAAATTTCTAACAATCAAAGTTAACGGTCAATTGTCTTTTGTTTTTGAAAAAATAAAATAAAATTTAATCAAGTATCCTAAGGCTTAGTTTATAAAAAAAATTGAAAAAATCATTTTTAACTGGCCGTTAAAGACTTAATTGGAGCATTCGATAAAGTGTGCTAAGGAGCACTCTATAGCATTTTTGTGTTTGTATATATATATATACACAAGAAAAAATATATATACACACGAAAATACTATAGAGTGCTACTTAGCATACTTTGTATGGAGCGCTCCAGTTAAATTTCTAACGATCAAAATTAACAGTTAACTCTATTTTTCTAAAATAAAATAAAATTTAAAGAGTTTAGTTTATTCTTTTAGGGTTTAGTTTGTTAAAAAAAAAAAATTTATAGAAGAATTTATTTTTCCTTGACAACTGACCATTAACTCTAACCATTATAAACTTAATTGGAACACTTCATATGATGTGCTCCGTGGCTCTCTATAGCATTACTGTACATGCAATATATATACATCCCACATCCCTTTAGATATAGGGGTAAGCTTGGGTCAATTTCGGCTTATAAAGTTGGTTTTTTCAAAGGCGAAAATCCAAAACCAACTATAACCAACCCTACCTATAGTTGGTTCGATTTTGGTTTTTCAGGTTCGGTTTCAGTTTTTATTCGGTTATCCAATGAGTAACCGAAATTACCCAAGTTCTAAATGGACTCCAATCTAAATGCCCTAAACTTCAAACTATGACAAAAACTTGCAATAATTACACAAAAAATAACTTTGAATGGTCTAATCTCCAAATAGTTCATAAAAAATAACTTTGGGGAATTGCAATGCCTTGGTACTCTTTAAACAAGCTATAAATAGCATCATTTTTATTAAGGTAAAAACAAAGGAATAATTTTAGAGGAAAAATAAAAATTATAAAAAATTCCGGGAAAAAAAGGTTAATTTCATAATCTGTCAAATAAAAATTGAAAAAATTAAGATAAAATATTAAAAATTAGAAGAACAAGTAAAATTAAAAGAATTAAAAAAACATTTATTATCTCATAAAATGCAAATACAAATTACAAATAATGGGGAAAAAAATGTATTAGTGCTGAGAAAAAAAGGGTAGTTGAAAGAAAAGAATAATTTCAAAGGAGAAATAAAAATCGAAAAAAATTTAAAATTGCGCCGTCTATGGGGATCAAAACCAGGACAACGTGGTTAAAAGCCACCCACCCTGCCATTGAGCTAAGATGGCAGATATTTATTATCTAATAGTGTTAATAGTAAAAAAAAAGTCAGTTAACCGACGGTTTTTTTGCAATCATAGAAACAAACCGAACCAAACCCAACTAAAAGTCGGGTTCGGTTTCAAACCAACCCATCAACCAAAAAACAAAACCCATCTCAATCCATTTCGGGTCAGGTCGAGCGGTTAGCCGACTCGATGCTCACCCCTATTTAGATGATAGAAAAATTAGAATAGAGTACTGCACAGCAGCACTAGCATTTAGGACAAAAAATCATGCAAGAGATTACAGATCACATGGTTACGATGAATTGAACAAATAATAAAAGGGCCCAGCCAACACTTCTGGATGAATTAGTTATGCTAGAAGCCTAGCTGCTACCACTCTAGTGGAACACTAGAACCTTATAGATAACTAATAACTACAATGATGCAAAAAGCAGATCTCCCAAATTAGTAAATTCACAAGTCAAATTCCATATGTGCATTACCTTCAGAAAGAAAATATCAGCACACTGCATACATGGGTAAAAGATCTGAGCTGCTGTCAACTCCTCTTTTTCATCACGACCCATAATCTGACAGCACCTGATGAATTGATACAGACAAATAAAAACAGATAAAAAGAATTCTTTAAATTAAGTAAGCAGAAATTAAATTAGATAGCATACAGTTTGTAAAACTTCGACCTTAGTATCCTAGGAAGCTTGTTCCTTCGTGCTACGTCCATCACCAGAGGCCAATACTCATGAGATCTGGAGTTAATCTCATCAGAAGACCATAGAAACTCTACCCCTTCCATTTTCATCCCAACAGCCTTCCATATCTCAATCATATATTCCCCAACAACTCGGATTTTCTTCAAATCACCACCCAACTTATTGTTTAGCTGAGCAAACCAATCTGCAATCCATATTTTCACATGGCACCCTGCAGAAGTAAGTTTGTTCACATTGATTGCCTTCATAACACCCTGTTTAGCAGTTAAAAACATATTAAGTGATGCAGCAATAATAATGTCTTAAGATGGAGAAAGTATTGAGTATCCTGAAGTAGCCACTTCATTCTTAAGATGAATCAGAGAGGTGAAAATTTTCTTGAGTAATTGATATTAGTAAGCCAAAAAATACACTCAAGAAATTAATGTTGCCATCAGTTTTGTAATAAAATAAAGGAGCATGAAAGAAGTTAAATATATTATACAACCAAAGAATCTAAGTACAATAAGCAAAGATTGAGTACAAAATTGATCAATGAGTTTATTGGCAACCCCTAACACAGATGGTAACCTCATTGTTTGACAATAAGACATTATACTCGCTCGTATAAAAAATTGACTTGTATTTTAAGAAAAAAGTTTAATTTAGTAAATTTTTAAACTAGAAGCTGAAGACGGTAAAGATGGCCAAATTTGGACACCTAAGTTGGTAGAGATGCCTGAATTTATACACTTGATTCAGCATCTCACATTTGAGGGATCACAATTTCTCGATAAGAGGCTCAATAAGACGAACAACATGTAATAATAACACAATAATGATTGAATTTATGCACATAAAACAAATCAAGATAGAAAGTCAAAATAAAAAAATAGGTACATTTTTTTAATACAGGAGGAAGTATTTGGTACAAAGTGTAAAATCAAATAAATTTTCTGAAAAATATCTGTCAAGCATCCCAAAATGCAAAGTAAAGACTAAAGAGTAAACAAGGAAACTGACTTTTTCATTCTAAATGATACTAATCAAGTGGAATTACTGAAGACACTTCCCCAACAGAGCAATCTGAATCTGAATTTAAAGAAAGATAGAAATGAAAACTAGGACATACTAAAAGATTTTAATCCACATTACGGACCTGTGCAATGTGCATTCTTCCTGATGGCTCAAATCCATCATAGCAGATGGGTAGAGGTTTCTTTGCCAAAAGATTCATTAACTCATCCTCTTGTATGCACTCCTCTCCAATACTCCTGACAATCCTGAACTTCTCCTCTACGGTCATCCTACAATTCCTGTAATTTTCCTAAAATTAATATGCAAGCATCCTAGAAACTAAAATTTTCCTACAAATTATATAAAATTTATAAAAATAGTTGAAATACGGAGAGTACTCTGAGGTAGAAGCATGGGCATCACTGGCAGTTGAAGCATGTCTTGGTGATGTGATGGTGGACTCAGAAGAAGGCGCCTTCTCATCCATGTTTAGTCGCTGACAACTGTTTTTTGTTGCGTTTGTCAGGTGTGCAGCAGAGAATGAGAAAATATGAGAGATTGGTTTTAAGATGAAAGGGTGAAATTGTTCAACAACGATAATAACAAGGCCATTACAATAATTAAAAATATCAATCAATCTTCCACAACAATACAAAAGTGAAGTTACTACAACTGGAGTTCACCATGATCTTCACTTCATTCTAGCATAATCATCAGCGACATGCAGAATTTAAATGCTGAAAAATCCAGAATAAATGTAGAAAAATGCAGAATTTCACCAGGAATAGTTAAGGTCAAATTCACTATTCAGGTGCTAAATTAAGATCCTGCACTAGAAGAGAAGATCCATTATCACATTGCAATTACATCTCAGAAATATAACCACACGATATGTAGTTAAATATTCATAGCAATACAATAAACCAGTAAATTTTGTTGTCAACAGTTTCATGAATTAGATACCCCAACCTAAACTTATGACATTCAAGTTTTGCTTTCCAACATTGGCTTGCTTAACTACAGTAGGAAATTTTCCTTAAAAAGGAAAACTTAAGAAACCAATTTTTTTTTTTCGGATTGAACGAAGCATTTATCTAAAGAACTTAAAATATATAATTCTGAAAAAAAAAACTAAAAATAGAATCTTGTTTGGCTAAAACATCAACCAGAATATCAATTCTAGTTTGAATTGACTACTCCCCCGTCCGCTTCATTGTCCCATTATCAAGTACAGATCATATGCAAGGATTGACTAAGAAGTAAGAACCCCTCAAATTCTAGCATCATTCACCCTACTGTCATTTCCCATTGATTCATTCACTCGATCCCCAAAAAAGAAAAAAGAAGAAAAGCAAAGAAAATTTTCAGAGGAAGAAAATACTTCTTACTGGTCTGAGATCTGTCAGCCAAGAAGACCACCTAAATCGAGAATTAAACACCTAAGTTGGGACAGAGGTTTAATTGTCAAACCCTTGAGCAAAGTTTTCAGAATCGGACCGATCATCGAATCGTAAAAGTAACCGATATACGATTTAATGGTTCAACCGTAATTAAATCGTAATTGAATTGTTTGAACCGGTTAATTTTAAAATTAAAAATTATTTATTTTATAAGTTAGATATATCAAAATAATATAATTTATTTCAAATTAATAATATATATTAACTAACAATAAAAAATTATAAACATATGAAGAATTCATAAATTGAACTTCCATTTTCATTAAAATAAAGAATTAGACAAAAAAATTCAAAAAACTTGCAAGCTAAAAATCTGAATATCATGAGTTAAAAACATACATAAATTCATAAGTTATTACATAATTGAAAATGATAAATCATAGTTCAACATCATCATACAAATGACAAACCATTAAAAACTTAATTGCCATCACAAATACCATTACAAAACAAGTCATTATAAATCCTTAGATCTTGCTACTTAAAAACTTGCAAATTCTCAAAGGGTTTTAAGCCAACTTCCATCATCATCATCACCATCAGTATTGTTAGAGCTTTCATCCCATCACCAACATCAAATATCAGTGACTGGTTTTACAAATCCTCAAAGCTCAAATTCAATCCTCAATTCTCAACTCAAGCAAACACATAAACTACATTAGAAACTCCTCAAAGCACAAACTCAATCCTCAATTCTCAACTCAAACAAAGACAAAAAATACAAACAAATTTACAGAAAGTTGAAGTCTTGACAGAATATAAGTAAAAAATGAATTAACCTGACTGAAACTAGAATCAAATAAAAAGCACCATGTCTTAACATTAACGGTTAACAGAAATCATGATTTTTAGAAAAAGAACAGACTTAAAACAAATCAAACTTCAAACATTCAGTCCAAATACATTCAGTTCACAAAATAATTTCACATTCAGAAATCAGATTAGAGAAGCTTCAAGGATTCCGACTTTCAGAGTTGTTCAGACTAAAACGATATTCACTTTCAGACTGTCACAAACAGAAATGCACAAATGGAAACCCATAGATCAATCTTGCAGCTCATTGAACATATTGAAGAGAACAAAAGGAAAGAATCACCAACCGAAACCGAATAACAGAGATGCGCAGCTCGGCAGCTGTCTGTTACTCTGTGTTGGATTCAGATCGGCGACAACCCGTGGCGTTCAATCGTTGATAGCTGGAGATTCTTTCTTCCGTTTTTGAGCTTCACCCCAGCGTTCTTCAATGTTCAGTCAGACAGAGCTCCGTCAACGTCGAGAGAACTCCGAGAAGAGAGAAGAAAGGGCAATGGGCAGATCGGCAGAGACGAAGCTATCGTCTTTGCTGCGCTTCAGATTTAGGTTTAGTTTAGGATTAGTTTTTATTTTTCAATTTAGTTGTCTAGTTTTTTAATTTTTCAATTTGGCCCCAAAATATTTAATTAATAGAATCGATCAATTCATCATTTAACCGATGGGTTCACCGGTTCTATGGGTGAATAGGCCTGTTCAAGTAGTTTTTGATATTTTGAACGGTTTTATTCAAAAATGATTTTTAGGGATCAATTGAACCATACCATAAAGGGTACCGATCAGCAGTCCAATCCAGTCAAAAAACATTGCCCTTGAGATTGAAATGTTTTGACTTCAAAGAAGTTGACAAACAGGGTGGCGAAGAAATGTAACTGAGTTGTTTTAAATAAGTTTGACTTGCACTCTTAGAAATTTAGAATTTATATATTGGCTAATTTAAATGGATATAAATGAATAGTTTTTTACTTTAGTTTTAATTGGCTTCAATTGATACGGGAGTTGAAGGGAGAGAGGAACGAGAAAGGGTTCAATTTAACTCCCTAGTGAAGTACTAGTACTTACAATTATTTCAATTTTGTTTGATACATATAGAAAGATGGTAAGTATAAAATACTTTTTGTTGTTTGTTTAGATTGAAAAGTGGGATAGAAGAGAAGTAAATCTTATCAAATTTACTTTTATATCCATTTGAATAAATTCATAAAAAGCATGTATAATTTCTCTTGTTGAATGTCATGTGATAGATAAATAACAATTATATTTTTTTTCACACAATTAATAATATATTTCATACACAGTATTCATCTTTTATTTTTTATAAAAGATTAGAGACTATTATTAAAATAATTTATCTAGATAAAAATTTTAATATATTTTATGAAAAAAATATATTTATCCCAATAAAATTATAAATTGTTTGTAAATTATTTGTGAAGTAAAAGAGAGTTCTTTGTGAAAACAAAGGGATAAGAAAGTAATTTTAAAAAAAAAGTAAATCTCCAATTCATCCAAAAATGTGGAGGGAGAGAAACGCAAACATGGAGGGGAGGAGTTTCCCTCCTCATTTACTTCCCTACCTCGTATATCTCTAACCAAACACAGTAAATGTCATGTTTACTTCCCCTCCTCCAATACATTCCATTTTCACTCCTACCATATAGGCACTAAATGAAAAATTCATATCAATTAATTAATAAATAATTATTGAATACTTATTAAATAGAAATTTATTTTGTCACGCCCTAAGACTATTTTAATCAAATAGAAATTAAAATCCTACGACTACTTGAAGGAAGAAGAGGTTACTTCTTCTTTTCAAATTTAAATAAAATCTAAAATGCGGGGAAGAGGGAAATAAAATGAAAGGTGAAATTGAGGAAAATAAATAAAAGTATAAATGGAAGAAAATAATTGAGATGAAATTGAAGGTAAAAAGAAAAAAAGAAAAAAGTAAAAAGTAAATACAATATGAAATAAAAAATGAAATTGAGGAAAATAAAATAAAATTGTATTGAGGAAAACAAGATAAAATCTGAAATTGGAAGAAGAGGGGAAAGAAAAACAAAATAAAAGCTGACATGGAAAGAAAATACTCTTTCCATCCCCATCTATATATCACTTGAATTCACTTTTCTTTTCCTTAATTATAAGTTACCATTGTTAGTTTATTAGGTATTTTAATGATTTTTTATATATTGCTACTCTCTCTCTCTCTTCCTTAATCACGGTTGTTAATTTGATTACAATCATAAATAATAAAATATTACTTTAATTAGACAATTTCGTCCCTAAAATTTGACCCTAAAAGTATTATTATCGGGGTCAATTTTGGCTAATTAAAATTATTGAGAGTAAAATTGGCATCCCACCAGTGACTTTAATTTTAAGTAATATTACTTTATTTTTAATGTTCATTTATATTACTTTAATTTTAACAAAATAGATATTAGTGACTTATAAATAGAGACAAATAGAATAACATATAACTCCAGATTAATTTAGACATGACCTAAAATCAAAGTCCGATATCAAAGGTTCGTTTGAATGAACATGTAAAAAAGTGATTTTTTATAGGACCTTCTTAAAAGAGATTGAGTTTTAAATTAAACTTGGCTTGGATACAACATTTTGATAGTTCTCTTAAAAAAATTGCTTGGATAAAAAAAAGCACTTTTTAAAAATTATATAAAAGACACAATCGCCAATTTAATTATCAAAGTTGTATTTTTTTTTTTCCCATTTGAACCACTCAACTTTAAATCTTGGTCAAGTTTTTGAAAAAGTTAAATGATTGAATTAGTAAATATTAAATTAGTAAAGTTAAATGGTTAAATTGAAAAACCACACGACTTCAAGCATTAAATGAGTTATTGTCTCACAATGTTTATTTTCATTCTCTTTTGGAAAGAATAGATAATAATTGTAAAATACACAACTTATAATATATTTAAAGCACTATATAATTTGTTTAAATTTTTGGCCTTCGAAACCATGGCTTGAGAAAGAGAAAGGAAACAAAAGAAAGGAAAAGGAAACTATTAGAATAAAAAGGGAAAATGGAATGAAAAACCTAACAAGATTTTGCCTTTTTAAGAAGAAAGATTTTTGGTAATAATAATAATTATAATATATTTTTTACACCCATCCCTTCTATGACTCCCGAGAATCGATTCTAGTTATCCATTTACCATTATCCTCAAATTTTCTAATGTTGATTGTCGTCTATACTTCTTTTCAATATTTTCCCATTCATGCTAACTTCCTAGTCATCAAGCTTTAACCTCAATAGTGGTCCTGTACTCCTAAGCTTCTTAAACGAGATTGATGACCTTATGATTCTCCACTCAGTGATAGCACTGCTCTTCCCGCTACAAGAAGTTAAGAAGACATGACTAAGAAAAAGACTTCAAAAGATTCGATTGAGCTGTCAGCGAAGAAGTTTGTGTTAAAAAAAGTCAGTTTTTTTACCCAATAAAAGGGACTAAATTTCACATTATTTTTTATAATTTGACCATCTTAAAAAAGGATATATATATGAAAATACGAGCACACCTTATAAAATAGTTGAGTTAAGTCTCTAACAATCAAAGTTAATAGTATTTTTTAAAAAAATCAAATTTGATCAAGTAACTCTAGGATTTAGTTTATAAAATATATTTTAGGAAACTATTTTTTTTATAGAAGAATTTATTTTTTCTTTAAAAAACAAAAAACAGTTGACCGTTAAAAACTTAATTAGAACATTCCATATGATGTACTTCGTAGCATTCTATAGAATTATCTTCTTCTTTTAAAATAAAATAAATTGAATCACGTACCCCTACGTTTTAGTTTATTCTTTTAGAATTTAGTTTATAAAAATATTTGAAAAAATAATTTTTATATTAGAATTTATTTATTTTTAATAATTAACGATTAACTTTCACCGTTAGAGACTTAAGTAAGCACTCTATAAGTTTACCATATATTCTTTTAAATGGTTTTCTTGAGAAAAGAAAGAAAAAAAAAGTGTTCTTCCTAAAAACTCATTTGAGCATCACTAAATTGTTAAACCCAAAGTAAGTTTGGTTTCTGCTCATTCGGACTCATTGACCACCTGACCTCCATGAAGAAACCTTTTCTAAATATTGATATTTTTGGTCTTTTATCTTTTATCTTTTTACAAGTCTAGTCCATAAAGTTTTTCTTTTGTCCTCGTTCATTTATTTTATGTAATTAGTCCTTTTGACTGGAAATCATGTTTTTTAAAAGTTTTTTCCTTTGATCAAAGAAGGGTATTTTTATAATTCAACTTTAGTTTTTCATCTTTTGTCTATAAGTTTTTAAATTTGTCAAATTTGATCTTCAATCTTTTTAGAAATTATATATCTAGTCTTTTGGTTGTAAAAAATCAGAATTTTCTTTCCGCTTTTTTTTTGGGGGAAAATTGTCATAATCATACCTAAAAGTAAGGTCAAAATAAACTTTAACAACGAATGGTTAATTTATGTCAACTGAATACCAATACAATTTACAGACAGCCAAATAAATATTTCCGGCCACTTTAGCACTCATGTCCGGCAAGAAAGTCATGTGCCAAACACATGACTCCGTTTAGTGGGGACATTTTTGTCATCACAAAAAATAATTCTTGGGGCCAACAACAACAGAAAGACAAGGGAGTGGAGGAAGATTGGAATTTCAAATCCCTCAAAAAAAAAAATCATCCTTCCCTCTCCACAAAACTTGACTGCTCGCTTAACTCAAATTTCCCCTAGAATTATTTTTTGTGATGACAAAAATGCCCCTACTAAACGAAGTTATATGCTTGGCACATGACTTTCTTGCTGGACTTAAGTGAGGTTGAAAGTATTTATTTGACTGCTAGTAAATTGTATGGATATTTGGTTCGTAGAAATTAATCATTCGTTACTAAAATTTACTTCAAGTATAACTATGAGTGATTTCCACCCCCCCCCCCCCCCACTTTTTTTCCCTCTCGAGAATAATAGCATTTAATTCTTCAAAAACGTCATATTTAAAATAAGAAATAGAAAATTCATTTTTGATCGAAATTTCGATAAATTCCTCAATTTCAGTAAAGCAACTTTGTGATCTTACTTAGGTGACCAAATGGACTTAGAGTGAGCTAAAAATTTCCATATTTGAGGTTCATATATAGGAGGAAAGAATTGTGTAGTTTTCTTCCATAGAAACATAAGAAATCGATATGAAAATTTAAGCTAAAGTTAACCTTTCTTTTCTTTTTCTGTGGTAGTACTTCACCTGTGAATTTCTTCTTCAATGGCTAAGTTTCAGCAATTTCTTACCACACTAAAACCTTCTAAGAGCATCCTTACATACCTAAGAACCCCTCCTAAGCTATAAACCTACCTTTTCGGTTGTCCATTTGCGAAGAACTGTATTGCAATAGCCACAACTTGTTGCCTAAGGAAGCCAATGGCATGCCACCGCCAACAACTGCACCTCCACCTCCTGATGCCTTTATGATCCACAAAAATTATTTACATCACCTCTTGGACATCGTTAACAAGTATGCAAGTATTGGAACTCGGGAATAGTTGGTCGATTGGATAGAACTTATTAGCAGTGAAAATAATGACTATTATCAAGTATAACCTAGTTATGAAATCCTTGTATTGAGCCCCTAGAACACCCTAATCACAGATGTAAAAGTCCCTTAAATCTCTAAGAAATTCCCACCAAAGACAAAAGACTAAAGTTGAATTTCGGAAAAAAAAACCCTCGCACAGACGAAAAAACTTTAAAAAACATAATTTTTTTGTCATAAGGATCAATTATGCCACAAAAAAAAAAAAATTGAAGGATGAAAAAAGCAAAAAAAAATAATCGAGAAGAATCAGAAGTACCAATCATCCAAACCTCTCTCTTAGGAAAAAAAAAAAATTTTTTCTCAACACGTTCATCATAGGGCTATTTGGTAAAGAATTTTTTTAGCCTTTAAAAAATGAGAATTGAGTAAAAACTTGTTCTTTTTAAGGATTGACATAGTCCAACTTAACTTCTGGAAGGAAAAAAAAAACATACCATAAAAAATTGAAAACCAAACAAGCTCATATATTTTTGTTTTCTTTTATTTTCCAATCCTCTTCAGAACTCAAGGAGGCAAGGGTCCTAAACACAGGCCCCAGCACCAAGCGGAGGAGGGTTGGCTGCCGCCCTATCAAATCCTTGCGTTATTGTTGACTGTGGTGCTATTTCTTAAATTAATTTTAGTTAGAAATCGACCGGAACCAATTCGAACCTCACCAAAATTTTGTTTCCAAAAAAAATAAAGATGGATCACGATTTTAATTTATATTAGTTATATATTTTTAATTACTCCTCCTAATTGATCTACAAAGTTAAAAAAACTATTTAACTGAAGTAAAAATCTATTGAACTTTTACCTTTAGACCTTCCAAGGACTCAAATTCAGATCCTAGTGGTTACTCCCTGCAGTTTAATTTAGAAATTGTACTTATCTCCTCTAGTAGAGTCTTCTGCACCTCTAGCTCGAGTGGTCGGATCAATCAACTTAAGGCTCACTTCCAGCGGCAGGGTGGGAGTTCGAATCCTGCTGGGAACCCTGAGGCGCTGTTAATCAGTAATTGTTCTCCGGAACTGTATTGGGAACCCTGAGGCACGGTTAATCAGTTGGGGTGCGGCTCCTTGTGCGCAGAAGTGTACAGTCGGAGGTGGAGAACCTAAGGGGCTGCTCGAGCGACTCGCGATTGAGATACCTGGGTCATAAAAAAAAAAAAAAATTTCAAAAACTCCCCTTAACATGTAGCCCGCTATAGATCTCCATGTTTCATACTCGTGGAATAAAATTTAAGTTGAAACTCTAAAATAAAATCCATCGGTAAAATATTAATATTTATCTCAAAAAAAATAATTTATTTATCTTTTGCTATGAAAGTATTTGTGAAACTGAAATTCATTGTTATAATGTACATTAAACTAAGCCCATGCCTCCATACAACAACCTTTTGGGACCATTAAAATTTCTTCAAAATTAAACACAATATATAAATATATAGGAATTGTCTTCTTGATGGGAAGTGATGCAAGCCCATGCCTAGTGTTTATGCAACACCCATAGCCGCAAAAGCCATCTTTTTCAACTGGGGGAGGGGGCGTGGGGCG
>JAOXNR010000013.1:15155353-15176720 GCA_028571225.1 Parsonsia alboflavescens
CCCCCCCCCCCCCCCCCCCCCCCCCCCCCCCCCCCCCCCCCCCCCCCCCCCCCCCCCCCCCCCCCCCCCCCCCGGCATAATGTAAAAGACTATAATAACCTTTTTCTTTTATTAATATTTACTTGCTAATGAAAGCTAACCTTTTTTTTCTTTTCTCCCCTTTATTTTTATTCTCAATTTAATAAAAAACTTACGTCCTTTGGGGCCAATCAACTAAATGTTTTTACTTTCAGTGAATTGACAAAATATCGATCAAAGGTTATATGAGATAATTACTAATAAAAATAATTAGACTTATCAAACCTTTCTTAATTAGTCAAAAAGGAAAAAGAACTAGATTACCTTTTTAGGATGGAACTCAATACTTAAAAAGTGGGAAAAAAATAAAAATAAATAGAAACGGATTATCTTTTTGGAAGTAATTATTTTTCACCACAAAGTGAAGTCCCAGGCCATTGGTAGATTACTTCTAAGAAGAGAAAAAGCAAAGCCACATCCATACTTACAAGAAAAGAATAAGCCAAAATAAGGGTTGGTAACATTGAATTTAGTGATTTTAATTCATCTATATTGTATTTGAATACTTTTAAAAGGGATTTTGGATGAATACTTCCATAGATCAATTGAATAATTTTAATATGTAATGAATCGTAAATTTTAAATTTAAAAAAACTTAAAATGTGCTAAATGAGTAAAAAATTTCATTAAAAGTATTAAGCACACACCCATACACGTTCATAATAAAATTATACATGTAGAAAGAGTCTACAATATAATTAAATAGTTCTTCACTTTTTTATGCTTTCAAGCAATAAGGTCTATTCAGTCAATTTAAGTGTACTACCTTAACTTAAAATCTCAATTTAAAATGCCAAATGTAGGTGTGGAAGTAAAGATGTAAACCAATGTAAAGATGATTCATTGTTAAATCCTTGAACACAAGATGTGGAAGTAGGTGTAACAAGTTCTACTTGCACTAGTAACTAGCCAAAGCAGTCAAATTGAGTAGGCAAGCTAGTGGTGGCAAATTCTAAGTAGGTGACTATGTGATGTTTTTGAAGTGTAGAAATTCTACATAATGCAATTCAAAAATGGTCTTTGTAGTTTAGGCAAAAATGGCACAAAAGTGCTTATTATTCTCATTTTAAACTTATGCTAATTTTCAAGAAGGATATTTGGGTCATTTTAAACTTATGTTACTAGTGGTGGTCAATGTTTTGAGTTTGGAGAATGCAAATTTATCTAAGCTGAATGTTCTTATTTCTATTTTAGATTGTCCAAAATTAAATAGCTTATGTCTTAAATTAGTTATAATTTGGAACAAATTGACATGGTTTATATTAAAATTTGAAAAAAGTCAAACGTGACCATTCAAAATGAATGGAGTATTTCTTTTACTACTCCTCCTATATTACTAAAAATACTTTTGAGCAATTTTCTAGTGGATCAGTCATGTGAAGGAACAAGTAGCACAACCAACAACTCCATTCGATCTACTATAAACCAACGGGAGGAATTAAGTATTCACGGGAACATTAGATGGATAGTTTCTCCTTTTAATTTTTTCCCTAGCATTGGGTTATTTTGTTGTGTGAATTTGTCAATATTTTATCATAATGAATATAATAATAGAAGATTTTGACGTTAAGTTGAGATAAAAGTATATGATCTACATATTATTGGTAATTTGTTTTATTACGATGAAATCAAACATATTTAGGCATTGAAGTCTGAAAAATCAACACATCATTTTAATATGGAATGTAATAGTTTTTTTAATTATTAATAAAATTAGAAAAGTAAGAAGTCGATGATAACTTTAATGTGTAATCTGATTTTAGAAAACATTCCTTTCCATTATTCTTCCCATTCAAATGAAGGAGAAGAATCTAGAGGGTATTGATTTGCTAGTGAAGTGCAGTGAGAGACCATATAGTCTATAACTACCACTTTTGTCTCTCCTTTCCAATGGAACTCGTCATAATATCTATGCCCTACCATTTTCAAAATATCAATGAATTGAGATGGCATTTTGTAAATACGTAATTATCTTCACTATTTTTTAGATTGGACTAGATCAGCCGATCGGACTGGTCAGATCATGAACCGATCATTAAATTGGTTCAAAAGAGGATATTGAATCATTTTTTGTCAAAATTGTTCTCTAAATGAAAAATCGGAATGGATAGATTGGTTGGACCAGTAATGCTGAACCGGTAGATTTTTAAAAAAATCCAAATTGAGGTCAAATTTCAACAAAAAAAAAACTTTAATATTAAATCTTTTTTCAATTAAATTACAAATTTACTCATTTAGTTATTTTAAAATCAACAAATTTACTTAAAATATGCTTCATTATTATATAGTAATAAATAAAAAATATATTATAATCTTCAAGCTTTACCCATACTAAAAATTATCATTTTTGAATCTCTATAAGATAGAACTTATGATTATTAATTATAAAAAACTATAAATATCATAACTATAAATTTAACTTCAATTTTATTGCATTATGAAAGTATCACATCTTATATTATTGACAAAAAAAAAAAAAAAATACCGATAAGAAATTTAATTTTTATTTTTTATATAATATTATCAGTTCAATTACGGTTGGACCATTAATCCGTGAATTTGTAACTTTTTTTATTCGATGTTCGGTCCAATTTTTAAAACATTGATTGTCTTAATATATTAACCATTTCTTTATTTTTCAACTTCCTAGAAGGGTTATTTTAAATGGTTGAGCAAATAGTATGTTTCCCTCTCTCTCCTACTTTTGAGTGGAATTTTTAGAAGACAATTCAAAATTCCTATTGTGAACAAAAGTTTACTTTGCTAGAATATTATCTACTTGTCTTAATGAACACATATGAAAAAATAGGTTCATCCTTTAGATATACGGGAGGAAAGTCCAACAAAAATAACTTCTCTTTTAGGCAATCACATATGTTAATTGATGACGCAAGGAAACTTTTCACATGATCTCTATGGAGATTAATAAATTTTATTGGGTGAAAACATTGATTAGCATGATATTGGATGATTTCCCTAGCAACCTTTCTTTCAGGTCAATTCATATTGAATAACAAGATGGCAAAAAAAAAATTCCTCAAGATTGTTTCATAATGATTTTTTTTTTATAAAAAAAAAAAACTTCTAAACAAGATCCGTGCAACTTTAAGTTTTAAACTACAATTTTAAATCATGTACAGTCAAGATTGTTTCAAGTCTTTCGACTTAATAATATCTGTGAACAACTCAACTTGAAACCTCTTTTTCTATATTTCTCATTCTCATCAATATGTTAGATCATCAGCATCCACTCAACACCTTATCTTTTATATGAAGAGAGAATAAAAAATCCTATGGTTTCATCATGCGGGTAAGAAACAATTCAGAGTAGAGTTGTCACCCAAACTACACAAGCCTAATATAAAGGTGAACAAATAACGAGGCATCGAGGCCAATATTTTTTTGGAGGAACCCTTAACAAGCCCTTTCAAATAAGAAAAAATTTTGAGTCTTCAGTATGGATCCAACTCCCTTATCATTTTGCTGCTAATTGATATACATGTCAAGTTAGAAATGACAACCATCTTCAGAAACCACATGTATCCACCTAAATCACTTTCACATTTAGAAATGCATCTACTAATACTAGTTACTTCCATTAATTACACAATTTCAAACTCTACTATGCTATGCACAATTTTGTTATTGATCAATAATGAAGAAAGATCCTTCTTTTCAAACCTAGAGAAAGTGGGATGCTCTAAGGTTTGGTGGACAACCAATGAAGCGAAAGATCCCAAGCTTTAGTACCCATAGAAAATCTTGTCTTGTCTTGTAAAAAGACAATTCAATTTTTGTTTTACTTACATTAGACACGTTCATCACCATGTCATGCATATCATCGATCAACTAAGAATGTAAATTATGACGTACAACTTGATATATAAAAAGATAAGGTATTAATCCGCTAACATCCAATCATCGTATTAATTGCCCCAATAGGGAATTATTAGAAATATTATGACCAAAAGACCCTTTTTGTATTATTTAAATTATTTAAGTGCCATTGTTCAATGTGCTTTTGGGTAAACTATCGCTAATGCCTTTTAATGAGAGAAATATATATATATATATATATATATATATAGGATTGCTATGAGCGCAACAGCCGGAGTGCAACTGGAGCGCAACAGCCAAAACGACGTCGTTTTGCCTGTGTCTGAAGGATACATCCACTTATTTCGCAGCCAAAACGACGTCGTTTTGGCTGTTGCAGTCCAGTTGCCCTCCGGCAGTTGCGCTCCATAGCAATCCCCAATATATATATATATATATATATATATATATATAGGGTAATGCTATAAAGTGCACTAGTACACAATTAGTCTCTAACTGTCAACATCCAATTTTATTTAAAAAAATAAAATCTACAATAAAATTTTTTATTTTGTAAATATATTTTACATATTATATCCTAAAAGATCAAACTAAATCCTAAGGATACTGGATCAATTCTTTTTTTTTAATAAAAAAAATAGACAATTAACTGACTTTGACCATTAAAAACTTAACAGTGCACTCTATAAGAGTAAGTTATAAAACAAAAAAAAAAAGATAAAATTATTAAAATTGTTTAGAGAGTTGTATAACCTTTCATATTATTTAAAATATATTTAATTAAGGAACAAAACAATCAACAAAATTATTTTAATTTTGTTTCC
Organism: Parsonsia alboflavescens; assembly: GCA_028571225.1. Lineage (NCBI taxonomy): Eukaryota > Viridiplantae > Streptophyta > Magnoliopsida > Gentianales > Apocynaceae > Parsonsia > Parsonsia alboflavescens. The sequence continues at coordinate 15,160,093 of JAOXNR010000013.1, forward strand.
TTTTCTCTTTATTTCTCTCCATTTAACTAATTTGAGAGTTTACACGTAAAAAGAGAATATAAATTAAGATTGAAGAGAAGAGAAGAGGAGAAAAATAGTTATGTTTAAGATTGCTTAATCGTTCTATGGGAAAAGAGAGAGAAAAAAAAGGTAAGGTTTCACATTTGCAAGTGAAATAATAATTAAAAAAAAGAAGACATCTTTCAGAGTAATTTTACAAAATAAGCACCTTCTGAATTATTTAATTTTTGGGTTTTTAGCTGATTTGATCCTACAAGTTTGGATTAAAAAACAATTCGGTCCCTTAAGATTTTTTTCTAGTCATAACAGTCCCTCACGTTTTTACATATAGTCGGAATAGTGCCAACCACCAAATTTTGACCATTGCCACGGTGGAGCAAGTCACTTGCATGGCACATAAGGGGTAAAATCATCATTTCAACATGAAATGACGTCATTTTTCTTTGAATTTGGGTTTAAAAAAAAAAAAATCCCTCCCAATTTTCATCACCACTGTTGCTCTTCCCAGCCGATGTAAGGTTGACTTGTAACAATGTTTTGTTGTATACTCCCAAGACAGATGAAGTTAATGGTTGGGTAGAGATGCTTCTTGTGAAGTTCGAAGGGATTTTTAGACCAATTCAACAAAGGATAGATAAATGAAGGAAGAGAATATTTTGGTGCTGTTGGCAACAGTGGTGGTGATTTGACTGAGGAAGTGCAAGGGAGTTCTAGGAATCACATTCCCACACCTAAAAGGCCAAAGAAGCCCAAAGCTAGCCCCATCCCGAAGAAACATGAGAGAATGCAAACCCATTCAAGTGCTTCATCACTCCACCACTTGCAATGGGGTTGAGATCCAGAAGAGGGTTCTGATTCAGTCTTCATTTGGATAGGAAGAGCAGCAGTGGTGATGAAAATTGGGAGTTTTTTATTTTTTTTTTAAAACCCAGCTTCAAAGGAAAACGACTTCGTTTCATGGTGAAATGACGATTTTACCCCTCACGTGTCGTGCATGTGTAACCGGCCCTCACATGCCATGCACGTGTAACCGGCTCCGCTATAAGAGTGGCCGAAAATTGGTGGTTGAGACCATTCCAACTACCCATAAAAACGTAAGGGACCGTTATGGTTGAAAAAAACTTAAAGAACGGAATTATTTTTTGACCTAAACTTGCGGGACCAAATTGGTTAAAAATTTAATTTTATTTAAAATAAACTCATTTTATGGTCAAAATAGTAATTTCAATAAATAAATAAGATATTCCCTCCCTTGCCTTCCATTCTCGTTGGAAGAAGTCCCTTCCCCCTTATTGTTTCCCAGTTAACTACAAAGTCTCAAATACAACAAATATGTTTTCTCCATAGCTCATTTTTTTGGTTTTTTTTTCAAATCCTTGCCTCAAATTTGTTGAAAAACTTCCTAAGCATAAGTGATTTAATAATGTCTAATAAAGATTATAGGCTCTACTTCTCTTGAAGTGTCATTCTTGAGAAATTCAAGGTATATCTTACTCCAAATAAAAGTCAAACTTTATAGATATGATCCGGATAGAAACCGTGTTACTTGTACTAATGGGTTAATTCTGGTGGCATGCTGGGAAAAAAAGAAAAAAAAAAGAGGAAAAAAATAATGGTGAAAGAAGCAATTTCTTCTATAAGAATAGGGTTCTCTTTTTCTGTCTTTTTCCATCTTACTCAGAAAGATAATCTATTTATTTATTTTAATTTCCAAATTCTTGCTTTTACTTTTCAAATTCCTCTATCCAAACTAGATATAAGTTATTAATCGAGAACATCAATATTTTAAAATCCACAGCCTCTAATATGGAGGATTGAGTATCATCGGTTGGATTTGATTGTTTTCCAAAGCCTATTTTAAAAAGGATTCTAATTTCTATGTGTAGTAGATGTATACATCTATTAGAATTAGGATTTTAGTACGTGTTAATGTCCCACATCAATTAGAAATCGGACAAAACGAGGTTTGAGTTATTATAAATACCCTAATGCTCATTATTGTAAAGTGTGCTAATGCCAAAGTTATTAGTGCTATGCATCAATGGGTAACCTACCCATGTGTTGGTGGTTCCCTCTTTTAAAGAATGGAGGTGATTCCCTTCTTTTGAGGGTGTTGTTGATGGGAGGGTTTGTAATTTTCTTCGTAAAAAAAAATACATAATGAAGTTGTGTTGTGTGTTGTGGATGTAGATTTAATGGAGAGACTGAACCATGATAAATTCTTCTTTTTGTTTTTTACTTTCCTCTTTTTTTCACATATTATTATTGTGAATTTTCGTTACCCAAATCCCAATAATAGTATTAGAGTAATCTCAAAGTAATCTTGAAATCAAGAGTTTGAGACTCCACTAAATTATTCATGGGCTGGGCCCCTAATAAGTGGTATCATGAGAGAAGTTCCAAAACTTTGTTGCTGAGCTAGGTTGCCAAGGTCCCAGATTGGCTAGATTGTCAGGTTCCCAAACTGTCAAAGTTGTTGTAGAGCCTTAGCCAGGTTCTACCACTGGTAAGAGCTTGAGTCAAGGGAGGAGTGAAAGACGTTAGAGGTCGATCTCAACAAAAAGGTCAAGGTAGGCGATTAAGGTTGGGATCCGATTTAGGAGAGAGGTAATGGCCAAAGGTCTCAATGGATAGGTAATCCATGGTGTAGCAGAAGAGAGATGGGCTCATGATAAATCCATAAATTCAAATTCACCATGCTGCCTGAAGTTATCAAAGTAGTGCAGTGGAAACAGAAGCCCACAACATCAAGAAGGTGATATCCAAGTTCATTTCAAGAGATAAGATTTCAATTTTGACGCTTGTTTTGATAAGAGGGATCAACATAAGGGAAGAGATTCCAAAACTGATGATAATTGTTTTGAGTTCCAAGAGAGGATATCAAAGTATGAGGTTTGGGCTTATGGAGGAGAAAAGGAAGTTGGATCAATGTCTCTGTCTTTATCATCGTCATATTAGCAAAACATCGACTAGTCATTAATATGTCAAAGGGATGCGAACCAGTCCATCCATGGAGACATGCTGTAGAAGATAAGACGATAATCGCAAAAAGATGTTACACGAGAAGATTCAAATAATTGATGTTGTAACAAAGTGGAGATTTGTGAGATTTTGGAAAGAGAGAGGAATTGTTAGGTTTGGTCATTTAATGATTCAAATTTCTATGTATAGTAGAAGTCTACATCAATGAGAATTAAGAAATTAATACATGTTAATATTCTACATTGATTAGGAATAAGACAAAAGGAGATTTGGGGTATTATGAATATCCTACTAGTATATGTCAAAGTCCTCTATCGATCAAGAATAGGACAAAAGAAGATTTGGGTTATTATGAATATCATATTGCTCATTACTGCCAAAGTTGTTAGCGCTATGCATCTATGGGTAGTTCCCTAATGTTGTTAGTGGGAGGGTTTATAATTTTTTCCTGCAAAAGAATACATAATAAAGTTGGATTGTGTTATGAATGTAGATCTAGTTGAGAGATCGATCTACGATTCTTGATGTTGTTTTTTATTTTCCTATTTCTCTCTTATATTATTATCGTGAATTTTCGCTACTAGAATACGAACAATGGTGTCAAAAGAGTAATCTTAAAATCAAGAGTTTGAGACTGTCAGATTATTCATGGGCTGGACACCCAACATCATCCTCGGAGTAAAGGGGAACGGATGAAGGAAGGGATACGTATCACATGCAAGAGTGAACACTAATCTGCTTTTCCAAGCCCGCCTCCAAAAAAGAAAAAGTTTTCCAAAATGACAGACATGTCCTGTTAACGGAGAGCGCACTAAACAATAATACTAAACTGGGAAAAACTCGAGAGGAAAGCAAGCCAAAAATAGAAAATAACCAAAATGAGGTGGGCACGTGCCTAATTTAGAATAGTTTCCCGATTATGACAACATCTATTAAAAATAATCCAAAATGCACAACTGCCGATACCAATTGAGTCTTTGGGAGAATAAAAAAATTTAAAAAACGTATGCCAGCCTAGAGATTATCATTACAATTTTCTAATAATCCTTTTCAGTGAAAAATATCCTAGTATTATTTTAATATAATCTTTGATTCCTAACCAGAAATAAACAGGAAGCGAGAAAAACACAAAAATGAAGAGAATAGTGAAAAAAACGAGATTATCATTACAATTTTCTAATAATCCTTTTCAGTGAAAAATATCCTAGTATTATTTTAATGTAATCTTTGATTCTTAACCATAAATAAGCAGGAAGCGAGAAAAACACAAAAACGAAGAGAATGGTGAAAAAAACGAGATTTTCAGAACAAAATTCAGAATAAATAAATAGATCAAAAAAAGTTGATATTAAACTGCGAAGAAAACCTGTTAGTGCTGGAGAAATCATAGAGCTTTCCACGGCTAGAGACGATGATGGCCGCCACATCCACATCACAGAGAATGGCGAGCTCTTTCCCCTTCTTCAGCAAACCACTCCTCCTCTTCGAAAAAGTAACTTGCCTACTACTTTTATCCTCAATTCTCTTAATCTCCAACTTCCTTCGCCCCATTTTCACACACAAACACGCACTGAAACAATAGAAACTAACAGTTTCCTTTTGCCCTAATTCCCCGATTTGAAGATTTCCTCTATATAATCAGGGAAACACCATAACCGCCAACCTGCCAGAGAATCTCATAAAGCGCCGATTCGATTTTGTTCTTTTCTTAATTTTTAATAATACCAAATGTCTTGCGACTATCAAGTTATTTGTAATTAAAGCGGTAAGTCGTCTGGTCCTCTCTGATCTTGAATTATTTAAAAAAAATAAAGACCAAGGGATAACTGTTGGGCCCCCCTGGCCCAAGTTTGTGACACGTGTCGACCTTATGTCCAGCTCTGATGAATGACGGCTACGGAGAGAGCTGACACCGGCTGTTGCCTGTTCAGTTCAGTCGAGCACCTAAAGCTATGCTGCCGTTGCTTCTGCTTGTCAGTATGAGTCCACGCAAGTTACCGGTCACCTGGAGGAGAGAGAGATGCCTCACGCTTTTTCTTACTTTAACATGTAGTGGAAAGCTGGCGCTTTTAAACAAGTCTCTATCAATTTACTATGATTTTAAGGAGATTCGTGGGCATTAGGGCGTATGCCAAATGAAAGAACTTTCTGTCGCGTATTAGGGATAAATCAAGGAAAAAGAGAGTACTATATAATATAGTAATTTTTCTTTTCTTTTTTAATCAAATAGAGAAAAAGATTTAATTGCACTTGTTGACATAAAGCATTGATTTGATAAACAACCTGGTTATCTTATCTTTAATATTCCTTTTATTCATAATTGAATGTTTATCTTTCTATTTTGAATTGTTTAGAAATAAACGTTTTATTTTCTTGATTGGTTAAAATTTTCTTAAGGAATTTATATGATTAAGTGTAAAATGAATTAAGTCAATTAATTTTTTTTAAAAAAAATTATACAAATAAAAATGAAATATTTAATTTCAAACGTTGTTTCTTATTACTATATTGTTAAACATGGTTATCAATTTTGCTTTATTAAACTATTAAAATGGATCTTTCTTCAAATGTTAATGATTACACTTACATAATTTGACTCTTCTTTTTTAAATTTGTAATATAGAGTTACTTTAGGGAAAACAGAGAAAGTGTTACTATTTTCTTTCTATTATCGTGAGATTATAACTAAAAATTAGACACGAAATTTCGTTTTCTTTTCCCCCCTTTGCAATGATAATTGCGTATCTTTGTATAATAACTAAGTAAATAAAACAATTACTTTAACCATAATATTAAATTTCTAGTCACTGCAAATTAAATAAATTTTATTCTTTTAATTACATTATCATTAGTTCAAAAATTAAATATATCGGACATTTAAAAAAGAAAAAAAAAATACTACAAATTCTGCATAAGACGTAATTCATTCGTCTCAATTCGATGACGTTGATCTGAATAGGATATAAATAAATTTTAAGCATTTATTTTTGAAAACTTGACAATGAATATATAGACAAAATATATTTAGATTTATCTTTCTTTTGTCTCCAATTTCTGATTAAAAAATGTACTCCCGACTTAGCCAAGAAGAGGAGGGGAGAGAAAGCTTCGTTATAAGCTCCCCCGCAGGCATCTGAGTAACGGGCGGCTCTGAGAGGAGACCACGGCGGCAATATTAACTTTGAGTATTGGCTTTAGCAAAGTCAGTCAAATGACGGAAAGGGATTCAGATGACGTAAAGTAGAATTGGGATTTAGCTCCTATGGTAGCAGTGTTTTGCCGGGACAGGTGATTGTAAGACAGCTGTCGACTATGGATTGGCTCGTGAATAAGTCTCGGGTTTGCTACTATTCCCCGCCGATTTAAAATTCCAAGGGCCTGGGATTAAATTCCCAAGGCCCACACCAGCTAGATCGTTTACAATTCTAGAACTCAGCATTTTTTTAGTCCCACTATTAATTTCAACTCCACTAATTAGATAAAATTATTAGAAAATAAATTTCAATCATGCAATTTGAAGCTTTTATTATCTAAATTTATATTCTTTCAATTATAAGTGGAGTGCTGTTTTATAATTGAGATAATTTATTTGTTTTTCACCGTTACAATTTCTTCAAATTTTAATCTGTTTTGTTTGAGATAATGTATTTGAGTTATGAAAATAATAAATGTAAATCATGAAAAAGATAAGCTCAATCATTAAAATTAGTAACGAAACTATTCATGTTGATAGTTTTATACTATGATGTACTAATTTATAGTGTTTTTTTTTTTATTATTACAATATGGTTTTTTAATTGGTGTTCTAATTAGTTTTCAAGCACTTCCATGTTTGCTAATTTAAAAATGTATTAGTGAGATTTAAATTCAAAACTTTTGATAAGCGTATTCATCACTTTACCTATTAGAATGTCAAGTAACTCATTGCAGTAAGTTGAATAAAATAAAAGCTTAATTCATTAATCATCGCAGAGCAATCTATATATTTTAAAATACTGTAATTATCAATGGTTTGTTTGTCCATGCGGGAGGCTATAAATTAAGAATGTTGAATTTCATAGCTTCCGTGGCTGTTGGTCTTCCACAAAATCAAATCCCACTTGCAAGAGACCCAATTTTGGGGTTGGTGAAGTTTCAAGGAAGATTTTTTATTTTTTATTTTTTGAGTTCTCAAGACATGGGTTGGAGACCCCTTGAATACCACACTCTCGATTAAAATGTTTTAAATTGAATTATTATTATTATTTTTTTAAAAAAAACTAATTTTAAAAATTATTAATAAATTAATATTAAAAAAAAAGAGTGAATTGCAAATGTCTCAAGAATTAAAGACCAAACGTAATCTTATCTTGATCCCGGAGGGGTGAATTGGGCACAAGTACTGGGGGAAAAACGGGAAGGTAGCAGGCGCCTGCCAGCAACGTGAATTTCAAGCCCATGAAGTTTTAGTTATGGGCCTCTGGGAAAAGAAGATCAGAAAAAAATACTTAGGCCCAAATTGGAACATTTTCTAACTGAACACTTGACTTTGAGAATGACCACAAAACCCCTTCTCCCAAGAAAAAAAAGGAAAAAAAAAAAAAGATTTGAAATCTAAATACTGCACTTGGAAAGGAAAAATTGATTCAAGCTTTACAGAGATTGAATCTAAATAGAGTGAGAAAAAGAAGAGAGATCAGTTGAGCATACACACTTGACTTACGAAGGTTCTACCATATATATATATATATATTATGGTTCTATATATATATCATAATAATGTCTGTCTTATGAAAATTCACACTATTACACAAATTCCTTCGAAAAATAGAAATACACAAAACATGAAATTCTTGGAGTCTTATGAGAGAAATGGCATACCATGACTTCCCCTTTTGTCAATTCTTATCATGGCAACCAACCAGCCATGTAGTTATTCACACTTGGCCCAGCTGCGGCAACCGTTATTGGATCGTTCTGGTATCTGAATTTTCATTCAGGAAAGTTAAAATCAGTGCCCTTCTTGATTAAATGCTTTAGTATAAGAAGTAAAAATATGCATGATGTTCTATTATTTTTTCTATTTCTTGTTTTAGATTGAACACAAGAAAAACCCTTTTAATGCAGTGCTGTTTAACAAATGAATTTTGAACCTGCGCTTACCCAATCTGTAATGTTGGTTCACATTCCAATGGATGAAAGAAGCCATCTCCCTGAGCTTGACCTCCTTGTCGACCATAACCCACATCCTGTGCATTTGGATTCCATTGGAGATTTACTTGGCTTCCTTCCATCAGCTGCAGACAATCAAGAAATCTTTATGGTTTTGGTTGTTGTAAGGTTATTCAAATCAGCAATCATGTTTCAGGTGATATTGAGGTTTTGCATTGATGCCTTTATTTTCTTTGTATTCCTTCCTTTCTTTTTTACAGGTTTTATAGACAAAGTCTACTTACCCTCTGTTTCAAAGTTTTGTTTGCCTCATTCAGTGCATGTTCCTGTGAATACAAAAAAGTATGAAAAACGTCAATAATTTGAGGGGAACATAATGGTGGATTGATTTGAAAGTTCCACAGTGCCTCAATTAATACCTTCCTCTGAAGGTCTGTGAGCTGATCCAGCATGAGTTGGGTCTGCAAGAAAAAGAGATCAGTGTTTTAATGTAATCTTCAAGCTCCTCAGTTCAAAATTTCAGTGCAGCAGCTCAAAGTCACTAAAAGTAAATGTGAAATAGGATTTGGAAACATAAAGTGCATGGTGTTGTATAGCAAATGGAAACTGAAAAAGATTGACATTTTATACACAAGTACTATTACAGAAACACAAAGAAGAAGCACTTCAAGAATGCAAAAAACCCACAATTGGAAGTTGGAACCAATTCAATTTTAAGCTTCATCATCAAGAAAAATTCCACACGGTGAACTACAAAATTTGACCACAAAAAGAACAAAAGGAGAACATATATTGGGGTACCCTAGTTGATCTGATCTGCTTCAGTGACATGTCAAGCTGCCTTTCCAATGATTCAAGCTCCTTGCTGTTTAAAGGACCAAGGTCTTCACCCAAAAGGTTCCTAAAGCCATATAGCAACCAAAATATATCAAAAAGTTTTTGGCTCTACCAGATTTAAGGATCATTTTTCTAAATTAGAATATATTAGATTAGAAATACCTTTGTGATCGTTGGAGAGCTTCATAACGTGCTTTAAGCTTCAAATACTCCTGCTGACTACTTATCTCCTAGAGACATAATAACATAATGTCTAGTAATTAGATTTACAAAAGGATAATAAACATGACATTCGCATTCGCATTCACATGCACATGCTCACACAATATAACATAAACCCAGAACACTGTAATAATTCAATAGTGTATTTATTAGCTGCGAAACTTAGGAATTTCTCTTATGCATAATTGATCAATTATTTGTTACATTAATTTCAATAAACTCATAGGGAAAATATGCATAACTGCCGGCATCCTTTCAAAGCAGATGATCAATTACAAAGCTATAGTAGAGTAGCAATGCCTGAGGAGAAATCAGGCTTGCCAAGAAATGCTTAGTATTATTGGCAAGCACTAGAAGAACGAGATCACGAAAAAGTATAATCCAATTTAATTAATTTCAATACATATATGAAAATTGAAAAGAACTTATTGCACCACGTAACCAACCATGTTCTTTCGAACCTTGATAGTTGCAAAATTGAATGGAAAATCAAGTCAAGAAACCAACTTTTAGCAATTAAACTTAGACATTTTTAGCAGATTGGAAGGGGGGCATATCATGTGCTAATATTATAACAGTTAGCTGAAAATGTTGTAGAAATCATCATTTTGAAAGGTCAAAATTTGATTTCAGAGACACCATTAAAGAAAATTTGAAAAGAACTGAGTGTTCATTTCTGAATCCTTAATTTGTTTTTCCCCAAGCTAAGCTCAGAAAATAAAAATAAAGAGAAACATTGAACCAATTAAGCATGCACTTTTTATTATGAATATTCATTGAAGATCCATGATAAATTTGATATCATTTTCACTATTTATATTCATTGAAGAATGAAGTACATTAAAATTTATATATCACTTTTGATTTTAATTAACTCCTAGTATGAATGCAAACAAAAAGAAGAAAACAAAAGAAAAAGGTACTTCATCCATCCCTAAATATAAATAACTGAGCATCATCTTGCAAAAATCAAGATAATTTTTTTTCTTTCCTTAAAATATCCTCTAAAAAAATCTGAATCCCATTTCAATATATCATTTGAGGGATAATATGAAAAAAATACTTTCAAATACCTAATTAACAAGCAACATTGACTTATAATTAATGATAAGAAAAATTAGCTTGAATGATTTATATTTAGTGAAAGAAGGAGTATATCATTAGTAGAAAACAAAGGTATTCACTTCGATAACTTGGCCCTCTTATTTAATTTATTCCTAATTTTCCACTGGTTGGTTATATTTAACATAACTAACCTTGTTTTGTGTAATTTCTGATCCAACTTATTTATGGTGCAAGGCAAAAGAATGAATCTTAGGACAAATGATTATTGGCTCGAGCTAAATTACATCATTTCATTTGGAAAAAAATGGATGAAACCATTTTCATATTCACTTTCACTTGATTTTTTTTCCCTACTTCCATCTTATTTCAAAGCATATATAAATAGACATGTTAAGAAATTTTGGACGAATTAAACTAGAAAAAAGATAGGACTACCTTGGTCAAGTCACTAAACGAGTAAATTCGATTTATTTGATTTTTTTTTTCTTCTCTGTACTATATATACTTATTCTTTTTTATTTCTTAAGACAATATTGATAAGTTAATTAGCAAATGCAAGTTTCATCTTTAGAAAGCCCCTGTGAAGGCCAGGGAGCACTCTTTAATTTATTAATTGCTCTATGTTCTTCCAGATGAAGCCAAAAACACAATGAGAACAAGGAATATTTATCATTCCTCTAAATGGGAAGTAAATCATAAAAATTTCCCCACAGTAACGAGCATGCAATTAAAGTTTTCAATATTTACAAGGGCATTTTTGTGGAACAATTACCAGTGCCTCTCTTGTGGACACATTTGGCTCTGGTGCTCCATAGTTGCACTTTTGATACCTCTCTAGGGTCTTCAGCATGCTGTGAAGCATTTAAACAAATCAATTGCAAGAGTAAAATTATATCTTAAAGAAGTATAGAGAAAACTAATAATTATCTCCCAAATCAAATGGTTACCAATTTTTTCAAGTAGCTTGCTTGCATTTCTGGCAAAATTGTATGCGACTCTTTATAGTTTATACTGATCAGAGTTTAGAAATTCTTCCTTTGTATGGACATTATTTTAAAAAGGTTGTGAGTGTTTTTGGTACTACTTCCTTTCTACCCCTGACTTGATAGAAGAAGAAAAACAGTACTGATCAAAGGCGTGGTGGTGGGAAGGATAAAACAAAAAATTGAAGAAAACACTCGATCTCATCTAATGTCCGTTGGTTCTATTGTTGCTTCAAATAATAAGAATTTTATGACAAAAAATCCAAAGAGATAAACCTAAGGGACTGTCTTGTATTAGAATGATGATAATAGATGTACAACATACAATACATTTGTGTATAAATGAGTATAAATATATATATATTATAACACTAAGAATCTTAATTTATAAAAAGATGTAGAACTGGTTTTTTGTTGATCAAATAAAGACGGACTAAAGAAGAATTGGATACTCCGAGCTAGCAAGACCTTCCCTTTATTCAAGAAAAGGGGCAGAGAAAATTTGCAGAATAAAAACCCTAACTCGGACGAAGCGAACCCTAGACTCCGAATTATTAAGAGCTCACTCTATCTCTTTCTCTCTAATGCTCTCTCTCTCTCTCACAAACTTATACAGGGAGAACTGGTTAATTAAACTTCTTAACCTTTTGGTTAAGTACCTCTCTCACTCCTTTGGCATCTGAATACTTCAATTACACACCATGTAAATTTTTTCCTAAAAAGGAAATAAAATGCAAGATTGAGAACAATTTCAGTAAGTACTACATAACAGGTAGATAAGACAGTTGAAATTATGCTTTTTTATGTGAAACCTAATTTGAAAAGAAAATAAAAGGGAAAAAAAAAAAACTAAAAGACAAGAAATTTCAGCAAGAATGAAAAAGGTTATCTCGTTCATTCAGCTGGATCAAACAAAAAGAAAATCTGATTAAGAAAAGAGAGGAGCTTGGAGATTCAGAAACACACTTGCCTCGGCTGAAAGATGATTGTTTTAATTTTAGAAAATAAAAGAAGTGGGTTCCTTCCAGGAGGAAACAAAAAAGGTGAGATTTCAAAATTTGCTTGATCAACTTGAAGATGTTGGAAAATATTAGATCAGACAACATTTTTGCTGCATATACAAGAACAATAATCAATACAATAACATTGTCCAGAAAATAAAACTGATCCTTTTCCAAGTGTCAAGATAAGATAAAACAGAAAAGAAGGCAAGAGTGCAAGAAACTACATCAGAAGAAAAAAAAAAATCAACATAAATATAGAAATGATCTTCTTTTCATGTTTTCCCTTGCAGATCTAACATCAAACCTGCGCACAAAGTCCTATACACTCCAAATTAATCACCAAAACGGAAACTCTAAGCGCCGAAAAAGAGGTGAAAAAACCCCCTCTAAGAATCAATAAAGACTTTGCTCTCTGCCCTCCTAAGTCCTACCCATTCAGATCTCAAGAATGAAAACCCATTAGAAGAAAAAAAAAAAAAAAAAGGAAAAGAAATCAAAAGAGAAAGAAAAGAATCTATACAGCAAAGAAAAAAGAAGTAAAATTTACAAGTACTTGTATAAAGTTGGGTTGTTTTTATACATAACATGTGTATACCTAGAGCTACTGCAAAACTCATAGAGCTTTCCTCTATTGGAGAAGATGATCAAAGCAACCTCAGCATCACATAGAACAGAAAGCTCATAAGCTTTCTTCAAAAGTCCATTCCTTCTCTTTGCGAAGGTCACTTGCCTATTGATCTTGTTCTCTATCCTCTTAAGCTCAACCCTACCCCTTCCCATATCTTGTTATCTCTCTCTCTCCCCTCTTTCTCTTTCTTTCTTTCTTTCTTTCTTTTATCAATTCACTGAAACTCACAAAAACCTATAATTTCTTTTTTCTCTTACTCTTCCTTCCTTCCTTGTATCACTCTTTATATGCACATCCCACAATACATACAATTCATGTATGTATATATATATATTTATATGCTAAAGCAAAAGTCAGAGAGAAGAGGAAGTTATGTGAAGCAAATGATCAAATAGGAGACCTCTCTCTTTCTCTCTCTATCTCTCTGATTGTGGATTTTTCAGGTCTACAACAATGACAAAGGTATGTAACAAAGTGGAGAGAAAAAACCATGATTCAGTGTGCGTGAGGTGCATGGCAAGCGTGTGGGCCATGCAGACGGTGAGTTGTGAAAAGTGAGATCGAACGGTGGAGAGAGAGAGGGAGGACGAAGAACTTGGGAAGACCGTTCAAAAGCCGGCAAGTGGGGATGTGAGTTGGAGAGGTAGGGGGAAACCTTAAAACCGATGAGGTAATTTAATGCTAAAGTGAAACGTGTCAGCATTTGAAGTGATGAGATGATGCTGATCAAGGGTTTGGCTAATCCATCTGACAAAAACCTTCGCAGTGTCAGTTCTTCTTTCTTTGACAGAATTACCCTTTGGAAAATGACCTACTACAATGATTGGACCGTTTTATCCTTATTCTATATGCACTTTTCCTTTCAATTTAATCAACACAAGATTTTATAATCAATGGACTGATAATGCAATTGCTTAAGATGATGCACTCATAAGTTAAACTTTAAATTTGAATCCTTTTCCCAACGTCGTTGCAAGGAAAAATCATGAAAACAAATTTTGTAGTTCTTTGTTAGTTTTTATTGAAAAAAAAATGTAAATTTTATCATATGACGTGTTTCAATTCTTAAAATTAGAAGAATAATAGTACCATAATCTTCCAAAAGATATGTGTTGGAAAATAGCATTGATATTCGGAGGAAGTTGTGTGAAAAATTGGTCATATGACTTGACTTTTCATACGATTATCATTAAAAATGATTTAAAAATCGCTAATGTATTTCATGTTTGACCAAATATGTAAGTATAGAATTCGAAAATAATATATACACACCAAACTTTTGACAAAGAAATGTGGACGGAATGTTTCTATCTAAACTTAGAAGCATGGCATGATGCTACTCGAAATTCTATGGCTTTCCAACCCTAATTTGGTTTTAGGCTCAAACTCCTAACGGAATGAGATGAATGTGCTAACTTTTTAGTTCAATTTTCTTTATACCAATTTAGCAACATGCATAATTTGTAATGTCCCTATGATTGTTTAAGATGTAGAAAATGTTGCTTGAAATATGTACTTGTATAGTTGGAAAACGAAGTTACATGTGTTTTTTGTCAATTTTGCCAAGCCTTGCGTACTCAACGTTGAATTCTCACTTGCATACTTAATAAATATATAAATAAATAAATACGAACCTCATCTATTCTAAGGAAGTTTCAATATAAGTATATATATCGTGTCCTTAGTGGAAGAACTACTAAAAATAACAATCTATAAAAGTTTTATAATTTTAGGATATAATATTTCTCCCAAATTCTATGACAAACATGAGCCTTACGTATATGTTTTTAGGGAAAGACCTAATTTTACCTCCAATTATTTTTTCTTTTTATTTAGTATAAGAATTTTGATGCCATGTCTGAAAATATTTCATAATATATTTTTTGTAATTTTTATGGTAAGAATTTAATTTAATTAGCTTAGACATTTGAAGATCGACTGCTCTGAGACTGAAATGGAACTTCCAGAGGTTTTAAGTTTTACTTATAGTCCCATCCCATCTTCTTGCTATCAAATTTGCGGTCAGTCTCTACTATATAGCCAGTCACAAATGTGCAGACCTTTTTTCTGTCTCTCTTTATCGAAGCTATGCCCATTCGCCATCATTAATTACGTTAAGGCTTTGTTTGCTTTGTGATGGGGCGGGGGTGTCTGTGAAGGAGAAAGGCTTAGGCTCATTTTGTTGTTGATCTTGGAGCAGTGGGGGTACGGGAAAGGTTTGTGTAAAAAGAATAAGTATGCATATTTAATGCTCCCCCGGTTCAAAACTGAACATCCCGTTTCGATTTCCATATATATTTTAAGAAAAAAATTTGATTTAATTAATTTTAACATTGCAATATTATTTTCTTAATAAAATATTTAATTTCGAATGAAAGGAATATATCTAGTGGACATGGGTGAAGGGAACGTAAATGAGAATTATTAATTTTTATATTTGATTTTGCAAAATGTATTTGTTACAATAAAGGATGAATTTGAAAATGAGTTGAGTCAATTCAATAACGGTTCTTGATCTTGACTTGACTTCTTTACATGAGATTAGAATTATGAGCACGTAAGTTGAGTGTAAACTCAAAATGAAATCGAACTCTTCTTTTTTAAAATGAGAGACTTTGTGAACAATAAATACTTATATAAATACAAATATACATATACATATATCTATAGAGTCATAATAATTCATCTTAATATACTTACAATTTCTCCTAAATATTAATTACAATGTTTCTATTATCATTTCTTAAATATTGTTTATTTGTAAGGGTGAAAAAAACACATTATGTTTATGCTTTCATTTTTTTCCATTTTGCAAAAAGCGAAAGGCAAAATATAAGTAAATTTTTATATTTACGAGTGGATAAAAAGTTATGAATTTACTATAAATAATAATATTGACAAAAAATTATGAACAAAACAGTAAAATGACTGCCAAAAAACAGTAAATTGACATGGGGAGTAACTTAATTAATTCCCCTTCCAATTACATGCTCTCCCACAAACACCTCAATCAAACAAGGTAATAAAACATTAACTTTCCTAAATATTTTACCTATACAACACAACCAAATTACATAATGCAAAAGAAAAATGAGAAGATATTTTTCATTCAATCATAAAGTAAGAAATTATATAACCGCACATTGACTTAGTATCACAATATCTATATAAATATAGCCATTATTAAAATTTTCTGAAAGAATATGAAAATGAGAAAGCGAGAAAACCTCAATATTTAAATTTCATGGTGCATGTCTTTTTGAAGACATCCCAATGAGTTTCGAATTCCACTGACACTTTTTTGGATAAATGGAATATTGAGATGTGTAACCATTGATCTGAACATCCAAAAAAAAAAAAAAAAAGAAGGCTTCCTGATGTATGAGTATATATGCCTTTTTTCAAACAAGTTAGGAATCTTAATTTGTGCCGGAAGAGTCACATTCAAAGCTTATTTACTGCACCCTTTTTTTTTCTTTTTAAAATTAATTAACTTATTTTACCATCAATTCCTTCTCGTGAAGTGCACAAGCAAACGAAACCTCATGCCCCTTTTGGTTCAGCATATATACTCTTGCGATATTGTAAAATACTATGAATATTTAATTAGTATCACTTACATATATTTACCCCTTTTTCAAAAGTTCTATGCCTTGATGAAAAGTAGAAAAGGGAAACCCTGATAATAATTATCCAACCCTTTCTATAGAAACATCTTTGGGGGGAGGGGGAAGG
>JAOXNR010000013.1:15194960-15232236 GCA_028571225.1 Parsonsia alboflavescens
TTAAAAATCTGTCCGGGCATCTGGGCGGCTAGCAAGGCTGATGTGTTGGCTGCTCACTATATATGCGTGTAAAATGTGTGTCCTCGGAATGGACAAGGGTGTGGCATAATATGAGAACCTAAATCTGAAATTTTGCATTAATTTATATAAAAAAAAGCTACATGTTCTTGACTTTCGAGTGTGACATTTCCCACAGCACAAAAGAAAATACTACTAGTAATTATTTTAGAGTTGGTAAACATCTCTATTCTTATTTTAAAATATTTAAAATTAAATATTTCACTTTAATTTAATTATAATTTTAATATTACTTTATCTCAGAATATTTAATATCTAATCCCTTATCTTGCATTGATAAAATACGAAAATATAAATATATTATGGTATAAAATATCTTAAAATTAATTGTTTCTTTTATCAAGAGTTTTTTTTTTTTAAAAAAAAAAAAATATTTGTGCCGTGGCATTCCTTCCACTGGGCTTGATACTTCACTACGGAGCAAGATTGTTGGGCTCTGCTGCAGGCCAACTTTGTGCCCTATTCTTAAATAAGTCCAACAGATAGAGCATGCTTCTTTTTTCCTCTCTTTCTCTCTCTCTCTCCCTTTTTTTGATTGTTATTTTCCAATTAATTGACCTATTAGCCACAAGAAAGAAAAACAAAATAAGAAACCCAAAAAATATCTCAGCAATATTTACGTGTTAATACTCAAAATTAAAAATTTTATTTATTAAATTAGTAAAAATAAATAAAATTTGATTTGTAACATTAAAAGTTACATCTAAGTAAAATATTTTATTAGAATAAAAATATATAATTTTGAATAGTATAATTATAGATGTTGCAAATTTATATAATGTAGGAATTATATGCTCTATAAATATGAAAATTCTTTTTACAGGTTGTGGAAGGAAAATTATTATGAGAAAGTATTGAATTGATCATGAATAAATATGAAAAGTTTAACCGTTCGTATTATTTCTAGTTTTTTGAATTTGTGGAACGAAAATCTACACTGGCAATGCGTAGGGAGTCGGGAATCTTTGCCAAGGTGCAGGCTCCCCTATCGCACTAACATAAAATATGGAGTAACACCAATGGAAAGGAAAGCGACGAAGAAAACGAAAAAGAACTTCGGAAAGTGCAATAGACCCGCCAAAGGATTAACTTGTACGTATTACCAACGTCTAGGCTGATCCCCAACAGGATCAGAAAACTCATCTCTTGTCAATTGATTTGTTGATATTTGTTGGTTGTCGTTGTTCTTATTCTATGTAGGTGTTGAAAGTTGAAACTCTTAAGAAAGCCAAAAAAAAAGCCGTCATTTCTGCTTCTGCAGTTGGTTGCGATCCGGAGATGGAAGTTCTCAATCTGCTGTTGACTTCGCTGAGTCAATTCAGAGCTTCTGCGAATTTGTTTTTGTCGCAATACGAACCTGTGTTGTTAATCTTCGCGCCGATTCTCACTCTTGTTTTTGCTCGGATTTTTCAATCGTTTATCAGTGTTTTATATGAAAAAGGACTCAAAGCTACATTCCTAGGGCTCGTTATGAGCTTCATCAAGTAATTTGATGCTTCCTTTCTCTTCGTGTTCATTATTTGAAGATTTTACGATTTTTATTACTTGGAATTTTGGCTGAACTTGGAAACAGGTTGGTGCCTGGTGTGAAGAGGTACATCGACTCCGAAAAGCAGAAGGTTAGTGTGTGTGATAGCATTTGCTTTCGGTTTTGCATGTAATTTATTGTTTTCTGTGACTTTGCGATGAAACTGATGTTTTTGATATATGCGTATATACACACACTTGATGTGAATTGAAACAGCAGTGGTTATCTGTTACACTGTTGCAAATAAGGATTGGAGCGGTAATTTGAGTAAAATTCTTATTATCTTTGGAAAATTTCAGTTTCCGTGATTGTTAGTTTACTAAATGATTCAAGAGCTAACACAATCTGCAATTCATTCATTTAGCATGAACTTCAAGAGGCAATCTAGATATTATTGTTTGAATGTTCGAATTCCTAGAAATATTTAGGAGGGTATTTTTCAATCTCTGGTGTTCTGCCTTACCCTTTAATCAGTTATGGGGGACTATCTATGCCAAACTCTAGCTTATGGCTCTTTTTTTTATTATTATTTTTTTTATTTTGGTGCTTTTAAAGTGGAGATTCTACATTCCTGTCTTTCTCCGCTGCAATGATTTTCTTGAGAACTTTCAGGTTGTTGATAAGATGCTAGCTTCTGGTAAATCTAAAAGAGATGGCTGGAGAACTGAGTTGCCTCGTACAGGGCTTGGAGTAGGAGTCATAGAGAAAATGAAAGATGAGAAACAAAAGGATGTGATCTGGCAGGGAAAATGTTCTGGTACAGTGTATGTGTGGATCCATATTTATAAGCTTAATGCCAACAAACACTGATATTATCCCATTCATTCACTTTCAATTAGATGCTAACTCTATATTTTCTATTTCAGCTATATTGGGGGAAACGAGCAAGAAGGACATTTTGCTTTGATAAACGAGGCATGTTCAATGTTAGTGAGATTGGTCCATTGCGTGTATTCAATCAAACTTTTAAGAACATGAGGATAATTTTAAAGCATTGTCCAATGCACGAGATACATTTGCTCTCATACAACTCAGGCCATCAGGAGGCTGATTGAAATGTAAATTTTGGACACTGAAAATGGATAATTGTTGGAAACAAAACAGAACTTGCTGGTTTGTTGTGTATGCAATGCCTTGTATCTAGAGAATGCTTAATGTTTTATTCAATGGTAAAAGTTTTGTCCATAGACTACATTTATTTTGCATTTGGATTTCTCATAGTAGTCCTTTGATGGTTTCTGGATTGTTATACTTTACACAATGTTTCGCACCTTCATTTTGTTAAACCAGCTGGCCCTCTGTAGAGTTCAAAATTGCATCATGCTAATTAACATTTTATTTTAGCTATTGACGAATCACTGTTGGTGTATTGAATCAATTATCTGTTCCCCAATGCTGATGTTGTTTTGGGTGTCCTAATCAGTATCAGGGACATTAGGACAGTACTCTCATAAACATCTACAGAATGTATCAGCAGAATAGGCTCCATTCTCACTCTTTCACCCTTATCTTCCTCAAACCACTAACCTAGCTTATGTGCAACATTTCTAATGTCCTATTCCATTAAACTCCTTTTGGAATGTTAAAACTTCAGGGAGAAGTTATAAAGCAGAATCCGGCTTGAGAGAGTTTCTCAATTGTATCTAGATGATTGATTGTGGATTTATGATACTTCTTCTATTGTTCTACTTAAGAATTTATGTATTACAATACCAACTTTAGGTTTATTGACCTCTCACTCTTTGTTGAACTGTGTTTTTCAGGTTTGCACATACTAATCCACTGCACATGGATGTATTCCAGAGTGTTGTAAGGTTTGAAGCCGAAGTGGTTGCCATGACTGCTGCATTGCTGGGAAGCAAGGAGAAGAATTCTGGAGGGCAAATTTGTGGAAATATGACATCAGGAGGGACTGAAAGCATATTAATGGCTGTGAAATCATCACGTGACTACATGAAAGCTAAAAAGGGAATCACTAAACCAGAAATGTATGTAGCTTGAGCAAAAATTTTCTTTTTACAACTGATTGTCAAATTGTTCACTTTGTTATTCTAATTACAAGCATAGGATAATACCAGATACGGCTCACTCAGCATATGACAAGGCTGCTCAGTATTTTAACATCAAGTTGTGGCGAGTCCCTGTAAACAAGCAATTTCAAGCTGATGTCAAAGCTATTAAACTTCATATCAACAGGAACACAATAATGGTTGGGCTTTCGTTTCTTATCTTTTCTTTTTTCCGTAGTCTCTTTTGAAGTTGGACTTGCAGATATTGAAAGTTATTTGTGTTTCATTTACAATTTCAATTTGTGATCTCTGGCTTTGATCCACTCATTTTTCCCTGCAAATAAAATTTCCTTTGCAAGGTTTATTGCAGTTCTTCTCAACTAGATTAACCGTTTAATCTTTTGATTCCCTCTTGATTTCTGGTTTCCAAGATATAATTGTCTTTCTGCTTTAGCCAACTTGAGCTCATAATTCATTTGAATCTACAGATTGTTGGATCAGCTCCTGGATTCCCACATGGAATCATTGACCCAATTGAGGCATGTGATATTGACTACACTTATAGCAATTGTTGACCCTTTCTCCACTACTTCTCAGAAGGCATGTGTGATTTGTGTTGTAGGAACTTGGTGACTTGGCATGTAGCTATGGGATTTGTTTCCATGTTGATCTTTGTCTTGGTGGTTTTGTATTACCTTTTGCTCGTAAACTTGGGTATGTCCATTTGCACCCCCAATCTTTTCCATATTCATGATTGAGCTTGTGCCTGCATAAACTACTCTGAAGCTAAATTGTCATTTTTACATCTACAACCCTTTGTTTAAATTTCAGTGTCCACTTTTGACTGGGCAAAAGTAATAATTAGTGGACCTTAAGTAAGTACTGGATTAATATTAATGTGGTTAGAGTGAAATATGAACAATGTTATTAATGAAACTTTAGATGACAAGTATTTTAATTTTGTGAAAGTGGATATTTATTTATTTACATCTCAATACATAAATGTGGACATAGGAATGGAGTATTAAATATGTATCCTGATGTGTTTAGTTATTTGTTTCTTATTTCACTTATATTCTTATGATCTGACTTAACCTAAACTTATGATGTGCTGCTGCAGAATAACAGCATGAGAAATTGATGGGCATTCTTGCTATCTTGAATATAGTGGTTTAAGTCCTTAGTTGTGAAGCACTGTTAACAAATTAGTATTTGATACAAAATAAATGAAAACTAGATGCAGTTTTGTGACAGATCAATTGATATTTGTTGTAATTTTCCGAGGCTTCTAATTCAGTAGACTTCTTAGTATGATCATGTCTCTTTGGAAAGAGAAGAGCATAACAGGTTCTCTATTACTGCAATTATCACTGCAGTCGGTAAGCAAAACTACTTATAAGCTGTCCAGGAGGAAAATCTTTATTTGCATTGGGGTCATGGAGTGTCATCTGATGTCCTGCATCCTGTCAGAATAGAATTACACAATGAGTTTCAACAGTGACATGCCAGTCCTGATCTGTTTGATTTCACTTGTATTAAATGCCATGGAACAATTAATTTTTGCTGATATGATGAATGAGTCAGCAATAATTGCTTTGTAGATTACATTGCCAATTCCCTTCAATTTTGTCTTGTTCTAGTTTTTGCCTCTTATAAGTATGAATATTTCCTTCCAGGTACCCTGTTTCACCATATGATTTTTCAGTCCAAGGAGTAACCTCAATTTCGGTAGACGTACACAAGTATGGGTTAGCTCCAAAAGGAACAAGTATTGTTCTCTACAGAAATCATGAGATCCGAAAGGTAAGTGACTGTTTATTTTTCTTATTTCCCTTGCCATTTAGATAAACTCTCAGTTAAATCCAGAGGTATTCTGAGTTGAGTGTGTCCTTTCTTGCAAATGAGATACTTCTAAGGGGAATGTGGACTATTACTGTTTTTTTTTTTTTGTTTTCCCCTTATAATTGGCTGAGCTCAACTGTATGCAACCAACTAAAGTGTCTTTTAAAAGTTCATAGTGCTCCTGAAGTTATGGTGAGGGCCTATGTTAAAGAAAAATGTATTTGTGCCATTTGAGGCTGAGAGCTAACTTAATCAAAACCTTGATGTAACTGACAGCTTACTGCAAAAAAATGTAAACACTAGAACACATTCTCACCTAAAATTTACTACATAGATGCCATGGGGTTGGTTGTGATATGGCATTGATACATCAAGTTGCAGAATTTGAAGTGTATTTGTTCTTTGTATTATCGTTCTCCTCATGTCTTCTTTTTGCTATTTCATGTTCATGGATGGGCTTGAATGTCTATGCGGAATTTTTGCTTCTTCCCTACCTAATCTGACAGCATCAATTTGTTGCCGGTGAGTCATTATTTCCTAGAGATGCATTCGTTGTTCTTAAGAAACTGTTAACTTTCTGAAATATATGATCAGTTTCCTATGCAGTTTGAGTTGGAACAATATAGAATAAATGCTATAAACTTAAATTATAGTGTTAAGAGAACATAAATGCATCAATAACATTCTGTATTTTTTAGCAGCTTTGTGTAAAAGAATATGCAGTCACCTCAAGTTGTTTTGATTTATGAGCAATGGATAAACATTTTTTGGTTTTTGTTTTAAAATGGCCCTTAAATCTTGTGCTTTCTGTCAATCAAATTGAATTTCAGTCACTGAATGGTCTGGAGGGCTTTATGTCTCTCCAACCATTGCTGGGAGCAGGCCTGGTGGATTGATTGCTGGTGCCTGGGGAGCGATGATTTCTCTAGGACTTGAAGGTGCACCGAAGTCCATTAATCATTTATCATTCACATTTCAGATCTCTTTTCAAATGTATGGGCATGGAGTCCTGGACTGATAACTTAAATTTCATTTAAAGGATACTTGGAAAACACCAGGGCTATGATGGAAGCTTCAAAAAGAATACAGAAGGGGTAAGTAAAACTTCTCCTTTTGGAACAATTTTGGTTCCTTTCTAGTTGGAATTACTATACACCTCTCTTTCTATTGTTGCAGGATACAGGATATCCCTGAATTATTCATCATTGGATGGCCTGATATGACCATTGTGGCCTTTGGATCTGAAGTAATGGACATATTTGAGGTCAATGATATCATGTCATCAAAGGGCTGGCATTTGAATCCATTGCAAAGACCTAATAGGTATATATATGCTCTTACGAGTATGAATGCTATTTGATTATTGGAAGTCATGAAATTGGAAGATGGTGCTATTGTAACGTAAATAGGATATCATGGAATTTTTCTCTGTTTCATTTTGATCCTGATAATGGTGTGGTCTATGCATGAAGAGACTGTAACTGTTGAATTTCTTTCCTCCAGTACTTCATGAATGGTTGTTCTTATTTCTCTTGCATGATGTACTTTTGACAGCATCCACATATGTGTGACACTTCAGCATGTGGCAGTTGTTGAGGACTTCTTGAAGGATCTTAATGATTCTGTGCAAACGGTAAGTTTACCTCCGCCATTTAACATATGGTAACATTAGTGATCAGAAAGTGCTATAAGAATTATTCAATCTTTGTTAGGAGGAATTTTCATGTCTGTTACTTTGGCTGGAAAACCATTGTAATTGTTAATTCAGTTACCTCTCATGTGCTTGAATTCATGATTGCATCCACAAGATATGTGGGATGAAACAAGGAAGCTGCCCATTGGTGCTTATAATGACACCCACCATTAGAAATTGTTGTTTCTAATGCTTGGTTAATGGCCACCCCTCTATTATGGCCTCTGTTTGAAAATGATTCTTTTTCCGTGCTGGAAATTTCTAAGCTTCCGTTTTATATTTATATATTTATCAACTTTATCTCCTTTCAGGTAAAAGAAAATCCTGGTCCTATTAATGGAGGGCTTGCTCCAATATATGGTGCCGCTGGAAAGATGCCGGACAGAGTTATGGTTAAAGATTTGTTATTAGATTTCATGGATAGTTCATGTTAATGAATTTTTCAACTTGTGGCGCTTTTTTCATAATCTCCACTGAATTGATGCAAAATTCTTCTGTAAAGGTTGGATAGAAGAATTAGGATACATGGTCAAGTTTTATACAACTCATATTCATGCAGTCTTACAGTTGCTTGAGATATTGTACATTTTGCAAAGTAATTTTGCACATTTCTGTTTTTCGGATATAACTTTTCTCATCGTTCCTTTTAGTATTGGTTTCTTCTTTTAGATGAATGTTCTGTTTGAGTCATTATTTGCTTTGCTACATCCATAACTTCTTTTGGAGAGGCTTCAGAAATCCTCATAGAAGAAGAGCCAGAAAGAGTTGAGCTCAACTTATTGTCATGAAAGTTGGTCGTGAGTGGCGTTGCTGATCCGGGTAAAGTTTCCGTTAGTTGCACTGATCGTTCTATGAAGCTCTTGTAGGGCGTGACACTAGGTGTTCCAGCATTTGTGGACTATAGTTTCCGTGGCCATTGCAGTTGGCAATGGCAACGAACTTCTGTAACTAGGAAATTTGCAAGGAAAATAAGAATACCATATGACATTCACACACTTAAAAAATATCCACCACAACATAGTACAGGAGCAATCCAAGGAATTGCTCACTTTATTTTGCATGTCTCTCTCATATCTATGAAGCCATAACTGTTCTCATATCATAACCATAGGAAAACCTTTCAGTAAAAGAAAAAAGAACAACGTATATATAATTAAGTGACTTTGTTTTGAGGCACACTTCGGATTACTGCATCCATTTTTTTTTATTTTTTTTCCGTTCTTACAGCTCCAGTACAAGGTCTGCAAGGTGAACAAGAAGAACAAAAGTTAGGACTGTAAATGTCTCTATATATGCTTTACACAGATTAGTTTTTTCATCTTATCTCGGCTGGAAATCCAGGATGGTGAATGTATAGGAATTAAAATAAATCAACCAAGCCATTGAATATCTTTATCTATTGTGGCTTTGGAATTTGGTTAGGGAATGAATGTGCAATGCTTGTACACTTACAGTCTGAATCTGTCTTGATCCAATGCTCGCCGTTGCCAAAGGAGTTGGTTCCATTGAGCATGAGTTGGGTTGAGCTAGAGTGGCTTTTGAGGCGTCTCATATAGCTTTCATTAGAGAGGGCATGGCGAGGAATTAATGTGATGTGTTCATCTGTGGACTCTGAGCCTCCAATTATGTAGGGCATCTCATGGCTTACTCTACTTTTGACCTCAAATTTGGTTGGCTTAGTGGTCTTGAGCTCAGAAGCTGCTGAGCTCTCAGGATGGACTTTCCTGTGGAAAATATGTAGGATCTGCATGTAGCATATGTTTATTTAGAACAATTGGAGTCAAAATTGTAGTAACAGATTATTAAAATTATTACTTAAGAAAGAAAAAAAGGACTTCTATTAAACACTTCATTGTTTATTGGCCTGGATTGGAAATGCCCAATTTCTTAAGCTTGGTTGCCATTTTTACCCCTTTTCCAGATCAAGTTATTCAATTGAAAACTTGTTGATTACAAATTACTTTCTAAATTTTTGAATACGTATAACAAGAAATCAAAATATTTGCAAAAGAGTCCTAAAATTTTTAGTATTTACAATCATGTCCTAAACTTTTAATTTATATATATATACACTATATAAGCACAAATTTGGGAGAGTGTTTGCAAATATTTTGATTTCTTGTCATACGTATTCAAAAATTTAGAAAGTAATTTGTAATCAACAAGTTTTCAATTGAATAACTTGATCTGGAAAAGGGGTAAAAATGGCAACCAAGCTTAAGAAATTGGGCATTTCCAATCCAGGCCAATAAACAAATTTGAATGTTGGATGGACTAAGAATAGAACTCCAACGATCTTGACCATTTTATCTAAATTATTTTTAAATCTATCTATAAAGTAATACTAATAAATTAAACTAAAATTGTGTTATGAACACTTTATAATCAGCACTTTGATATATGATTTTTTTAAAAAAATGTAAATTTTCTATTTTTGAGAAAAATATGTCTGGGTAAGAATTGAATAAATAGGGTAGTGTTGTGATATAGAGAAATTAAATAATATTTATAATTAAAATATAAAAAATAAATATATAAATAAATATCCGTCAGCTATTTAATTTTGTTGTTTTTGGCACGTCTAGTGCGGAGGCCGCCGGAAAGACGTTTAAAAAATGATCGAACATACCTTGTGCAGTTTTGTTTCAGCTGAAGCAGAATCATTATTTGTGCCTCCAGAAACTGCTGCTGCGTTGCTCTTGGAAGCTTGAAGTATTTTCTTCTTCAGCATCTTCTTCACAAGAAACACAGCAGACTTATCAGTTTCCTTTTCCGTTTTCTTTTCTCCCCTTTCGGACTTGGCGCCAGAGATCTCCTCTGCCTTAGTTCTCTGAAATAGTTCTCCCAGAGATGTCCTATTTTCCCTCTTCGCAGCCGCAGATGTTGCCGTTGTTTCTGGCATTCCAATTGCCGAGCCAAGAAGATAGCCTTGAAGTGGACAGACGATTGTTCCGTTCCCATTAGTATTGTTCTCTGTGCTCTCCAAAGCCTTGCCGCTAAGTGTAATCGTGCTACAATGGCTGGTCCTCCCGGCGCTCACGTGGCTGTTTCTCCCGGTGCTGACGTGGCTGTTTCTTCCAGTGCTGACGTGGCTGTTTCTTCCGGAGGAGATATTGCAACTAATTTCGTCGGCTCCAAGCACCCTCTCCAACTCATCATTGATTATCTTCAATTCGTTCTCTGTAACTTCTGTGTCTTTCTCCATTATGTTTTCCACGGAAATGGAAAATGTCGGTGTTGAAGGATCATTGATGACTGGATCAGTGCCAAGGGTCCCGATAGCAAGGAAGCCATGAAAGAGGTCCGAAAGAGCCGTAGCTGATGCTTCATCTTCAAGTTCTTCTTCATCAACCCTTTCAGGATCAAGACTGGCAAATGATTTTCGCAGCTGGTAATTATTGTCTCCTTGTGCTTTGATCAGCGGTTTAGTGCAATAGTTTGGCTTTGGATTGTATTGTAGGTCGTCCAATGATGCCTGCCCTGTAAGACAACCACAAGAATTCCCTGACACGATCGAGAGAAATGGACTGTAACTAGTATGAATGATAGTTAGTGGCTAAACTTGGGGGCTTAGAGACTTCCAAGAGTCTGGCTTGGATTGGCAAAGATCATGAGAAACAAGACTTGGGCAACCTTTCGTTTGGTTAGTCCTCGGCTTTTTATTGAAGAAAATGATACTGCTAATTTACAAAAGAACTCATCATATTTCAAGATTCTGTTTCATTTATTATCCTCGTGTTAGCCAAAAGTGAATGCAGGGGGGAATATGTTATGGATTCTAATTAACTAAACACATGGCTGGCTTACCAATGGAAAAATCCTTGAAGGGTTCATTGCTGTTCTGCCGAAACTTGCGGTGCATCCAACCGAGTAACTGAAAATGGAATAGAAATAAATATTCAGTGAAGTTTTCATATGAAGATGATATGATGAATATCTTAACCTAATGCAACGTGTGTGTGTGTGTAGAGTTCACCTTCATCTTTGGTGTGTGTTTGAGAGCGGAAAACGATAGAAAAATTGGTAGAAATGAATATTTTAGTGAGATATATAGACAGGAGACACTGCATGTCAAACCGATCTTCAAAGCATGAACAGTGTTTGAAATATTGGGTGACAAAAGAACATGAAGAAGAATACAAAATTTGATGGTTGTATTATATATATTTAGCTATTCCTGTTATCTTTGAAGACCCTTTTTGATGGTTCCATTTTTGCCACCAGTTCATGTTCATACTAGTTGTTGTCGCTGTGGCTCCCAATTGCAAGTATTGATATCTTACCTTAATAATTTTCACTCAATTTAGACTGAGATATGTGTCTTCATATGCAAAGTGAATCCTTCTCTTGCAAAATGATCTGTTCGTTACTGATGTCTCTTAGTAGGGAAATGCTAATTAAAATATGATTACGTAATTATTCACTTCATTTTGCCTGAAAAAGTTGATGGGGAATTCTTCAAAGTGTGAGTTTTCTTCGGGTCCATAGGTAATAAGTTTCCTGATTATGAAGAGATATATGGAAATATCACTTCAAAATAACGCTTCAAATATGAACCTGCCAAGCCTTTTTCATCATGATAAGAATGCTTAGACGTCTTACCCTTTGTCTTGGGTGCATTGCTTGGTTGGTTTTAGCAAGTTTATAGCACATTACAATTACATATCCCACATTGAAGAAACCAAGGGTCTACTGCATATCTGTAGTCAATGTTTGTTACTCATTAGATCATATTGCCACCATCTATATGCCTCCTCTCTGCACAGTGCCAGATGTAGTTGGAACTCGAGTAAATTCACGTTTTTGACATTTCTAACTTGAACATCTGAAGTGACTTGATAAGAACCAAGATTCATGTGTTGGGATATGAACTTGTTCTATATTTTTACCTCTCTTTCGAGAGGCTATGCTTTGATGAGAACTCAGAGTATGATATTGGTTCCAGTCAAATATTGAGTAGCTTGGAAAAAAAAATTTGCAGTATAGGATTTTATCTGGAGTTCCGGCCCTTAACTAGTAGAGATTATACGAGCATTTGCAATTGGTGAATTCTGTTGTTAGTCGTGCTAAATTATTGTCTGAATTGTAGAAAAATTATCTAAAAAGAAAAGAATATGTATGGCTGGCAATGTCTAAGTCTACTTGAGGTTGCCCAGCAGATGTGACTGGGCAACCTGATAAAGAGAAAATGGTGTTAACTTGAAGCCAATTGACCTAGACCCCGTTTTGATGATGGCAAATATCTTCACATGCATGTATGCATGTTTTTGCTTCTGTTGTTTACCAGGATTATGGGGAATGGCAGATTTATCAATCTTTTAAACTTAGATTCATGAAATGGGAACTAACAGAAGGAAAAATGAGCATAACAAGTCTTTTGTTCACATCAAAGCTCTGTTTAATTGTTCTCAAAGTTGGGCCAAATTCATTCCAATGAACTTGTTTTTCTTATCACAACAAATTAATCCAAAACAGCTAAAGCATAATATATACGTTAGGACATACATTCAGTACAAAATATATATTGTTTTCTTTCAAGGCAGCATTTTCAGGTTGAAGGGCCTGGTTTGGTGACATTCTAAAATAAAGGGCAAAAGCATCCACAAGATCAGTGAGGCTCTCTGAACCACATACCCACAGGCCTCAGCCATATGGTAGGTTAGTATATCTATATCCCACTCCTTAAATAAATTTTGTGTGGCATTTTCTCCATTGTTCAGTTAATGTCAGTGCCCCCCCTCTGTTTAACAGTGATTCTGTTGCATGTTTTTCAGAGGATCCAATGGCCACTACTTTTTTCTGTAGTTGTTGTCCACCTCTTATTTCCTCCAGGCCTTGGATCGTTCTACAATTCTTTTACAAAAGAAGCATATAACACCAGCAGAAACTACAACAAATTTGGTTTGTATCTGACCAAGACCATTCTCAAAATTTCCTTACCTTGACCACATTCTATGTTTCTGATCCAGCCTGGATACCAAAACCCTTTGCTTTATGTATCATCTGAAGAAGGAAGACAAAAGAAATTAGCCCATTTGAGTGAAGCACGAAACCAATGTACTACTCTGCTTCAATTCCCTAACAAATATGGATGGATGGATGGACGGATATTCCTAGAATTCGTTCATGTTTCCGCAGAGTTTACTTGGGAATCTCGCACGCTTGATTCTTTGAATCAGTTGAAGTAACTTTCATTCACTTTTTCTTTCTTGTTTTTGTGTTGTAATTTTGTTAGATGTATGCAATCCAAGAGGTTTCCTTCCTTTGCAAACTTAGTGTTTGTCACAAAGTGATTGAGAGCAATCTCCAACACGATCTGAACATGGTTTGCCTGTACTGGAAGATTGGAGAATGCTTTGTCAGTTGAAAAAAAAAAAGAAGGATGAACTAATAAGGCTGGGAGACTTTCATTCCATCTGCCCCGTTGATCCAGGACTGGAATAATTGATCGTATGATGCAAATGCAATCACACAACCCCCACTCCCCAATTTTTCTTCCCTCTGTTCCTCCTCTTCCTGTATTACGTATCAGTCCAAAATTCCAACTCAGTTATATAATATAGAAAGTACTTTTTCTGCTTCTACTACTTGAAACAAAGGCAACCAAAATCGAATGTGGATTTAACCTTAGGACCTTTTTGGTTAAGAGTATTTTTTTAAAAGGGACCTTTAGATGATCCTATTTTATGCTTTAATGTATAAATTTGACCACATACAAGATTGAAAGGAGGTTAATTAAAAGGATAGTGGATATACTTTCCCAACCTTTATCAGTTGATCCATGCTAAAGTTAGAAAAAATCACTTATTTTCCTCCCATCTATAATCATCCATGTAAAATGCCAACCTTTGTCAATTAAAGGTTCCAACAATTTTTTTTTTTTTAAAAAAAAATCAAGTACAAACGTATGTCAATCTAAAAGAATAATATTGATACCTCTTCAAATCTTTGTCAGTTAATCTATGTCCTCTTAGATTAAGAATAAGTGTTTTTCAACTTACTTTTCCTCCATCCATAATCAGTAACATAAAATTTAACTCACTAAGTAAACTGATCAAACAAAACCTTAATCAATCAATCTCACATAGAGTATTTGATATATCAGTGTACTGTTTCTTCTTGTATCCATCAAGTTGTTCCATGCAAAATCTGCTGAAGATAGGCAAATACACATATGATGTCCTGAAAAGGGTTTACCATTAGGCCCTACTGAGTGCACTTTTCTCGGGACCTTTGCCACCTGAGAAAGAGAGAGAGAGAGACTGACTTCTCTCCCATTGTTTTCTGTTCTCCATTTTCAATTGGTAAAATATTACATCCGAATCAAAAAGAAAGACACAGTTAAATCAAATTATGCTCCTAACCTGGTCAGAAATGGATATGTCCTTCCCATCTTTTCTCTAAATTCTAAAATCTGAGGGGTCCAATATTTTCCACACCAATTTCTGAGAAAGACCCAAACAAGAGAAGCCAAAAATTTGAGGTCAAAAAATCTCTTCATTCAGAATAAATCCACCCAGGAGAAGAACAAACCTTTCTTTGGGCTGTCTCTCTTTGTCTATCTTCCCAATGGACGGTCCTGATTTTCCATCATAATCATTTTGATGCAAACCTATAATTGGACGCCACCAACTCTTTACCATACGTGGCTTGTTTCCTACCCAATTATTCATTACCCCCCGTTTGTTTTCCGATAAATAATGGTGATTTTTTTAAAAAAATATTTACATTGTTTTTTTATTACTAATTTAAGATAAGTTTTGAAAAAGTGTGGGTTTTGATTAATGATTCTGATTCCTTTGCCTTTCGGCTATTTTTTTTTTCCTTTTTTAATTCCTTAACTTCGTGTAAAATGTCTCATCATTCAGACTTATGGAGGTTAAGATATCATTATTTTAGAAAATCCAAATCTAACATGTGGAATTATTTTCTTTAAAAAGAAAAAAAAAAGGAAAGCGAAAAAGATCCATCGTGGAAGATTTCAAGATGGTTTTGTTGTGATTTGATTCAATAAGAGCATATATTACTAAGAGATATAGAGACATGTTATTGGTACCTAATGTCAGGGTCTGATCAAATATTATTAATAAAAATATTATTCATAATCTTTAATTATTAAAAGATAAATTAAATCTTAACAAAACATGATCCTTTAGAAACATATGTTAAATTTCTATATATAATTGTGTAATAAGATATTTTGAACCCATATGTTATGGTCACTCAAATTTAGTTAAAATTTTTGTCTTTTTTTTTTATAAGTATTTACTTTTAGAAGAAAAGAAAAAAAAAATCTTATCTAAGTCAAATTTTTATTATACGGGTAGCTTTTGAGAATGATATATGTGATCTTCATGTTTACATACGCTTGTGTGGTATAAACAATTCTTTCTAGGGATATTTTTCTAATATTTTTGAAGATTAAATATTCATTTGAATCTTGAAAATGCTCTATCACGTAAAATTTATTAATATTTTTAATATAGGAGAAAATTAGATGAATTTTGTGTGTTTATGTTTTAGTATATGTTATTTTAAATAGAAGGAAAGGAATACATAAACCTTATTTTTTGTTTTTTTTTAATGTAAATTAAGAATAAATGAAGAGGCGAGTGTGTAGGTATAAGTCTTAAATTCGAATCCCATCAATAACCTCATGTACATACAGAATGTCAAGATGTTTGTAAACGATTCGAACACAATCAAAAAAATTCACGTCCCATCAATTTACCCATTATTATATTTCTTCATTATTATTATTATTATTATTATTTGCACTATAGCATTACGGATGTTGATGTGAGTGAGTGATTGAAAAGAGGGATGTTGTTGGATAGAAGAATTATATACATTTTCTCTGTCGTCGTTGTCGTTTACACAATCACAAAGGGATAATTTCTGAGTAGAAAACATAGCATGGATATTGTGGTATTTACCTTCAAATTTTCTATAATATAAATAGTTTGCAATAATAAATAAAATAATCTATGGTCCTTATTATTAATTATTATATAATATTCACATCGTGAGAGTGTTTTATTGTCACTGGAAGAAGTATTGCTTGTCTAATATTAATTGATTTACGTGGATTTAAATTCTAAGCTAGTCCAGATAATAATAATATAATAATAAATTCAAAAAAAAAAAAAGCAAAGAAAAAGAAAAGAACTCTCCTGGGGCCTACTAAGCTGCCGTACTAAATTTGCCTTATCCTATCCGCATCTAAAAAGAGTGGGAGCTGTTCAGAATGGAGAGAGGTAAGAAAGAACAAAAGGGGAGTTCAAGACTCAGAAGATAAAGCATTGTCTCCACCAAATAAATGACCCAAATATGGCTAAAATTTCTGGGACTGCAAAATACTACTACCGTTCAAGGCAGCTGTTAACTTCTTATGATGATTGTATACATACAACAATACAGATAAGCCCTGGCAAATAGACACATACCACCCCTCCATAACCATAATAACACTCCTCTGTGCCATCCTGCCATTGATTTGGTTAAAAAAGCTTTCTTCTCTGCCACATCTAGTCTTAGATGCCTAGATAGGGCAGTAATGATCAAATGAGAAAACACTTTCCCCGGAAATCAAAAGGCATCGCAGTTAACTTTCTACCGGACAACATCTTTTCTTTTCCATTTTCAACGTAAAAAAGAAAGGAGTGTAGTTGAAATGGGGACAGTTTCATGGCAATGATGTTTCTGTTTAACATTATTATATACCACTAGTAGCTACTACTTCCTTTGGTTCTCAAGAGTTTAAAAATGAGTACACACTTTACCCCACAAATCACACACTTTAAGAGTATCCCATACCGAAACCACCACGAATATTTATGCGTACGCAGTATGAACTGACTGTGACCTTACTGAGCGGCAGCCAAAATGCACATTCTTTTGTCACTACCAATGCAAAATACTGTTTCTTTCAAACTTCAAAAGCATGCGGATTCATTCGGACTCAAGCCGCTGTTGCAGATATGTTTTGCTTCTGCCTTCTTTCTACATTGCAGATAAACTGTTTGATAAAATCACTGGGAGAATATTTTTAAATGATCAAAACGATGAGAATTTAGGTTTGCAAGATGGGGTTATCGAATTCTTGAATTCTAACCGGTTAATCTTTGATTCTTTTCACCCCACCCTTGGAACAGAATTATGAAGATGGAGAGTTTATTCCGCATGACCGGACCACATATGGATAAGCACCGAACCCTTTCTTCCTACTCGGACCCCACCCCAAAAAAGTACACTCTGCACATATAGAGCTAATAATCACAACCCATAATTGCTGTTGTTGCATTTATGTTAGAATAACAGAGCTCGAAATGTACTTACCAAAAATAAAAAATAAAAACATAGCTTAACATAGTCTACCTCTGGTCCTCCACAATGACAAGATTTTTATCAGTCGGCACTAGAAAATCCGAGCAAAGATAACAGAGGAAATTAAGAAGATGAAGTGGCGAACAGTAAGTGATTGTCTCCCCTCCTGCAAAGGCGGCCACCCACGGCATTTTCAGATCAGACGCCACGCCACCAGGTCCAAACCTAGTGGTTGGACTAACCTTTCTTTATTAAAGAATAACCCAAAAAGTGGAAGTGCTCCCTTCAAACGATTCCTCACCAAATGGAATAAGAATAATCGAATACATTTGACATTCAAAAAAAAAAAAAAAAAACCATGCCAAGATTAGGAAGATTATCCCTAATTCCCTACCCTTCATTTGTTCTGTTCGGTTGGGACAAAATATTCATATTAATCAAAATTATCTGAAAATTAAAATTAAACAATAGTAGTAAAAATAGTCACGCATTCATTTTCACAGGTGTACTGTGATGCGAGAAGCAGAAGTCAACATAACCTGTTCGTTACCGGAGGAGGAAACGAAATATCTTCACCAACTCACAATACTTAGCTACGAAGTAAAACAAGGCTGAAATGGAAATTGGAGCAAATATTTAATATTTCCAGGTAAAGATTAAAAAAGGAAACATTTGAACAGCATTTTGATTATCAATCGGGAAAATGACTCAGCAGCTCCGGCCAAATCCCGACCTACCACGACCCTTTTTCAAGAAAAATGCACATTTGAAAGAAAGTAAAGACCCATTAATATGCATCATAATAATAATAATGCAAAACCTTTTTTTTTTAATACTCAAGAGAAGGAATATTGCCTACCACCAAATGTATTTTTCCCCCCCTTTTTTTCTTCTTGCTTTACACATTCGGACTCCAGAGATTCCATAAACGGGAGTTGAATAGCCCCAGCACGTCCGGCAACACCTTTCTGGCCAAACCCTTGTGGTTACTTGATCCGGCCCCACTCACAACCACAGCCTTCTCGGCCGGTAGCTCCACCGATGTCATTGGCTCTTCCTGCTTCTCCGCCGTTGAAGTCTCTTCTTCTATCTGACTACTTTCTCCAATTTCAGCCACCAACTTCTTTTTCTCCTTCTCTCTTTCTGGTGAAGATTGGACAGGGCTAGTTTCGGTTAAAGATTGGACAGAGCTAATTTCTTGAACTTCCGGAGACTCACTTACACCTTCCAGACCCGAAATATCTTTTTTTTTCTCAATCCCACGGCGCATTTTATCCTTTTTTTTGTTCTTCCCTTTCTTGGACTGCTCACCCATACTCAAATGCTCCTCATAAGCCTCAATAGCTTGATGAATGAGTTCGCGATTGGGTGAAGAATCCCATCTAACCCAGTAACTAGTATAGCAGTCAAAACATAGACAGTCAAATGAAGGGCTTTTGTGGGTGTGGAGGTTGCTGGACCGCTTCTTTGAATTCTTCCCCTTATTTTCTTCAAGAAAGGAGGATGGATTAGTTGCCTTCAATGACCGAGTAATCATATAAGCCAACACTTCGCGGTCTTCCCCGGCGAGTACAGACAGTACTATGGCCAAAATCGCAGTTGGCAATAGTTTCAGGACCGAAAAAACAGCATCATTGTTTGACGAACAGGACGAAGCAGATGATGAAGAAAAGGGCGAGGGATGAACTTTGCCTCTATTCCTCATTTTCATCCCTTTCCGGAGAGCCAAAGAGAGAAATTTTGTGAGCGAATCTTGAAAACTAAGAAGGAATTTTGAGAAGGAGAGAGAAGGTAGAGGTGAGAGGAAGGAGCGGTAGGGTTGATTTTCTTGATTGCCACGGCAGACCAGAGAGAAATAGACGCGACAGACCACCTTGTCTATTTTCAGGTTAAAAGGTAGGGACTCCTTCCACGCGGTCGGTTTACTGCCTGTTAACCACGGTAACCATTTTGAGTATGGAATAAAATTATTAAAATTAATCTAAAAGAAAAATCAATATGATTTATTGATTATTTTTCATTATATATTTTATATATATGGTATAGAAACTCTGAGAAGGAATTTTCTCTATTTCTAATAAGTGGATATTATATGACAAATAATAATACTCCATCTATAGAATTTCAATGTTTGTATTTATTTTTTTAAAATAAAAATAAAATGTTACTTCTTAGTAAATACATGTATTTGATTTAAATTATATTAATGTCTTCTTTAGTTTAATTTTATAAAAAAATTTTTATTATACTTACTAATACACAATTCAATGAATTTGATTATTATTTCACAGTAGAAGGGGAAATAATTGTTTTGGTAATTACTATATTTATTTTTAACTTTCTTTTAAAAAAAAAAAACTAACGATGTTCATATCAATTTATATGCATTTCTAAGTATTTTTAACTAAAGTTTCTCTTTTGTTAAATAAATTTTGTATGAATTTAATCATAAAATTTACTATAATGAAGAATAAAAAAGCTGATTTTTTTTTTGATGATTCTTGAGAAATAAAAAGCATAAACCCCTTTTTCTTCTTGTTGAAATTTATTTATATTGTAAAAGGAGGTACTCCTTCATTCCACGATATAAATCATTTTAAACATTTTTTTCTTATCTCACGATATAAATTGTTTTGCAATTATCAAAATATGATAATGATTTTTTTCTATTTTTACACCTTCCATTAATATCATCTTTCATTCATGGTAAAGGAAGAAAATTGTAATTATTAAGGAGAAAGAAGAGTGACATTTTTTAATAATATAAATATATTTAATAGTCATTAATATGCATAAAATGACAATGAACGATAAGTTATATTGTGGGACGTACAAAATAGTATTAAATATTTTGTCATTCCGATGTTTATAGGTATTTAATTTTACTCATCCATCCTCTTTTCCTTTTCCAATATTTTATTCGTCAATATACTATATTTCAATAATCATCTAATGTAATTTAAATATGTATTTATTTATCTCAATTGCTTAAAAATTTTAAATCTAAAAAAATGACCTTTTTTTGTGCTATTTTCGTATTTGTTCGCAAGCACCTCGATTGTTCGCTATAGGAACTGTAAATTAGAGTATGTAGCAAAATTGAATCGAATTCACAACTTGCATTTGGCAAGTTTCACATTGGAACTACTCCACTTCAGCCACACCTATGGATATTACAAAAAATTAGTTATTTTACTTTTTTCTTTAATAATTAAATGTCTTGTTTAAATGGAATGAATTTTAATCAAATATTTACTTTTTTAATCTTATATAACAGATTTTAATTTATAATAAAACTATGTGGATATATTTTTAAAAATAGTCACCATATTTTAGGAATCACGAAATGAAAACTAAAAATATTCAATTTGAGATTGTAAGAATAAAAATACTAATGTTACCTTTAGAACGATAACCTCCTTCTCCTATCTCCTCCCTCATTCTTTAAAGTTGAAAAGGGCAAACGAATAAAAGAATTTAATCATACGCGTTGATTTCTTTTGAAAAATCAAATGGTACGTTTTTACTAGTAAAATGGATGGAAAATCTATTAGCCGCCCCCAAATAGGAAAGAAATGCCAAAAAAAAAAAGGATGGGTCAAAAATAGTAAATGGTCCAAATCCAAAGTATCATTTGGTCCAGGGTTTTTATTAAAGAATGACCAAAAAGCCCCTTAATTCAAAAGGGTAACTAAATTTTGTTAGCGGAAGAAGAGACGTTTTTTTAAAAAAATTTCTTTAAGTGAAAGTGTGTGGAGCGCAACCGTGGCAAGTGGTTTCTGGTGTTTTGGTCCTCACAAATGGGCACTCCATATTTGTACGCCGTGAGAAGGAAAGAGGGAGAAACAGAGTCAGTGACACAGGTAAATAAGACCGTGTGATGGAGTGGAAGTGAAATTGTACCACCACCCCATTTCTCTTCCGTACTGATTTGTTTTA
The DNA here is from genome assembly GCA_028571225.1 of Parsonsia alboflavescens. Classification (NCBI taxonomy): domain Eukaryota; kingdom Viridiplantae; phylum Streptophyta; class Magnoliopsida; order Gentianales; family Apocynaceae; genus Parsonsia; species Parsonsia alboflavescens. The sequence continues at coordinate 15,216,376 of JAOXNR010000013.1, forward strand.
CTCCTTTATCGATAGCGACAACCGACCCAAGGTGGTTCGGTCAATCCTCTCTCTCCTTACCTTTGAGATATTCTATTTTATCTTCAATATTATTTATTAAAAAATAAATTAATAATATAAAAGATGATAAAAAAAATTTATTAAAAATATAAAATTATGTCTTGAATAATCCAAATAATTGTTTCAGAAACTTTATATGGGTGGGTGGGGAGTTGGTTCCTTATGCATTAGGAATTAGAATATTTGTGGAAGAATCTAATTAGGTTTTTGTTTGGTTTATGGCTTGCATTACATTGCAGGGCATAGTTTAGACGTAAATCGTACGTTTTGATGTATCAAACGTTAGTTTAGGTCATGTGGCGGCTGAACTTTTAAGACCTTTTTGGACTAAATTTAAATAGAAACCCGGAAAGTAAATATAGGGTTGCATGTGGAATTATATTTATGGCTAGTGTATTACACCACACATATATATATATATATATATTTCTTATGTCTATAAACAGAAATTTATTTGCCCTACTATATTATAAAAGCCCTATTAAGTAGCAGTAAAATTTAGTGGATAAAGAGCCAATTCATCTTCATCGACCCAACCCGACCAAAAGTAGATCAGCAGGATTAGAGGAAAAATGTTGGGTTCAAAAAATAAGGCCCAAAGCAAAGACTTCGTAGTAGATTTGCCAATATACACCAACCCCAGTGGTCTTTGTCATGGACTCATGCACATAACCAACCTTGGCAAATTAATAAAAATAAATTTATTTTCATGTTTTAAGTATTTAAATTTAAATGTCTATTAATTTTGTAAAAAAAAAAGGCCGATGTGATCATTCTAATCACTTTCTAATATTTCTTTATTGACGGTCATATCGTGATATTAATATTTACACAATCAAAAAAGTAGCATTGAGAAGGAGGCAGGAAAGAAAGCTTCACTAGAGAGTTCAAGAATCAAAATACAAAGATATGAACAAATGCAGAATCTTAAGAAAGGAAAAAAGGCATTGGGAATTAGTCTGCCTTTTTAGTAGCAGAATTTTGCTGGGATTCTTTCATGGCGGCTGAATGTTTGTCCTCATCCATCTTCGACTGCAACTCCTCCCTCTCCTTGAAGTACCTCTCAAATGCCCTCGGCAGGAATCGAGGAATCAGGAAACACAGCAGATTTGTCGAGAAATACAAAAGGTTAGCAACTGACAAACCCCTTCCGAACCAGAACCAAGCCACATTCTGCAGGGATTTTCAAGTTTTAATTGAAATCTTTAAATAATCATATGCCCAAATTCAAGAACGAATATGATGATCCATTGAATACCTGGAAATCTGCATTTGAAGGCAGTGTTTTGTTAACCCAGACATCTTTTAACCAATCAAGGATAATAAAGAGTCTCCTGGTGGTGTAAAGTAAGGGCACAAGCGCCCTAACCGGCGGCGAAAACAGGGAAAGTCCACTGATGATGTTCTCGGTTAGTATTTGAAACGAGAGTAGGAATAAATGGGGCGTCGCTGATCGTACGGCATGATCATCCCCTCTCGCAAATCCGCCCAAAACATAAGCCAAGGGTAAGAAAAGTCCAACCGCAGTTCCAATCATCACATACACTCGGAAGAGACGACTTCCCCGGATTATTTCCCGTGGTCCGGAAGTTCTACCGTGAGATTGGAATACAAATCGGGAGAGTGCAAGTACGTATGCCGAAGTGAATGCCGGAAAAACGAGGTCAACGAGTGGGACTAATCCACTGGCTGAGAACACCATAATAAAAGCCACCAGTTGGAGTTCAATTAAGCGGAGAGATCCCATTATTCCCCCAGTCGCCGCCAATGACGACTCATCGCTTCTCCGCGACAGAGAATTCTGCTTTGTTTCTTCCGGCTCCGATCGGTGTGCCACAGCTAGTGTTACGCCGGACATTTTCAATACTACGTTCTTTTTGTCTCTACTCGAAATGGGATAGTGTATATATATATATATATAAAAGAAAAGCCTGAAACAAGGAAAGGAACTTGCTTTTACTTTAAGTTCATTCTTCAATCAAAACTCAAAATAATCTGCATGTAATTTCAAGAAACTCTAGGACGAACAAAATGGTTTCAGTAGAACCTTAAATGAAGAGAACCGGTTCCAGGTCAGATGATCAAAACAATGTTAAAAGGACTAAAAATTATCCAACTCAAAACACAGAGAAATTGATGGCACGAGTGAATAAGAGCTTAATGTGTAGAAATGCCATGAGGGAGGAGAGAAACTAGCCAAGGGTTCAAGATTTCTATTTTAAGCATATGACAAGCTACTAATTTTGTTCAATTATCCTAATCTTTAACAAAATTACAAATATCCCAATACCTGTCAGGTCAAGATTAGAGTAAGTATTTTCATTAAATGATAACGAAACGAGTACATATATATGTATAGAGAGAGAGAGAGAGAGGAGTACTTACAGTTTACGGGGAGCAAAAGGGAGGGATTCCAACGAGATTCAAAAATCAAAATCAGAAGGCGAAGAGGAAGAGTGTATCACCTTAAAGTGCAAGAAGAAGTTCATATGATTAAGGGCTGGTTTTTAATTAATTTACACAGGTTGGAGTGGAGAAGGTGACAGGTGCAACTTAGAGAGCGAAAAATGTGCATGTTAGCCAAGTGGATGACTTTATGGGCGAACGTGTGGCATAGTAAGTGTCATGCCCTTGCCTGTTTCTTAGGTTGGGCCGGGCCTGAGAACTCGATGACAATTAAAATGGAATAATTGGGTCACTCTTGATAACTGGGCCGGGGGTAACAAGCTACTGTAGTGATTTAATTATTTTTTAAAAAATTCTTTTTAGAGAAATATTTAATTTTGGTTATTCTGATTGTATCTAATACTATTCGTATTCCATTAATTAAATGACTTAACCAATCATGTGGTCAGTAAACTTATCACTCTTTCTAATTTGACCATTAAATTATAAAATCAATCAATTTAGTCATTATATTTTACGTTTTTAAATAATTTAACCATTATATTTTGTATTTTTAAATAATTCAACCACTACACTTTGTGTTTTTAGAAAATGTGGGCACTATATTTTAATCAGATTGATATAATCGCCAATGAAATCAATCTTTAATGAAAATATCATGTGGCTTTCAATATCACTAGAATTTGTTATGTAGGTGGATAAGATCCTTGTTATTTTGTCAATTTCTTCTTTTATTTATTTATTGATTAACACGTAATTTGAATGAAATGGAATAAAATTTTACATTTAATTGAGTTGATAACAAAAATTTTAGTGACATAGAAAGTCATATGATATTATTAATGAAGATTAATTACTTTTCTAACTGTTATTCAATTAGACCACTATAGAGTGGTTAAATTGTTTAAAAATACAAAATATAATGACTAAATTGATTGATTTTATAGTTTAATGGTCAAACTAAAAAAAATGATAAGTTTAATGGTCACATTTAATTAAATTAAATGAATTTGCAGCACTATGAATAAAAAGACTTTTCTTATTGCATTAGTCTTATTAATTAAATTAAATAATTAATTAGCCATTACCCACAAAAGATATTAAAACGAACCATAATTAATAGTACAATAACATATAGTTACATTATATTTATATTGAATTCATTGGTCAAAGCAGGTTCACTGTATCAAGAAACGTATCTGCTTGCGTTTGGTTACATTTATATCACCATAGCCAATCCCTCTTCATATTCCAATTTTCAACATCCAAGATTCTATTGAAGCATTTTCTCTTGTAAACTTCATCAATTCTTCATTTGCTAAAATCCATGTGACTTTTCCCCGAACCAAATTTGCATTTTCTACTGTCTCCACACTCTTCATTCTCTACCCAAAATGTTTTTTCATATTTTATCATTTATTATAAGAAAAGTTTTCATTTTATGTACACAATTTTGTGTTTTTGATGAAATGGAGAAGGAAGGGCTATAGATTCTAAATTTGTATACTTGTACAACACAGTACTAGTAGTAGAATGATACAGACAAAAGTCCCAATTTTCTAGTGTAGTTGGCGTGTGTTGTGGCCAGTAGTGCTATATTAGCTATATAGAGTATTAACTTTGTGTCAGTAGATTTGGCGCGCCATCATGACACAGCTTTTGTACTCTGCAACTGAAAGCTTTTCTGTTATTTTTCCTTCCATTTTGCTCTTGTTAATTTCTTCAGAGGTGCCCTCCACCCTCCTTTAGTACCGGTAATAATGTGAAATTATTCATGTTTCCTTCTTCTTCTTCTTACTTATTTATTTTTTTCTTTTGGAATTTTGGGACAGAGAGAGAACCACAGGAGCAAGCAGGTGGGATGCAACAGGGAGAACAGTTTTATTGTTGGGCAACCAATAGTCGTGAAATGTGTGAGAATTCAGATCATGAAGCCAACAAAATTTCTAATCAGAATGCCGAGATTATTTTGGGTGTATATATTCATTGCACTGGTTGTGAGGAAAGAATATTCAAATGTCTTCGAGGTTTTGATGGTAATGTAATGTTTCCCACCAATTCATATCCGTTTTTGAAAACTTTTCCTGTTATTAGCTGACATGTTTGTTGTGTTTTGCTGAACATTAGGGATTGAAGGTATTCAAGTTGATGCAAAGAATAATAAAGTGATGATCAGAGGGAAGAAGGCGGATCCGATTAAGGTTGCAGAAAGGCTCAGGAAGAAGAGTGGGAAGCATGTCGATTTGATTTTCCCCAAAAACCCAAAGAAGGAAGAGAAAAAGGAGGAAAAAAAGAAAGAGGTAACCTAGATATTTATTCAAACACCTTCAACAAATTGATATTTTAGACACTAAAACTAACATCCATTGTTGGATCTCTAGCCTGCCGTGATTGAAGTTGTACTCAAGATATACCTCTATTGTCCTCGTTGTGCTACAGATGTGGAGAGAGCAATCCATAAGATGAAAGGTATGAATTGATTTGATAAGTTTTCTTTCTGTTAATCTCTTTCCTCTCCATAATTCTTCCACCCCATTACTGCAGAGTTCTTGTATTAAATGAAACAGTGAGATTCTGTGACCTGATTTTAGTTGTCTTCGAGAAACCGAGAGGCAAAAGAACCAAACCTATCTGATTTTAATATGATTTTTCTTCAATCGAAACTTTTGAAATCTGAATACGAAATGCAGATAGAAATTTTTTGTGGGTTGTTCGTGTAGGAGTGCTAACAGTGCAGGCGAATTTGGAGAAGAATCTTGTGACTGTGAAGGGAGCAATTGAGCCAGAAAATCTGTTAGAATTTGTCGTGAAGAAGACTGGGAAATATGCTGAGATAGTGAAGGGGGGAAATCAAGGACAGAAAGAAGATAAAAGAACTGAAAAACATGGTGATCAAACTTGCATAAAGGATTTCTATCCTTCCGATGTTTTCTATGCTTGCCAACTCTTCAGCGATGAAGATCCGAATTCGTGCTCCATAGTGTAGAGAAAAGTATTGCGATTTGTTTGAGAGTTCAAATTTTAGGATCATCTTATTGTAGAATGCTCGTGTAGAAGAAGGATCATCTTATACTTGCTTTCAAAAGTTATTGCTATTTTTAGGATATAATATTCTTAGAAGTTAGAGGCATGGAAAAAATGTTTAGATGAAAAATAGAGCAAAAGAACTATCTTGATTTAATAATAATATAACAATTAATTTTATTTGTAGTAATATGAATTTTTATAATTATATAAATTGATAAAAAAAATTGTAAAATAGAGTATATGTTGATGTTCTCACCGATTTCAAATTTTACAATAGAAACTATCACCCTTTTTCCTCCGAGAGAAGAAAAAATCAAATTGTATTTAAGAAAAAAAATTATACTCCTTTGTCTCAATTTAATTATCTCTTAATGTTATTCCACCAATATTAATAAAATAACAACATTATTCATTTTATACTGTTTTATCTCTCATAATTAATACTTTGATTTTCATGAAAATTTAGTATAAAGTTGAGATCGTGAGTATTAGAATTGATTGGTGTCAAATTGAAAGACTTGAAGCAATTAATTGATTTTGAAAAATGTCACGAATAAATTAGAATTCATTTTTTCTTTTGAAATATGTAAGTAATAACTAATTTGAGATAACAATAAGCGACAATTAAATTGAGACCGAAGAATAAGTAAAGACAAATCGTTTTTAAGTTAAGACTAGATCGGTCTAAAATGGGACAAATTTAAACTAGTAACAACAATGCAATTTAATTATGTCTATGGTCCCTGAACATAACGAATGCCAATTCTAACGTTCTGTTTCAGAACAGATTAAAATGGATATAATTAAAAATCGTTTCATCATTTTTGCAAGTGGAAATACATGAAATATTATTTTAAAAGTATTCAAAACGTTAGAAATGTGATACGGATTTGTAATCGTAAATTTACAAATTTGTAACTATGAATTTTAGTCTTAAGAGGGAAGTTAATCTTAAAAAATGAATAGATTAATAATAAGGGTAATATACCCTTTAAAGCTTAGTCGAATGAGTTAAGGACCAGAATTTTCCTTGTATATTAGCTCAAACAAAAAAGTACTTCATCCATTTATTTTTCAGAAATTTTTTAACGTTAAAATAGAAGTCATTTTATATTTTCAAAAAAAATGTTTAGTACTTTTATATTTTTCAAAGAGCATGTAATGAAAATTTTTTAATCTTATCATTCTAATCACATTAAATATTAAGATTAAATTTATGTAAATATTATTTATTATAAAATATATTTTAATTTGAAAGAACTATTAATAAGTGAAACGATGTTATCTTAATTTATATTCCGAAGCTTTAAAGGGGCATCTGTTTTGTTTGCATAAAATTTATTTGTTTATTTATTTATTTTTTGCTCAGAAAAATTTATTTGAAAATTTAAATCTCACTTGTGCGCTTCTGCCAGCTGGCTATGGAAGTGTCTAGAAAACATCACCCCAGGACATTTATGACGTCAAAATTTTGCACGTCAAATAGTAGTTTGTACATCCCGCCACACGCCTGGCTGGAGTACACAGCCATCTCGAGAAACTCCCGTAACGTTAAAATCTCCATCCACTCATTTTCCGCCACGTACCTCTGGGTTCCCTGGCTCTGGTCAAAGCTCGCCTGAGTGAACCGGTTCATGTTTTCACCAACTAACCTCCGGTCTGAAACCACCCAAAAGTCACTTCATCAAATAAATCCTGGATTCCTCCACGTGTCTAAAACCCCTCCCGCCCCGTAAAATCTATCCGTTAAACTCCGTTCCTTTCTCTCTCTTCCCCCCTCTCTTTCCCTTCTCTGCAACGACTACATTGAGGAAGAAGAAGAAAGGAAAGGAAAGGGGAGAATTTTTCAAATAAGAAAAGATTTATTTTGTAAGAACATTTTTTTTTTCTTTTTCGTTGATTTTTTTCAGTTTTAGGATTTTTCTTTAAAAAAATTTTGGGAAAATGGGCAAGATATTATGTGACTCCACTACTTCATCTCCGGTGATTCCATGGAGAGATCCAACCTCGACGCCGACGGTGGATCTAGTTGACCAGGCCTTCCCAGCAACTACGTCATGGGATGACGTATCAGGTTTAGAGGAGCAGCAGAAGAGACATTTGACGAGACTGCAAGCGAAAGGGGTCTTATGGAAGCATCCGGAAGATCCGAAGACGTCAATGGTGTTTAGACTAAGCCATGGTGGCGAGGTAGAGTCTGACGGTAATTGCCTTTTTACGGCATCGATTAAGGCTATGGGCTCCATTTTGACGGCGAGGGAGTTGAGGAGGTGGACGGTCAGGAAGTTCTTGGAGGATTTTGGATCCACGAGTGATGACGAAAGGGCAGTGATTGAATCGGCGATTAAGCATATGTATTCCCCGGATCTGAATTCGGGTTGGGGAATCCATGTGGTCCAGGAGGTCAAGTTGTTGGCCAAGAAAGAAGATCGAGGGGCTCTTGATTCGGCCATTAATGAGCTGCTTCAGCTGGGAATGCAGAGGTAGCTTCTCGTTGTGGATCTTTTCTCCCAAGTAACTCAAGTCTTTTCGGTTTCTCTGTTCTTGTTGCTTCTCGCATTGTGCATTTTCAAGAAATAGATTTACATTTGCAAATCTGAGAATTAGGACCAGTCCATATATTTTTCACAAATGTCTTGGATTTTTTTTCTTAAATTAATGCTATAGATTCATAAAATATCTCTTTGTCTATTTAGTTGCAGGTTTGCATGAAAAGTAGAAATCTGCACGTAAAAACTGAATAGAAAACTAATTTTCATTTTGATTTGTAAATGCCTCAGTAAAAAAAAAAACGTTTGCTTGAAAAGCTTGCTGGTTTGCTGTTCAAAATGATTGAATAAGCATCTGAGATTGAAGGCGGCTGAATGAATGATTCGCATGAGATTTTGCTACATGTTGCTGGTTGTTCTGATGTCGTGTATCCATGTGGGTTTGTATTTTGATTCTACTTTTCTGATTGAAAATTGAAGAGAAACAGCTGCAGAATCTATTTACAAAGAGAGATGTATAGCTGTGGATGGTGGCCTGAGTTGGGCCAAGTACATGTCAATCTCTGGTTCCTCTGATGATGAATATGATATCATCACCTTGCAGTATACAGAGGAAGGTTTGTTAACTGTAGATGAGAATAGAGATGGTCGTGCAGCTGCTTTTGGAGACGACATTGCAATAGAATGTCTTGCAACAGAGTTCAAAAGAGAGATCTTTGTGGTAAGAGGTTTTATCTATTCTTTTCACCTGTTCCTTTATGTTATACCTTCAGATATGAGTGGCCTTTGAAACTTCATGACTGTATCGAACTGTTTCTTTTTACATTTGTTCTGACTAGTTGTTTGTTTGTTGGATTTTCATTTGCCTACTAATTGGAGTCTAAATGATAGAACGGTTATTGTTACGTATGCCTTATCAAATCCCTTCAATCTGGGGTAATATCATGCAAAGTAAAACTCTTTTTGTAGCTTGTTTTATTGAAGACGATTTCTTAAAGATGGACCTTGGATAAATAGTTACTTAAACCTGTTTTGTCAACTATCATGAATCATCTGAAATGGCCAAATTGGAATTATGGAGAAGTTTTATTAATTTTCTTCTTTGTTTTCTATCTTTTTTGTTTTTTTACTCTCCGATAGAAAAAAGACTTCAAGATAAAGAAAAGTGCCATGCAACATATTCTGCATTGCAAACAGAAAACCATATCTTTGACTTCCATTGCTATGACTTCATTGTTGTTCTTCTCTGTTTTCCTTTATGATAAAATTTATTTCCTTTCTCAGAGGTAGCAATTGGTCTATAAGTTTCTTATGGATTGACAGCAACTAGAAGTACCTTGTCTCTTGTTTTAATTTGAAGCTTTAAGCAATGAATTTCAGCCAATTTTCATGAATTGGGCTAACACTTAGTGGTTAGCCTTGATGGTTGTTATCCTTAGCAAAGTAGTAACTACCACTTGGCAGCACCCTGTTATGGACTCACCTGTAATGTGGCTCAGACTTCTTCTGCTTGTTGACTTACACTTGGGTGTATTCTTTCTTGCACCTGTTATGGACTAGGATGTTTAGAAGTCATTGGTCTACCAGTGCAATTTTCTTGTGACATGGGTGTATTCTTTCTGAACATATGTTTGAACTTTGGATTACTTGTTGATCTACCATCATCAATGGAATTTAGAGATTGTCTTACCATTTGTGCAATTCTGTTCCTTTTATAAATTACAATTGAACCATCTCTGTGAGACTTTGTTCATCTTAAATTGATGTTGCCAAACCAGATATTTGATGTATTATTTACAGGTGCAAGCACATGGATCAGATGCAATGGTTGATGAAGAAAACTGTGTTTTCTTCTTACCACATCGTCCAAGAAGTGAGATATGTGAATCACCATTCTTTCTTTTCATGAAAGGAACAGGTGTGCAAATTTCTTCCATCACCTTGTATGACTTTCTTATACGTTATTTTTCTTTAGTTAGAAATCATCCCTTTTCAATGCTTTGAGAAGCATGATTCTTTGGCTGGGGTCTTTTATGCCCATAGTTACCATTTTCCATATTTTTGCATTGGCAGGATGGTGCGGTGCTGGTGCTGATCATTATGAGCCTCTTGTTGCCCAGCCCTTTCCAATTGCTTCCCAGGAGAAGGTTGCTCTGGTTCTTTAGATTTGTAGTGCAGAATTTTGTGGCTAAGAGTTGAGTAAACTTAGGATCAATCAAAAATATTTCCGGGAATTTCAAGGAATTGGCTTTGATGTTGTTCACAATTCTTTGCTAGGATATAGGCAGAATGCCCCTTGTCGTTTTTTATTGGTTGTTGACAGTTTCTAGAGCGGGAGAGGAGCCGAGTACAAGGGTGCCATTCAATTTTGTGTTAACAATATTTAGAGTTGGTCAATTTCTGACCCTGACGAGCAGATTATCTCTGTGCCTGCATTTTGAGGATCTTTGGAAATTGCTTTCCCGGCTTTTGTTCGTCTTTGAGGGTTCTTTATTCAGGTGTAGTGTTATTCCTTGGCCCTGTTGTTTTAAAGTCGGAATGGTGCCACCTATTTGTTGTATTCCCAATTCAGAGATGAATTCAATTGTTTAGAGAACTACAAGTATTTTTTCCCCTTGTCCTTGATGATTGATTCAGATTATGCACTGGAAATCTTGTTTATCTGGAGCTACTCACTCTGTGCCTGTCCCTGTCCCTGGCTGAAGAACACTTGCCAAAGTGATAAAAATAAGTTTTTCTTTAGACCATAAGCAGGGGAAAAGATGACCACTATTCTACAATCAAAAATCCCATTTCCAGTAATTGATATAATCTTAAAAGAACTCATATTTTGAGACAAAAGAAAAAAAAAAAAGAAGCCCAAATTGATTGCTTGGAGCTTTCATTTCATTTCATTCCAGTCACGACTAGAGGGACTGAACGAAGGGGAATATAGCTATTCTAGTACTTACAGAAGCTTCCAAGAAGAAACCCAGAATTGGAAAAGTTTCAGAGTCGTAAAACTTGATTGAAAAGTTGGTAATTGCGTTTCCCATTTGCGAATTGATAATAGAAAAGCATCACTTCCTTGAAACTTCACGGCCCTCCACTTCACATGGATTCTGCCCTTTCCTTTTTAAACAGCTCCCTTTCCTCTTCCCTCTTTCTGTGGGTTGAGTGGAGCTATTGGGTTAATATTTTTCAACTTTTCCGCAGCCATGAATCATGATATTGTTAATTCTTGTTAAAAGGCTAACGCAGTTTTTGTTTTTTTTTTTTTATTTTTTTAAAGTAAGTTAAAAAATTTATGTTTAAAAGTTAAACAAAATATTCATTTGCCATTTGTTGAATTGACTTTAAAAAAATATACAGTATCAAGATTTACTTGTTTATCATGACAAAAATCCTAAAATACAGGCACATCTCATTTAAAACTAATTGAAAATACATAGAATAATAACATTATGAAAGAAAAAAAAAAGGATTTTTAGCCTATTTGATCTCATAAAATATTTTTTTTAAAGTCATAACGATCCATCGAGTTTTTATGAGTAGATGGAATAGTCTAAACCACCCTTCACTGGGTAAAAATGTGACCCAATGACTTGCACATGAACAGAGGGGTAAAAATGTCATTTTAATTATCTCAATGAAAAAGAAAAAAAAAGGGAAGAAAACTTTGCTCCCCTCCAAGTAGTCACATTCGATGAACGCCGCATCCCTAGAATCCCAACTCTTTTCTCACAGTACCGGTGACTCCAACTCTTCCTCCCAACATAAGCATTGATTCTTCTTCTTCGACTGATTATTATTATTATTATTGGTATTATTCTCCACGCCGACATCGGCTCCACCGTCCCTATCACCCGCTGCTGCTGTGTTTCCTTGGTTGGGAAAAATATGTTCAGTTTCCGTTTCCTATTTAGAAGCAGACACTACAAATCCTATTCGGATTAGCCAACTAAATTGTACTAATAAAATTCCGTTTCCATTCTAGCGCGGTTGAGTTCAGGTATAATAAAGAAATTGACATTTTTATCCCTCTCCATGGTGGAAATATCCGGTGAAGGATAGTTTGAACCATTCAGGTTATTTATAAAAACTTAAGAGATCGTTATGATTTAAAAAAATATTTAGAATTAAATTATATTTCGATCCAAATTTATAGGATCAAATAGAGAAAAAAAAGAGAGCAGACGACTAGAAAGTTTATCACATGAATCTGATTTTTATAAAATTATTTTTAAAAATTTAGTCAATCCATTCATGAAATATAAATTATTAAATATAAGTTAATTTATAATTATCGTTGAGTCCTAACCTTCCCTCTAATATTCTCTTTGTGAATTAACGAAATCATAGTCATTTTAGATATAATAAAAATATATTTAAATATTTTTAATCGATTTAAAATGACATTCAATATTAGGGGAGTTTCTTTTCATCCCAGTATTCCAGAGACGTGGCACCTACTACTTCAATTATTATTATGGATCTAAAAGCTCTGCCCAACTTATGTGTACTCAATCAAAAGAAAGCAAAATTTGCCCTAACTCAAGACAGTGACCCATCTTCTCTTCCAATCAGATCACTTGCTTTGGCTAAAGCCTAAAGCCTCAAGCCTAAAGGTAAAGATCAAAGAAGAGCAATGAAATCTTGGTAAAGTAGAACAGTATGATAAAAACTAAACTAATTTGATCTTCACACGCGTTGTGATTTAGTAGTACTAATAACAAGATATTTTCTTTAAAACTGATACGGTTCAAGAAGGAAAGAACCTTGAACAGTACTGTACTGTTCATCATGCATGGGTCAGTGGAAAGGATTTCATGCCTATTGCCATATTATACATATTAATAGTTTCTTTCTCCGCCTGCCATGCTTTTGAATAAAGTTTACTCATAAACGTGACGAATCCAACCCACTCATGCATCAACTTTTTACCGCACTACATGTGTGCCTATATATAAGTTCTTTTGCCCCATCTTCCCTTAATTAACTTCAGTTCATCAGTCAGATAATTGGGATCTTCTTCTGGCTAATTTTGAGTCCTTTCTATGGATTCAATCAAAGCCCAGAAACTGAAAGCCATGAAAAATTACAAGAAGAGTACTCATGAGTTTGTTTATAATCTTGTTCTATACTCTCTTTCAGCTTTTCTATCTACACTGTTTTATTTGTACATGTTTTGTTTCCCCTCGATGAGGCAATTTTTGTTTGATTATCTTCCGACCATATATTCCTTCTTTTCGAGTACCAAATTCTTGTTTATTCTGTTTAATATCATCGTTATCATCCTCGTTTCAGAATCAAGGTTGTCGGGTTCGGGTTCACGTCCATCCCCTGTTACTGAGATTTATGATGAGTATGTGGAGAGAAGCAGAAGCCTTAGGAAATCAGTTGTGGGGTGCAAGAAAAAGGAGTATGGGAATATTTCGGAGATGGACAAGAATGAAAAGAGTAGAATCAGGAGAAATTCTAGTTTAAACAATATTAGGAGTACTCATGAATTGAAGAAAAAAGAACCGGCGATGGCTGCAGGCAGAAGTCTCGGCAGGCCCCGGTCAGCTGTCGAGCACAAAGATGCCGGGCGACTAGTGGAGGAGGAGATTCCGGTGAATGAAAAGAAGAGAAAGGAAAGTGTGGGGCAAGGCCTGACAAGGCCCATGTCTCTTGGGAGAATAGACCTGCAAAATCATGGGAATGTGAAGAAGACAACTATGGCCAACCATGGCCAAAGCCTAACGAGGCCGATGTCCCTTGGGAGACTAGACATTCATGGGAAAGAGAAGAGTACTAATGAGAACGAGAATGATGTAAATAATAAGATTATGTCCCATGAAGAGAAGAGGAAAGAAATGGAGCAATCAATGAATGATTTGAATCGAAGAGCAGAGGAGTTCATTGAAAGAGTGAACAGACAAAGGATGCTTGAAGCTATAGAACTGGATTCTTGAACAGTACTGCTGCAAAACAATTGGGTTTTTAAAGGACCCGTTCATTCAAGAACATGAAAAAAAAAGCTCTGTATTTTTATGTTCTCTTAGTTCTTTGACCTGCAGGTTTGCTAGAAGAAGACTGTTAGGACTCTTAGCTATATAGGTGGTGACTATATTATGACCAAGGCAGAGCCTTCTTTCCATGCTGAAAACCTGATTTTGCTTGGTTAAAATAACCTATAAAGACGATGACAGAGAAATTATTATGGCAGCATGTTGACATAATTTCCAAGCTATGTTACATAAATTTGAGTGTGTTATAATTTATAAACCTGGAAATTGAAAATGGAGATTTATTTATAATGGAAAAGCCCTCTGAAGATATACATGATCCCGAAGAAAGAAACTCTGATCCATCGGTAGATGCATACGAAGTCATTAGTGACGCAATATGCACGAAAGGACAGTTCTAGGAAGGGAGGAGGGACTCGAGGGAGTATCGGGGTGCAAAAAAGGACAATGAGTCTTATTTTCAGCTCTTGGTGGGATTTGCACGTGTTTGTTTTGACTTTTCAACTTAATGGCTGATAACTGTTCCTTAACATGGAAGAAAATGGATTCCCATAGTCCCACTCTCACACCTCACCGTAAGGAATTTCTTTTTTTTCCCCCACAATAATTCAACTTTTTACAATAACGCAACAAATAGTCATAAGTGAGGTCCCTTTAATAAATAATTAAACTATTATTTATCATAATTTTATAGCACGAAATTAAATAATTTTTTTTTAAAAAAAAATATTTAGAACATATATATTTTATAAAAAGGAGTATATTTAAACTTTGAAATTTCCCTAATCAGCTCTTTCAAGATAGTAAAAAATTTGAATTCTATAATTCTGGAGTCTACTATTAACTCCACTAATTAATAACAATAATAATAAGGTTCTTTTATTAAATTTAGAGAGATTCTTAAATATTAAAGTAAGTAAAAAAAAAAAAAAACTCAAATTCTAGATGGAGTGAGAAATTTCTACCCATTCTCACTATATTTAGTTTTTTTTGTAATATTAGGTTTATCGATAATTTACAAAAACTTAGGGCTTTTAACCTATTTAGTCTCACATATTTTGATCAAACTATAATATAATCTCACAAGTTTTTTTTTAATCATTATAGTCCCTGAACATTTTATTTTCAGTCGTTATGGTCCCAATTATTTTTTTTCAACAAAACACTAGTTGTAACTAGTCATTTATCGACAGAAGATAATATTTTAGGAGGAAATTTGTCAATATCATCTTTATTACTCAAAATCTAACTAATCCCTTTTTAAAAAAAAGAAGAAAAAGATGTATTTGAATTAACAAACCAAAATAAATTAACTAGACAACCAAAATTCATTTATAGTCATTGGGATGGTTTGAGTAACAAGGATGAGATGGATAATTTTGATCTCGAAAAATTATTTCATACCAATAAAATGACCCGCTTCAAAATGTATTTTGTTGGAAAAAATGATAATTAAGACAAAAATGGTTATCCATAATATATTGAGGGATTATAATGACTGACTATAATATGTTAAGGGATTATAATGGATAGAAAAAATTTATGAGATCATATTATAGTTTAGTCCAAATATGTGAGAATAAATAGGTTAAAAACCCACAAAACTTTTTCTTTTTTTTGATCTAAAAGGTAAATTGTATTATAGATCAAGTATACAAAATACTCGGGTATACCCGAGGGGCAAGTACATGGGAGTTATAGAGGAGCCAAATCTCATCAACAATGGCCGTTCGGCCCTCAAAGATAACTCTATTCCGTGTCGTCCAAAGATGGTAGACTGTGGTGAGCAGGCCAATTTTCCTGATTTTCGATTGCCATGAAGTCCCTCGTGCCTCCTTCCGAAGCCATTTTATGGCTGCCCGTAGTGTTGTCATTTGTCTCGTGATGCC
>JAOXNR010000013.1:15232336-15246667 GCA_028571225.1 Parsonsia alboflavescens
CCACCAATGCCCTGCCCTTTCCCCATAAGAAGTTCCTACAAAGCATGATAACTCGTTCCACAACCGTGCTAGGTATCGGCAAGACACTTAGCCAATAACATGCTGTCCCTTGTAGAACACTAGTGATCAATTCCAACCGACCAGCATAGGTGAGGCTGGTATGTTTCCATGCCAATATGCGGCTGGCAATCTGCTCAAAGAGGCCTTCATAGTGTGTGACTTTGAGCCGTGCCGGGGCCAGGGGAATGCCTAGGTACCGGCAAGACATCAGGCCAATGGAGAACCCCGTATACTCAAGGATGTCTTGAAGTTCCCCCGGTGGGATGCCAGCTGCAAAGACTTGTGATTCAGGGGATTGGCCAGCAGCTCGGATACCTCCCCGAACTCCCGTAAACAGTCCACTACAATCTTTACCGATGTGAAGTCACCCCGAGCAAAGACAAGTAGGTCATCCGCATATGCCAAGTGAGATATCTTAAGGTGTCCACATTTCGGGTGGAAGTTAAAATCCGAACTCGAAGTAACCTCCTTCAATGATCTAGAGAGGTATTCCAGACAAATGGTAAATAGGTATGGAGATAACGGGTCACCCAGGCGTAGTCCTCGCGCCCCCTGGAAAAACCCATAGAGTGCACCGTTGACTTGTACCGAAAACGATGTCGTGGTCACACATTGCATAATCCATCCCACAAACTGTTTCGGAAAGCCAAGTCCTTGGAGAGCCGCATGTAAGAAGTCCCATGAGATAGTGTCATAAGCCTTCTTCAAGTCAATCTTTAGGGCACATCTAGGGGAGACCCTCTTTCGGTTGTATTGCAATATCAACTCTTGTGCTAGATACACATTCTCCAATATACTCTTTCCTGACACAAAGGCTGCTTGGCAGTCATCCACTAGGGCCTCCAAGGTATGCGACAGCCGGCTGGATAGTATCTTAGAGATGATCTTATACATAACATTGCAACATGAGATGGGTCGGTAATCCTCCACCTTTGGGGCATGGGCTTTCTTAGGCACCAATGCAATAACCGAGTGGTTGAGTTGCTTCAAAAGCTGCCCGGAAGTAAAAAATTCCTTTACCGCTGCACAGATTGTTTCACTGACCACTTCCCAACTCCCTTTGAAGAACCCGGAGGAGTACCCGTTCGGCCTCGGAGCCTTGGCCTCATCTATGCTCCATAAGGCCTTTTTTATCTCCCTATCTTGCACCTCCATGCATAAGGTGGTTACCATCTCATTAGTGACCCTATTCCCGGCCATAAATCTCTCTACTCTCGGCTGAGCAACGTCCACTGCAGTCCCCAAGAGGTTACCAAATTCCGCACCAACCTCGTTATAGCTTTGAGTTACCGAAGTATCTTCCTGCACAATGGACATAATTTGGTTCCGTTTGTTGTTTCTCTTGACCCAATTATGGAAAAATTTAGTGCCCTTATCCGCCTTGTTTATGTACTCACATTTAGCCTTTTGGGAAAAAGTAGGATCTTTCCGCCAATGCCAGCTTTGTTGCCCGTTGTCTCAGCTCAGAAACCATGCTTTTATATGCCATATCATTCGGGTGCGCATGTAGGAGGGATGTGGCTGTTTTCAATTCCTCCTCCACCTTCTTTACCCGGGCAGAAATGTGCAAAAAATGCAAGGCATTTAGAGAGTTTAGGGGTCCCTTGAGAGACTTTAACTTCTTGCAAAGAACGTATTGTGCCTTGCCTTGCCAATCCTCGGCCCAACACCTACTAACAACTTCCATAAAGTTCTCATGTTGACGCCACGTATTATAAAACTTAAACCATCTTCGAACCGGCATAAATGAGGTCCCTATACTTACAATGCACGTCGAGTGGTCCGAGTGAAAGGATATAGGTAGAAAGTGAGCCACCGTATCCATTCCCAAGTTCGCCCAAGCAGGATTCATCAATACCCTATCAAGTTTCGTCCAAACTCAGTGGTTTGTCCAGATGTGTTCACAACCCGTAGATGTAGCCTCTTCCAACCCATTATGTAGTCAACAATTCAAGAAATCCCTAGTTTCATACATTGATACCTCCGACCCATTCACCCGGTCTTTCGATCTAAGAATACTATTAAAATCTCCCAACAATAACCATGGAAGAGTACTAATATTCAAAGAGTCCAAAAATTCCCATAAAGCACGTCTAGAGGATATCGAATGTAAGCCATAGACGAATGACACATAAAAGGTTTTGGAGGTTACCTTGCAAGTCACCCGTGTGTGCATACATTGTGGGTGAGAGGCCAAGATGTCCACCGTAGCAGTAGCCTCCTTCCAAATGAGTAAAATCCGACCTCCATGGTGGTCTAGAAAGTTGTTCTCCATGCGCCATCCATTAAAGGTTGTGTGGTTGAGTTTGTCAACGGTAACCAACTTCATCTTCGTTTCTAAGACTGCCATAATGTCGATCCCATGACGGAGCATGAGATCTTTCACACCTTTTTGTTTCGGGGGTAGGTTGAACCACCTAATGTTCCATGAAGCGATCTTCATGAGGGGTTGCCCCCAAGAGGTTTAGCAACCCCTCGCTTAAGGTCCACTTTAGCAACCTATTTTGGTGGCTTCAGTTTGGTGTCTTTTCTGCTTTCAGTAGCATGTTCTACCTTCAGCCTTTCCGGTATGGTACTGTCTATCCCCACTGCCACTGTCGCATTTATAGTCTATTTGCTGGACGCATCACCGTCCTGCACTGCCTGCCCTTTCACCTTCCCCTGTCCTGGGTCTGTCTGCCTGGCCTGTGTATCCGCTGGGACAGGTTCTGGCCCAGGATTCTCCACTGGCTGCACCTTGTTGGAGGTGCTATCTTCCCTTTGCTCCCCGGGGGTAGTTTCCACAGCCCTCCCTGAGGTACTCGGTCCACTCCTGTCCTGTGCACTAACTCCTACATGATCAGGGGGTGCAGCAAGTTTACTCACCTCAGCTGGCGATGCAGTACCAGTCTTCTGTTTACCTCGTGACCTCGACCTATTCCGCTGCCTTTTTTCCTTGCATCTGGCCCCCTATACCCCTGAGTGTGGCAGATTGTCAACATGTCCCTCCATGCAGTCCTCCTTTTCTCCCCCCAGTCCGAAGGCAATACCATCCTTTCTGCCGGCATGGGATTGGGTTGTGGTCGGACACTGATCCAGTGAGTGACTGAAACTGTTACAGACGCCACAGAATTTTGGCTCAAATTCATACTTCACCACTTGCACGAAAGTGTCAGCTGTGTAAGGGTTCCTTACATGGACCTCCCGTACAAGCGGCTTAGAGACATCTACTTCAATCAACAATCGTGCATAGTCCTTCCGATCCAAGTTTTTGGTGACTTGATCGGTTGATAACGGCTTGCCAACCTTGGATCCAATTATACTCAAAGCCCTCTCCGTCCAAAATTGTCCATTGAGTCCCGAGAAGGTAACCCAAAGGGGGACCTTTCTTAATTCTCGGGCATTGAAGTCAAAACATGGGGGCATGTCCTTGAGGAGCAGCGGTCGGCCATAGACAGAGTGTGGCCCTTAACAAGAGACCTGTTCTCTTCACAATCAAATGTGAGCACGATCCATCCACTGTCATGGAAGGTGATCTTGAAAGGCACCTTCCATGTTTTGCACATTTCAACTATAGCACCCCTTCCAGGAAATCGTCCCACCACATAGCTAATCAAAGAGTATCCCCATACGGTGGATACATCATGGACATCATCCATTGTTATTTCCGCAAGGTCCCCCTCTTGCTGTACGTCCGATAGCTTAAGACCCATGTCAAGGGCTCGGTTTTGCCGAAGCATGCCTGCCCAAGTCCTAGCCTTTCCCTTACGGGCCTTCAACAGCAGCTGGGTGTTCCTTATTGGCTGGTTGCTCCATTGTCTCCGCCAGCCCCTGGGTTTGCCCCGGATCATTCCTGACAGTCCCATTGTCTCAAGTTGATGGAGGTGCCATGTCTGGAATTGCATCGCTGCATGGTTCATTTCCAATTTGTGTCTCTGCCCCGGTAGGACATCTATTTTCTGCTCCCTTGGCCTGTTAATAATTCCTTCAAGTGGCCCGACTATCTCCTCTTTGGACAGTCCAATGTCCAATTCCTCACTCAGAAAGGCCAAGTCTACATTCAGCCAGGCTTGGTCCAGTTCAATCGACCCATCAGATGCATGATCCTCCAGCACATCGTCCTTGTGAAGGCCCAACCTTGTATCCTTAGTCTGGCCCAAATTCCTGCCATTCCTTGGCCCATTTTTATTCATTCCCCCCTTTGACTTTCGTTTGGTCATGTTGTCTCCGAGAGAGCGGTAATGCTAAATTTTGAATTATGAATTCAAACCATGGCAGACCCGGGAAACATCTCTTGCAGCTACAGCGCCTGGGAGAACCGATCAAGCCGGGTGGAACCCGTCTTCCTCACAGGATAGGAACCAGAGCTGGCTGCACCTTCCAGTAACAACTATGTAGAGGCTGATCACTGTGTAACCACCAGGCTGTGCAGGACCAAGAGGCTATGCTGGAGTTAAGTCCAGTTCAGGCCACCCGACAACTCTTCCCGTCAGCAGGATATCTCCAGCCAGTCACTGTGCCCCACTACGCAGTGTCTCCTAACCAGCAACAAGTGATGAGGTAAGGCACCCCACTTGCCGTTGGGATAGTGGAGACAATGGCAGTAAGTGTCCAGTCGTTCAATTGGAAACCAATCGTTACTGTAGCAGCTTCGATTTTGAATTTCAGCACTCCTAGATGTATGGCGATCACCGTAAAGCCAGGATAGCTGTGGTCTAATAGAAAGGAACACTACTAGTAGGATCTAAATGTTGAGAACGCACCTGAAATTGGCCTCTCGGACGAAGAAGACAACTCCACGGTTGAGAGCACCCCTCTCAAACTTTCTCTCACTAGAACGCCACAAAGTTCACAATTAAAAAAAAACCCACAAAACTTATTTATGCGCTTTTTCAATTACCACCAAAAAGAATGGAAAAAGGTCTTTTTCTTCAAATAGACCGAAGAAGATGTGCTTTTGGGCCTTTCCAGAGCCCATAAAATTTAAAACTCTGTAGTGATCATTGGGTAATGCAGTATTCAATTTGCTCGGACATGAAATGTGCTAGGATGGTTTCTAACCTATATGGATTTGTATGGTCAATAATTTCCCAAATTGGCCTTTAAATCGGTTGTTCTTTTATAATTTAAAAAAAAATTTTAAATTTTATATAATTCCATAAACTCGAAAATGTATTCACTGGAATTTAAATGAAACACATTTAGATTGATAAAATATAATTATCTTATTTAATATTTTAAAATAAAATGAATACTTATCTTTTAACCAACAAGCAAGCAGTGATGGAGCCAATCGGACTCGGCCGCAGAGTTGGTCGGTCTTGAGCCAAACGTGGCCTTGAAGGAAAACGCCAAATTTTGGTTAGTGACGTCAAATGTGGAAATTTTTAATAAGGATCTCACCCGGTCCAAATATTATTATTATTATTATTATTAATTATAGTAATAATAATAATAAAGTCATTGGTTTTGTTGTTATGGACCCTGTGCTCCTTGCCATCTCGTGAACTCTATTGTTTTTATTTTGTCATTTTTTAGTTATTTTTTGCTTTTATTTTACCTTGAATTGAATGCTCCTTCTGTTGTATTTTTATCTTTCAATATTTATAATTAGTCTTGTTCTTAAATCTATTAACAAACTAATAATTACTTCAAGTAAAATACTGGGGCATTTTAACCTTATGTCAAGTGTACTAATAATTCCTTGCAAATGTTCACTTATACCTACCTTATAAATCATATCAATTTCTTTATAATTTTTATACTAAAATAAGATATTCAATTTAAAATTAATCAAAATATAAATAGAGAAGTTAAAAAAAAAAAAACAGAAAAAAAGAATGAAGTTGAAGTTTGCCTAAAGTAAATTCTCTACCCACTTTGCTGATGCCATACACCCAATGTGCAACTTCCTAACTCAGAAAGGGGGCATCTGGGCCTCTCTCAACTTCCCATTTGTTCCAGCCACCCTTTCTGTCTTTGCCCTACGTTTGTCACCAATTTTCTCCTTTAATACAATTTTAATTATCTCAAATAAAATTTATTTTTTAGTTAGAACTTTTAATTTTTGGATCACTCAAGTAATCCCATCATCGTTTTATAGTGTTTACAAGCAAGAATTTATTGCATTTTTTCTTCCCTCGCTATTGTTCTTAATAGTCTTTCATTCTTATATAAAATTTCTACACAATTTGACTAACAATTTCTCTATTATTTTAATTTTCACTAAATAAATATATTATTTTTGAAAATTTTAATTCTTACAATAGACTACCTAAGTCTTAAAATAGACTGAATGAAC
Organism: Parsonsia alboflavescens; assembly: GCA_028571225.1. Taxonomy (NCBI): domain Eukaryota; kingdom Viridiplantae; phylum Streptophyta; class Magnoliopsida; order Gentianales; family Apocynaceae; genus Parsonsia; species Parsonsia alboflavescens. The sequence continues at coordinate 15,238,677 of JAOXNR010000013.1, forward strand.
ATACTTTAATGCAGCAGTAATCTAATTTAACTCTAGCAAAAAAAAAAAAAAGGTAATCTAATTTATCTAGCAAAGTAAAAGGTTAATACTAAAAAAAAAAAAAAAATTAACATATACCTTCTATGTTCTTTTGAATTATTAATGGTCTCTATTATTGATGCACCCTCTCAAATATGCTATTTAGAAAAAAAAAAAAAGGTTAAAATTTTAATAAAGATTCGTAAATTCATATATTTAGCTTTATGAATATAATAGAAAATGGTATGATTGAGATATTTATAAAATATGAAAAGTAATTTATAAATAGAAATAATAAGAAAATTTCGACTTATAATAAAAAAGATTTAGGGATTATTAGTTAAAATCCTACGACAATTTGCAGGCAAATTGAAACCCACGACTGTTAGTCCATGTTTTTTTTATTTTCCTCTTGTTTTGTTGGGTTCAAGTGTGAGACTCTGACTTCAATTTGGTGAAAGGAAACCGAATTTGTTTATTCCACTTGTCCTCTCTCTCTCTCTGTACCCTCTGTTTCTGAAGGAACAAATTTTTGATCGTTAAGCAAGGGAGGGAGGGAGGCCAGGGGGTGGCTGCTCACTGCTGTTGTTTTGGTGTGCTTGCAAAGCCAAAATCGAACTACAACAAGCAAAAGCAGCCTTTCGGAGATCTCAAGGGACTAGCCCCTCGGCATTTCCGAAGTCTTTTTTCAACTCTTTTTCTTTACCCTTATCTTTCTGGGCCCCTTTTTATTCCCCTAATTATACCTTCATCTTCCCCTAATCAGTAATCACTTCTCTTAATTGTTGAGTTGGCGTAGTAGATTCAATTCTTGCTAAAGGTAGATACTTTTGTAATATCGGAGAAAGATATTTACGGATTGAAAGATATATTGAAACACAAAGGAGGTTCAACATATGGCAACCCTTTCTTCATCGGCTCGTGTTTCATCATCGTCTCCTTGTTCGAATTCTTCTTCAATTGGGTTTCATCAAAACAGATGGATCACAGCTTCTCCCCTTCTTCAACCCAGAAAATTTGGCCCCAAATTGTTTTCTTTGCAGTTGAAGACGAATACGTATCCAAATGTGGTCTGCATGCAAGATGGTAGCTTTCTCCTTCCATTCTATTATATTCCTATTAGATGTTGTTCTTCTTTGTTTGGTCTTAAGTATTTGTCAGTGTACTTAGCAAGTTTCGGTTAACTAATTGTCCACAATTCAATGAATTGATCTAAGAAAAAATTGTTTTTTGACATGTACTTGAATTTACTTTCAATAGGGTAGCCCCCTCTAATTGTTTAATATTAATAAGCAAAGAGAGTTTGAATTCCGGACATGGCTGTGTGTGTTTATGTTTATAGAGATTTGCTTTTCCATTTTCAGGCTGGTTTATAGTGCTCTTTTGAGATGTGACAAGGAAATTTCTATGGTGCATTCTGATATAGCCTTTTTTCTTGTGGGGGGATTCTTGCATTCATTTTTCGTTAGACTTCCAAGTCTTTAGTACTTCTTGTTTCCTAGTTCTTGTAATTCTACTTCAATATGGTGCTTAGTTATCGTTTAAAAGCTGTGTCTTCTTTGAAGTAGTTTCCAACAGACCTCTGTTCACCTAGGGAATTATCTTACTGGATTTTGGCTTTCCTTCTTGGATATCTTGACTGAATGCCGACGTGCTATAGGTGCTGTAGCTGCTACAGTTGCAAATGAAGCTCAGTTAAAGAAATTGAAAGATGGACTATCACCTCCTGTCACCCCAAAAGAGAGCAATGGTGTAACAGGTTTTCATACAGATAAAAACAAAACCACCATCAGCATTACCGTTGTTGGTGCATCAGGAGACCTTGCAAAGAAGAAGATATTTCCTGCACTTTTTGCACTATATTATGAGGGTTGTCTCCCTGAGGTATGTAACCTTTTCTTTTTTTTCTTAGCATAATATTTATAATAAATCGAGATGCCGAATAACTAATCGTCTTTCTTTCCTTGTGTGGAAGAGATCAATGTAATGCTACATCATCTGCCTAACTTTTTAGTACTTTTTCTTTGCGAGTAAATTTTAAACATGTAGCCATTGATACCTTCTTTTGCAGCACTTCACTATCTTTGGTTATGCGAGGAGTAAGATGACTGATGAAGAGATTAGGAACATGGTTAGCAAAACCCTTACTTGCAGAATTGATAAAAGGTGATCTTCGCTCTGTCTCTGTTTGACGTGCTAATTTGTTTCAGCTTCTCTTTGTTGTTTTTCTGGCTTGATGCAATATCTTTTCCCCAATTTTGTTTTTATTCTAATTATGGTTCCACAGTATTCTCTTATTCTTCATGTGTTTTGTTTTCCTTGGTCTTTAAAGTACATTTTGTTCCGTCCTTTTCTCATTTCAGGGAAAACTGTGGTGAAAAGATGGATCAATTCCTAAAAAGATGTTTTTACCATTCTGGTCAATATGATTCACAAGAGCATTTCACAGAGCTCGATAAAAAGCTCAAGGAACATGAGGTAATCAATTATTTAGCATGTTGCAATCTTTTTTTGAACAATTCTATAGAGTTTGAACAATTCTTCTTACATGTGAAAATTTTAGCAGATGAATGTTCTGGTTTAATTCTGTTAAACTAAGTGCATAATCTGACAAGGGGGTTGAAGTTATGCCTTTTTATTCAGTTTAAGATGTTACTTTGAATCATTATTGAATCAACCAATTTAATATCAGCAGAAGAATGACATCTTGCAGATTTGCATCGTTTTGCTAGACAACCGATATGTGATTGTCTCTAAGTCCTCAGAAGTACTCTCACATAATTTGCACATTTTCAGTATGAATGCAAATACACATGTTTCCACCAATCTCTGTTTGTTTTTAAACAAATTGTATTCATTTTCTTTCGGTTTTCTGTTCTGCATGGAGGCTTTAAAAACGAAGTTTATTTTTGGTTGGTTGCAATCTTCTTCAATAACTTGTAACTGAAGTTGGTAATGTCTCTAGGAAAAGGCAAACATGTTCTCAATAATTAGCACATGCTCTTCTGCTCCCAAGGACTCTGATTTGTTCTCATTGTTTCTCTTGGGCTCTCACCTGCAGTTAAATGGTCTTATTATTCTTCAGTTTTCTAACTTCATGACCTTCATATTAGGGTGATTACCGTGAAATTCTACACTAATTTTCTCCTAGTTTTGACCATAACTATTTTCTTGTAGGGTGGCAGAGTTTCTAATCGTCTTTTCTACTTATCAATCCCACCAAATATCTTCATAGATGCTGTAAGATGTGCAAGCTTATCTTCTTCTTCAGCAAATGGCTGGACTCGTGTCATTGTTGAGAAACCCTTTGGTCGGGATTCCGAATCTTCGGCTGCTTTGACTGGAGCTCTAAAACAGTATCTGGAGGAGGATCAGATTTTTAGGTGCTTCTTCTTGATATACTTAATTTGTTTGTCATCTTTCAATAGATGACCTATGATGATATCAGAGGTTTCTAAATTTTTGGTGATTCTCCCAACAGGATAGATCACTACCTAGGAAAGGAGCTAGTTGAGAATCTTTCTGTCCTGCGCTTCTCTAACCTCATTTTTGAACCCTTGTGGTCAAGGCAGTATATTAGAAATGTACAGTTGATATTCTCCGAGGATTTTGGAACTGAAGGACGTGGAGGGTACATGTCTTTCCTTCTACCGACTGTATTAGATTAATTAGCTCCAATACTTACTTATCTGAATGTCTCACTGTGTGCCAGTTACTTTGACAACTATGGAATAATTAGAGATATAATGCAAAACCATCTGCTACAAATATTAGCCCTGTTTGCCATGGAAACACCTGTCAGTTTAGATGCAGAAGATATTAGAAACGAGAAGGTATTGGGTTCATCCGATTGAACTATGATTACATTCTGTGGTGTAACACATTGTTTCCAAATGCTTATTTTCCATCTCCAATGCATGCCAGGTCAAAGTTTTGCGTTCCATGAGACCTATAAAGCTTGACGATGTGGTCATAGGACAGTATAAAAGTCACACAAGAGGAGGTGTTACATATCCTGGATATACTGATGACAAGACCGTACCAAATGATAGCCTAACCCCTACATTTGCTGCCGCTGCCCTTTTCATAGACAATGCAAGATGGGATGGGGTGCCTTTCTTAATGAAAGCAGGGAAAGCTCTGCATAATCGGAGGTATGTGGTATCTTTATGATACGGTTACGTACCTTTTATTTTCTAAATATCTCTTTGGTTTATGCTTTTGCTTTTACTTATTCTCAGCACAGAGATAAGAGTACAGTTTAGGCATGTCCCTGGCAATTTGTATAATCGAAACTTTGGGACTGATCTTGATCAGACAACAAATGAACTCGTTATCCGTGTTCAACCTGATGAAGCTATATATCTCAAGATCAACAACAAGGTCCCTGGTCTGGGAATGAGATTGGACCGGAGTAATCTTAATCTTCTATATGCAGCAAGGTACTGTTGCATTACATAGTGACAAATTTAACTCTTTAACAATGATTCTAATGGAGCAGAATTGTTGCATGCTGGTAGGAGATTGTACTAGTTTATAAACAAGTAGTTTTAAAAATAGTATGTAGATATTCAAGTGTTTAGCTATCATTTAACATTGTGTTCTGTGTTAAATTGTAGTGCATGAGTCAAATAAATAACATTGCATAGATTTTACTTTCCTAGTTCACATTTGACATGAACTTTGGTTCTATTTCGTGTCACACGCCAAGAAAGTGGAATTTTGTGGTTTAATTTTCTCTTAGAATCCCATTTGGATTTTTGAATGAAATGAACTTTGAATAAATCTTTCAATACTTTATACAAAGGATAAATCCAAGCTGATATATATGTTACCAAATTGCTTTTAGAAGTTTCTGGCTCTGTGGTATCCTGGATTTTCTTAGACCTCCATTTAGTTTCACGAAACCTTCAACCATCTTTATTTTATTTTATTTTTTTTATTGATTGAATCAAAATTATCTTTAGTTAAGAGGGATGGGCAATCCAAAAGAATATATAGAAGGTAAATGGATGGAAAGAAAAATCTTAAGAGGATTAGGTATGGTTGTTGATTCATGTGATCACTGGTTCTTGGGGATGATTTGTTCTATGCTTAGGCTCAATTATTTCTTCATGTGCAACATTTCGCACATGGTCTCTGGATACTGTGATACAATCAATATGATTATTCTGTATTTTTCATTATGAAATTGTATGGCAGAAACTTTTGGAGTTTAGGGGATAGGCTTTAAGTTTTAGGATCTTCCAAACCAATACATTGCTAATGTTATTTATTTTTTCCATTCCGGTGTTTGCAGATACTCAAAGGAGATTCCTGATGCATATGAAAGACTTCTTCTTGATGCCATAGAAGGTGAAAGGAGGCTTTTCATCAGAAGTGATGAACTGGATGCTGCTTGGTCTCTATTCTCACCTGTCTTGAAAGAAATTGAGGAGAAGAAAATCACTCCAGAGTATTATCCTTATGGAAGTCGAGGACCCATTGGAGCTCATTACCTTGCAGCTCGATACAAAGTACGATGGGGCGACGTTGGTACCGAACATTAACATCAGAAATGACTAAAAACCATTGTTGATCAACCCTTTGCAAGAAGCAATTAAATGGACAGTGGCAGTGGCTTATTCAATGGAGGATTCAAGGACCAAAAAAGGAGAAGATGAAGCTGATTAATTCCTCTCCTGTTTTCTTTAATAAATCATTATTATTCTTTTCACGTTCTATCACACATTGCTTGTCTATGGCCTCCAAGAAATGAAGGTCCCTTTCATTCATTTTCTTGTTCTTGAAGGGGTTTTTCTTTCTTTCTTTGGGGTACGGTGCTTTATTTTTTCAAAGGTTGAATCTTTTCATAATTGGGTTCTGTACAAGAACTTGTCTCATCTCTTTTGCTATTTGGTAAAATACAAATGAAATTAGACACGGGACATCTTCTGACGGAACCAGCACAGCCCTGTGTGTGTGCACTGACTTTAGGAACCCAAATCAGGGCGTACGCGTAGAAGGCTGTCGGCCTTTGGGTATGGAAAGAAGCCAAAGGTTGCCCACTAATTTGGGCTGTGGCGCGACTGGATTGGATCTGACAATGAGTTCAATTTCTGAATAAGGCTTCGTGGAAAAGGGGGCAATGAATTGGAAAGGGATGTTCAGAAATTGGTCTCTATCGGCCAATCTTATCTTTCGACTACAGAATTAGAATAGCCCTCCTATCTATTTTCTTTTCTTTTATTTATCTGGGAAAATTAATATTCTTATTTTTATATTCAATTTCTTGAATTAATAAAAATTAAAATTTTTTAAAGAAAAAAATGAGAAACAAACTATATCTTGGGAGGACAAAAGACAATGCATCCTTGTCGGATGTACTCTAAAATGGTGATAGAGGTGAAAAAAGGGAAGAAAGGTAAAGGGAGGAATGCCTACCAGAAATTTCTCAACTAATAACATGAGGGAATTTGTACATTAACTGGCTGACCAGAGGTTACTATTATTAGTAATAAGCTTTCTTATTCCATCCCTTAACCACAAAAAACAAGGACAAAAGGAAAAGAGATTCCTCCCTTTGACATAAAATAATTTTTTAAATGTGGGTTATTATTTATTTATTTCAGATAATATGGTGTTACTAGAATTTTGCCTGAACAGAAATATATGATGTGTATCCATGTTGTAATAATTAAAGGTACAATATCAACATTTGCATGGGAATATTTTTATCTTCTTAGAAACACACTTTATTTGACTTTTGATTTGACTCTCGTATCATAGATGCCTTACTTGGTCAAAAATTTCCACTCAAATTCCCCAGTTGGCCAAGTCATTAGAAATAGTACGAAGGAAAACACATCCCTCTCTCTCTCTCTCACTGGCCCTTTCCCTTCCCTTAACTCCACAAATAATCATCTTTTTTTTCCTTTTTCTTTACACACATTTGGATTTCTCTGTTCTTCCCTCATGATAGAAATCTACCCTTGTTAATTTCTTTCCACATTACCATCATGATGATGATGATGATGAAGAAGTCCATCTACGTCTACTGCCTCTGCATGTGATTAGGACAACTCCGGCTGTCCCTCTCTTCATTTCTTTTGGCTTCTAATACACACTCATAATGTCCCTTTTCTATTCTGGTTTTGAGTCCATATGTACACACTTGTAAGAGAGAAATCATTGTTAGCCAAATCTTCTCATTCACTTGTCCAGAAGGGAAGCTATAACTTTTGCGTTGTTTTAATATTGATTGCTCCTTCTGTTCTACATCATAACTTCAACATGCGTAGGGAGTTATCCTTAACAACTGATCTCTGCCATGGTTGTATAGTATCTTTATGCTCCCAAGATTATGGAGGTTGTGACAGAAAATGTAAAAAATGGAATACTAGAATATGACAGTTTCTGTAGGTTGAAAAAAGGGCAAAAAGGGTTGAAAATGGTAGATTTTCTCAAGAAGCGAGGGATAGGGATTGGATTTAGATAATGAGGCGGGCAGGGCAGCTTGATAAGGAAGGATTAAGAGACTATTTAAGCTAACAAATTAAATGTTGATTGATTGGGGTTTTACACTGCTTTTAGACAAAAGGGGTCTTGATTACCTACTAAAGAAACAAAGAAAGAAGGCTTCTTTTTCTTTTTTTCTTTTTTTTCTTCTTAATTTTTTTTTTCTCCCCATGATAAATCTTTGAATTCAAGTGAGATTGGGTGATATGTCAACTACTAGCTTTTTAAAGGGGTCCCCCTTTGTCTCCACCATGGCCAACAAAATTCACAAGCCATACAAGCACCGATCATCATGCCCACCAACCAATTATTATCATTTGACTCACTGAACCAACGAACTCACTCACTCACTTCTGTCTTTTTTTTTCTTGATTCTCATCAACAAAAGAAAAACCAAATCTTTTGAAAATTTGGAAAGAGACTGAACTAATCTGAGGGAATTTTTCAATTCAATCCCTTATAAATAAATAAATAAA
>JAOXNR010000013.1:15249383-15269527 GCA_028571225.1 Parsonsia alboflavescens
TACGGATTTGCTAACGCGCGTTCCAATCGTTACCGTAACGGAATTCTTTCTCCGCTTGGTAGGTTGCATGAGTACTGTAACAAAAATTCCGTTACGGTAATGGTTGGAGCGTGCATTAAGTCATGCTTCGGAGCCCGCCTTTTAGCAAATCCATATATATATATATGTTTCATAATTTCTCTTAAGTGAACGTATGAACAAGGGGTTAAACATCAGAGTCAGTCTCTTCTTGTATTGCTGTTTAGCACCTCTTGGCAGCCGTGAAGGGCTCCTCAGATTGAGGGGACTTTAAATTTATTCACTTCAATCAATGCTTATCTTCAATCAAACTTGACTGTCATGACATGTTTCAAACTTTATTTATCAAGATTAGGGAATTTATTAGAACAAGTAGTAAAATATTGTGTCTGTTTCTGGTGGAAGAAGAAGAATTTAAGCTTATATACACAATGGCAAAAGCTTGCTTTAGCAAGAAAAGAAAAGAAAGATTGTAAGTAACCTAAGCCAGCCCAGGAATGGGTAATTAAACGGAGTACAAATCTATGCATCAACCAGAAGGAAACTCTTCAGTGAAGGCTTTAATCAAAAGTTTCATGTAATCAATTTTTGCAATAAAATAAATGGGACAAAAAGGGAAATAACAAAAATTAAAAATCACTGCAGTAGAAAACGAAGGTTTAAATGGTAGTATATGTATTCCTTGATTGGCTGCAGCATGCATGAAAAGCCTATGGTTTTTGATATTGCATTTTAAGCTATGACAACCAAGTCAATTATCAAAAGTCCTCCAATGACTTTTCAAATTTATATATTCATATATGAAGAGGCTCACATGCACTACTGGCAACTGCCACCACTATTTGGATCATTTGCTTGCCTTCACCGGTTGCTTCTTGGTAAGGTTGTCTTTGCCATTTCCGTGGATAACAAGGTAGACACAGAGATAATATATGGTTTGGTTCCAAAGACTACAATAATATATGGTTTGGTTCAAAAGACTACAATCTTGGAGTTGTAGGAACCAGAACAGAACGACTACTAATTCCTTATCAATAAACCTTTGCTGCCATGGGAAGTCAGTGGATTCAATTGCTTCCCATGAATCCATGATCACTTTAGAAACCTCATTATGAAGACAATGATGAATAATCGGATAAGGACTACAGGTTTTGAATGAGTTTTTGTTACATAACTTAGTCTTTACACATATATGTTTGTTTAATTATTTATTTAAATTAGTGTAAGTTTATATATATCTTTCTTGAAGATGAAATGGGATTTCAGTTTTCAACATGTCTTGGTTTATTGCCCGCTTGCTAAGTTGTCCCTGTTTCAGAGAATTATGTGATCTGTTACCTCTTGGACTTATGCTTAATTCTTGTTACCTGTCGTACAAGAAATATATATGTATATTTCCAGGAAATAACAAGCTGGGCCATCAAAGGTAAATGACGGATTAGCTTTGTAGGGATTTGAGCAGTGATTGAGAGGCCGAGTTGGTTCTGCAAACTGCAATGATTTGGTGTTTGGAGAACTGAGTCTTTCTTGGCGGGCTTGGCACGTGTAGAAAACTTGACCGGGCTGGCCTTGGTTAGTGCTTTGGCCAGAGATTTTTCCTGGGAAAATGACAATGGCATTGCAGAAGACAAAGCCAAAAGAGTTGTTACATCAGATCAGATAAGAAGTAAAAGGCTAATAACGTAAGCGGGAACTACTTAAAATATCGAATTCTCGGAAAAATGCTGAGCCATTTAGGACAATTAGGTGGAAGTACCTGAATCTCAGTGTCCTGTGCTTTGAAGTTTGAAGTGGAACAAGATGAAACTTTTTTTTTTATACACTTGTACTGGGTTTTTATAATATCAATGTCAGCTAAAAGAATTGGAGATGAGAATCGCTTCTTGATGAAATGAAATCATGTGTGATAAAGGAGTGTTTCTCTCTATTTTTGCAAGAAAGAAAATAAGTGCATGAAAGGAAATCATGGGGGGGGCAGGAGTTAGTGCAAATGCAGTCTTAGTCGTAGGGGGGATCGAGACAAAGCTTTCATAGTCATGGCAAAGCCTTTCTTTTCTTTCTTTATTTATTTATGGTTTCTTTCTCACTCATCGGTAAAACATCAAATACTAATTAATTTTGGAGTAGTGAAAACATTACTTATCATTTCAAAATTTGAACAAGAAGCTAAGATATTGACAATCACAGTGAAAGTCATCAAAGTTTAGGACTTTTTCATGTCCCCTTCATCAATCAATAGGCCCCATTTTTCTCCCTATTCTCGCGGAATCCAGGAGCTCAAAGCAGCAGCCACAGGAGGTGCCCACCTTCTTAAGTCGTTTCCCACCATCGGACATGGCTGAAAACAAGCCAACAGAAATCAAAGATTTTAGAATTTTGGCCGAGAACAAAGATGATGGCAGGAAGCAAGTGGTTCCCAAGAGAAGCTCAAACAAGGATAGGCATAAAAAAGTGGATGGAAGAGGAAGAAGAATTAGGATGCCAGCTCTTTGTGCAGCTAGAATCTTTCAATTGACAAGAGAATTGGGTCATAAAACTGATGGAGAAACAATTCAGTGGTTGTTACAGCAGGCTGAGCCTTCAATTATTGCTGCAACAGGTACTGGGACAATTCCAGCTTCAGCTCTTGCAGCGTCTGGGACCTCTGTTTCTGAACAGGGGAACTCTGTTCCTACAGGTTTGCATTCGAAATTTGATGAGGTTGGTCCAGGGATGGGGATTAGGATGAATTGGACTATGATGAGTGGAAATATTGGTAGATCCCATGTACCCCCAACTGGTGCCTGGCCTTCTGTGGCTGGGTATGGTTCTGGATTTCTGCAGAATTCTAATGTCTTGAGCTCAAATTCAGGTGGTCAAAACTTGAATTGCATGCCCAAATTTGGTTTTCATGGAGTAGAGTTCCCAAATTCTGCAACTTTTGGACAGCATCTGCCAGGATTAGAGCTTGGACTTTCTCAAGAAGGGCATATTGGAGGTCTTAATTTTCAAGCAATAAACCAGTTCTACCAGCAACTAGGTCAAAGTGGAGAAGGTGCTGGGCCAACAACCAATAATGATCAGCATCAAAATCCAGCTGGTGGTGGAGGTGACTCTCAAGGATCTAGACAGTAGGGATTGCCTTTAAAGTGGGTGTTTGTTGAGATTCACTTAAGTATGAGTAACATATAGAAGGAGCTGAGTGATCTTTACTGGTGTCTTTTTTATGTGCAAAATCAGATTGTTTCTGAAGATTAAGCAGTCTCCCTCCCAGAATTCATTCTTCTCAGATGAATACTGTCTGAACTTGGCTGAATTGAAAGACCCATCTTCTGCTGCACAGCTCATCCAAGTATCCACTGATAGGTAAAAAAGAGAAAGCTTGGCATGTCGTTTCTCATGGAACTGCCTAATTGCAAACTCAGGTGCTAAACAAGATTAGATCTCTCTTTGTGCAGGTTGGACTCTCCAAGAGCAAAAGGTGACATAAAGAGTTGCTTGTGATTTTTGTTATATCAATTTGAGGTGTGTTATATTTTATAGATTTGATCCCTCGTAGGCATATATATGATGATGGTTTGTTGTTATTTCATCTGAATGAATTGAGTGGCAATTTGCCTTTCTTTTCTTCCCTCTGTATACTTGAGAGTTTCTTGATGAGACAACACAAGGCTAGAACACATAGTAAAGAACTATAGGTAGTTTGATGTTTCTTGAAGTTTTGGATTGATATTTGGAAGTGGTAATACTTTGAAGCAATGAGCTTTCTCTTTCTTTAATTTTTCTTAAGCCAGAGATTGAGAAAAGGTGAAGTTAAAAAAAAAAAAAACCGTGTGAATCTTGTTTGTAGAGCTTTCCTTTCTTGCCTTGATTGGTGTATTGGTTTGATGTAAGATTTCATGTTCCAATTTCCAGAATGAAAAATATTCCTGATGAGGTGAAATTGGATAGGGTGATGGAATTGTATCTCAAAGAATTTCATTTTCCACATTACAGTGATTCTTGTTGTTATGCCAGTAATGGAAGTGAACATGAATATAAAGAGGATTAACTTGCTTCAGCATTTTAAACAATACTTTTGAGAAGAACTTTTGTTACTTTTAGTAGAATCTGTTTGCAGCAAAACAACCCTTCAAAGAACGCAGTTTTAGGAACAGATATATATACAACTGAATTGAGTTGCAACAATGCTATGAAAGAGGCTTATGGTGAAGTCAAGACTGCAATTCATTTCAATATTATTCACAGAAACAAGCCCCATGAAAGAGGTTAAAAGCAGGCTAATGAAACTCGTTCTTGGCCCCAAAGAACATCTTGTAAGTGTAGAGAAACCAAACCAGTATCAAACAATTCCGAACCAAAAAGGGTGAAACGTTCATAATAGCTTTCTTTTTGTTCCTAACTTCCATTCCCTCCTCGAATTTGCCATCCGGGAGAGGAAAATGGAAATGAAAATTCTTGTTGGGATGTTCTCTGGAGTGAACTGACAGACACTGCACAAGAAATTCCATAATAAAAATGATAAGGAAACTAAGAACTTTGGCCTTGGAGTGATTGAGCCGTTGGGACAATAGACATGAAACAAGGTGTGTTATTTAACAGCATTCATTCTTAATATATAGAACAAACGAAAAAGTACCAGCATTAGTATTGATGAAGAAAGATGATTAGAATCCTTGATGTCAGCCCCGTGTTGCACTAGGAGGGAAGGGGGACTCAGATTTCACATGGGAGCAAGAATTCTTGATGAATCATAAATGGGAGCCATTCAAACTTTAACAGTGTCGGTGAAAGATCAAGTCTTGAGTCCACCATAATACATATTCAAGCGAGAATGGCACCTGCAAGAACGGGATCTATTATCTTCCAGCAACGCAGAGCTAGAACATCACAATTCGCAGCCCCAAGAGTTCCGCGGCTACCGTTAGAAACAGAATTTCCTGATCAGGGCTAAATTCTTAGGGCCAATGATGTTGTAGAAGATTTCTCCAGAATAGCCCAAGATGTTGGACCCGAATGTCCAAGATGGGTCCATGAGAATTTGGAGTGGATGAGCCCGGCCCAAATTAAAGGATCGGGTTTACATTTATCGCTTTTGCCCAGCTATTTATTGTGCTTGCTTACATAAGGAATATTATCACTCACTGTCACCATGGGAAACAAACAAAAATGCTGAATTAGTCTGTAATTCATTGAAATGAATTAAGTTCACATAGACCGACTAATTTTAAATTAAATAAGATGGTCTAAATAATTATTCTTAAATAATTTATACTTCCATCTTTGACCAAATAAAAAAAATCAAATAGTGTTTTTTTATTTGATTTATTTTTAATCTTAATTTAAGTTATCAAATTATCCTTGTAATTCCTGTATCGATGGTGAGAACCAGTGATTGAGACGAAAATTATTTAAATTAAAGAGATTATTAATAAATTTGTAAATTAAGAATATATTTATTTTAAAAATAAATATTTAGTTCTAAATATTTTATAAAATTAATGATATTTAATTCTCAACTGAATCAAAATTCTATTTGAGCTCCTTCAGAGTTATTTTAGAATTATATCAAATGGGGACAACAATTAACAATCATTACCTTTCCTTGACCGAATAAAAAGGTTAGGTTGGGAATTAACTATTGTGGCTATCATTATCCAATAAATCACAATATTAAGATTTTATGTATCTTAACAATTGGGGCCCAAAAATTGCTTGCCTTTTTCTTTCTTAGTTGAACTTACTCCCCCACATGTGTGAAACACTTTCATAGAAAGTACCACCAAAATATTTTTAAAAATACTTTTCCCCCTTTTTAAAAATATTTTTAAGTTAAGGCATGAAATAATCTCTATATATAGATAATTTTTTTTTAAAAAAAAAACAAATTCATTTGATCTGACCCCGAAATCTTTACTATACAAGGATGTGTCACTCTTTGTTATTCAACTAAAAATTAAATACATGTCTCTCAAAAATTAAATATTCATATGATTAAATTTATCTTCTTAAATATAATATTTTTATTAATATAACACACACGAATATGTATTAAAAGATCCAGAGCAATTTAATCTAGTTTCCTCTAAGTATAAATGAATGAGACGTGGAGGTGAAGGGGATATCCATTTCTAGTCATTTAATATGAGCATATAGACAAGGCAAGAATCTTAACTATAAAGTATGAATCATCAATAATATTAAAAGGGATTAAGGCCCAAAATCTTTGCAATTTGCCTAAGATATGATGGGTTAAAGTAAAGGAGAGATAATTGCTAGGAAAATTTCACCTCTATTTACAACATAAATTGAATGGTACCTAATAAAAGAATACAAATCTGATATTACTTTATTATGGAGAATTCAATTTAATATTATTACTCCCTCAGTCAAAAAATAAATGTTCTATATTCTATTTTGGATTATTTAAAATTGAATATTCCATTTTTAAAACTAATATTAATTTTATTAAGAAAATTGAAAAAGGAATATATTAATAAATTAAATCAAAATTTTTTTTATAATTAAAATATATAAAAATCAATTTAAAATATTTAATTTTGAGCTGATACAGTATCATTTTTCAAAAAAATAGAAAAATGTTTTGGACACGTAATATTCTGAAAAATGGCCCAGCCCAAAAAAGAGGGAGCGAAGGGAATCTAACACGACTATTATGTGACAGTGAAATGCATTAGCACAGAGAGTCTTTGCCCGTTGTGAGTCAACGGAGAGACAAAGGACACCACACACACGCTCGTGCCGTTTGTCTAAAGGGAATCCCTCGTAGATTTGGAATCAATAATGTTATGTATGTAAGTACCACTTTTGGGCGTATCATTTAACCTGCATTATTATCAGAGGGGAGGGGCTTTTAAAAGGCCAAGAAAAATACCCTTCTCTCAAAATCTTGGGTAAGATTTTGTGAATATGAAAAGTGAGACAGGCATTTAAAATCCATCTGTCAAGAGAAAAGATCAAAAAAAGAAGAATACAAAGGGCTCTCTGAGGACTCTGCCCTCTGGGGGCAGAGGGGGCTCTCTGTTTCTTTGCTTTTTACTGGTAGTTTGTTACAGTAAAAGGATGCCAAAAGAAGATGATAGATTGAAAAATAAGAGAAAAAACCATTGATTCAGAAGAAAGAAAGAAAGAGACACTGGAGACAGACAAGTCCTTTGAAACGACCTGAACCAAATCAAGGTGTCCTCAACTTTGGATCACATGTCTAATGGCCCTTTCTGGACAGAACTCTTTTTTAAGGTGAGGAGAGATGAAAGAAAAGATCCCAATTTCACATTATGACCAATTGCCATGACAGCCCTGGTGAAAAATCATTGAGCCGCCTTATTTTTGTTTTTCCCCTTTCCTCCCCCTTTTTTTTTTTTTAACATTTACTGCTGCTTACTGTACTAGTACTGAAAGAAAGGTTAACAAACCCTAGAAGAACATAGCCTCCCAGACAGCTAAAGCTGGAAGCTTGAAAGGGGGGACTAGGGCGAGGGGGACGTGGGTTTGCGATGCGGGGACGTGGGGGCTCTAATGGGGCCACGTCAGCCCCCGTGTATATGATTCACGAGTCAGTCAGCTCCACTTTTTATTAGGAAGGAACAGAAATGTGGTATGCAGGAGTGTATACGTGATCTGTCCCCAACTCTGGTCCAGCAACTCTTGGTACAGCTCAAGAGCCACTGGTAGTGGCCAACCCAAATACGCACATTGGCCAATTTTTAACTCTAGCGTTTCACCAAAAATTGAACCTTTCCTTCTTTCATCCAACCTCTGGAAAGAACAGTGGAATCCAAACGATTGAAACAGCACAGCTACGGACCGAGAGCGGAGAGCGGAGAGCGGAGAGCGGAGAGGATTGAGAAAGAGAGAAGAAGGAAAAAAAAAGAACAAGAGAAATCCTTTTGTTACTCTCACTCCTTTCTCTATCTCTCTCTCTCGTTCAGAGTTGCTGCCTGCTAACTTTGTTGTCCTCAAGAAGAAATGGAGTACTGGTCATCTTCTGTCGCCGTTGATGATGAATTTGAGAAGCTTGTAATTCGAATGTACCCTCCAATGTACTTCTCTTTTTCTTGATTCTTCATAAATCAAGACTATTTTTTTTTCTCTCTTCTTCTTTCAAATTCCCTTAAAAGTTATCATTTTTTTGACATGGGATGTTCCATTTTCGTTCTGGGAATTGTTGATTAATTTTGAAGATTTGAAATATATTTTAGTTCGTGTTACGTCTTTTCTTGATTTGCTCTCGTCTTGTGCATTACAGAGTTACAGTTGACAACGATTCGGACAAGAAAGCAACTTTGATCAAGGTACCAGAGAATTTTCATTACTTTGATGGGATTTGTTAATTGATCAGCAGATTAAGATTGTTCTGTGACTTCGTTTTTTACAATTACGGGATTCAAGGGTTCTACAATACCTTTCCCCTGGAAATCGAGATGAGTTTACAGGAGAATTGTCTAATGACACGTTCTTTGTATGAAATTTGCAGGTAGATAGTGCAAATAAACGAGGAAGCTTGCTGGAAGTCGTTCAGGTTCTTACAGATCTGAACCTGATAATAAAGCGTGCTTACATTTCTTCAGATGGAGAATGGTTTATGGATGGTCAGTTGAGACTCTTTATGTTTCTAAAGGATTAGAGTTTCGTTAAAGACTGTTTTTTCATGTGCATTAGTGTGTTCTGCAGTGTTCCATGTAACTGATCAAAATGGAAACAAGATTTCTCAGATTGATGTTGCTGAGCACATTCGACAGGTAGGTTTGTATAGCACTGATCAGAGTTTCTGTACTTCTTGAACTTATGAAGAATTTAGAAGTAATTATAGAAAATATTTCTCTAGATATTGGAAACGTTGGTGATGAGGGAGAATAATCGTTCTGTTGATTGACTTAGTACATGACAAGGAAGTCATCTGTTTGGCTTGTTGATTCAGATATTTTTCCTACTAATTTTGCTTCTACAGCTTCTATATTCAAGATTGAAATAAGTTGTAGCCTTGGTAGTCTTTCCCAATAGCTTCATCCTCAGTCTGCCACTTGGAAGAGTTCATGGAAGTTTTGCTTAAATTCTCCCACCAAAATCTTCAGCATTTTCACAAGGAAAAGGAGTAGAATTCTGTTTGTCTTATGAACCATAAATGATGCCATATCTCAATCTTGCTTGTGGGTGATACGAATGGCTTTAGTTGTCGAACCATCAATTGGTAATGAGAGTAGTTATAGTCCATGCCAAGTACAGGAAATGGTACTGGCGAGAAACAGAAACTTCATTCTTTGCATCTGCAACTTAGTTGCCCAAGGAAAATGTCGTGTTTCTTTTTAATTGTTGTCTCATAAATTAACCCAAACTCAATGGAATACAAATGCAACAACTTGTCCTTACGCCAAGAAAATTCATCTTGCAGTCATTGGGGCCAAGGGGCCAAAGCTTCCGGTCCTTGAGGAGATCTGTTGGTGTCCAATCTGCATTGGGGAATACAACCATAGAATTGACTGGAAGAGATCGGCCCGGCTTGCTCTCTGATGTCTTTGCTGTTCTTGCTGACCTGAAGTGCAATGTAATGGCTGCTGAAGTGTGGACTCATAACTCAAGAATGGCTTCTGTTGTTTACATCACAGATGAAGCCAATGGATTGGAAATAGATGATTCTGAAAGGCTTGGTAAAATTAAGCAGCGATTGTTGTATGTTCTGAGAGGGAATAGAGACAGGAAAAGTGCCAACACTGCTGTTTCTGTCGGTTCAACCCATACAGAACGGAGACTTCACCAAATGATGTATGCCGATCGTGATTTTGATAATGATAATATGGATTGCACAGCAACAAATGACAGATGCAAGCCCCTTGTTACGGTTGAAAATTGCACTGACAAGGGCTACACTTTAGTCAACTTGATTTGTCCTGACAGGCCTAAGCTTCTCTTTGATGCAGTGTTCACATTAACAGATATGCAATACGTTGTGTATCATGCAACCATACTTGCTGATGGACCAGAGGCTCACCAGGTATTCTTCTACCACCTTAGAAAACCTCTTGTTAGCAGTAAAAAGAGCATTACAAGTGGTCATTTTTGGTGAAAGTATGGAACATCTAATTCGCATTGTATTTGGTATACAATTTTGCTCATCTGCTGTAGCCTTTGTATAGGAATACTATATTAAACATATGGATGGATGCCCTGTTAGTTCTGAAGCCGAGAGAGAGCGCCTAGTTAATTGTTTGGAGGCTGCTGTAAAAAGGCGAACCCCTGAGGTAAAAGTCTAAAGAAATGATACCGTTGTGATCTAGTAGTGTCCTAATATGCTATTCTTTCAATTTGACAAGTATATATATTTGGTGTAAGCAGGGAATAAGACTTGAATTGTGCATTGAGGATAGGGTTGGCCTTCTCTCTGATGTAACACGCATATTTAGAGAGAATGGCCTCTCAGTTACTCGAGCTGAGGTCTCAACCAGAGGATCTCAAGCTGTCAATGTTTTCTATGTGAAAGATGCATCAGGAAATGCTGTAAAAAACGAGACGATTGAGGCAGTTCGTGATCAAATAGGATCAACCGTACTTTGCGTGAAGGAGGATACAAACTCAAACTCACCACCCCAACAGGCAGGAAAATTCTCCCTAGGGAATTTATTCCGATCAAGATCAGAAAGGTTCCTCTATCACTTGGGTCTAATAAAGTCATATTCCTAAGCATTGGAATATTAGGTAAGACTGCCAAGAGCTTGTACAGATAGGGATTATCTAGAGGCATAAAGCAGCACAAAGTTAATACAGTCAACTTCCTGTTGATTACGGATTAAGGTAAGGTCTCCCCCCCAACTGTGCATTCTGCTTTAAGGCTTTGTAAAGTTTCCATAGGACATGTACATATCCTCCCTGGTTTCTCTCCTTCAGATGGGCACTGAGAATACATATGTCATTACAAGTACCATCTTTGCTTTGATTTACAATCAAGAAATGCACCAACTATTTGGACATGAAATATAGACAATTTCTTTACCATTGTTTTGAGTTTATGAAGTATCACATGCTCAGTGTTGTTGGAAAGGTTTTCAAGAGGATGACCACCATGATATATATATATATATATATATATATATATTTATGGGAAGAAGAAATTTCGAGTGGAGAATTTGAGTAGTCAGAAAATGCCTTGGACTGGATGTCATTTGTTTGGTTGAAGGAAGAAACATATTTGTGTGTCCACTAGCTGATCTCCATTGTCTTCACTCTTCAACTGTACCTTTCATTTTCATCCATATATCATGGAAAATTCAAAGATACAGCGCCTTCTTTTTCAAGAGTGATCCATTTCATTGGGAGTCAGAAGCCTCATCATGAAGTGAAACCCCACCTTCATAATGATCTAATGACTCTAAAAGGAATGGGGGAAATGTTCACTTCCTTCATAGTCTCAATGATGGTGGATTTTGGGTTTTTATTTTCTTTTCAAGATTTATTAGGCCCATTTTCCCAATTCTTTTGGGACAAAAATTGAGATAGAACTTTGAAAAATTATCACTGTTTTATTTAATTTTTTTTTTCTTATATTTATCTTTAAAAAAAATTATAATTATCAATTAACAAAAAGCTACTTGTATTTTATAAATATTGACGTGTAGTTGAGGTAATACTACTATTTTAAGGAGATCAAAATACTGATGATGGTCATCCTCATCTCATCACCCAATAATTTACACGCAAAATAAGGAAACACAAATCAAATCCCTCGCAATTCCAAAAAGAGGAAGGCAGGCAGTATAGATGATGATTGATTTCATTTTCTAATCTAAGGAAGTGATTAGAAATGACTTTTGGCAGACCTGAAAAGGCTAACCGACAGAATCACCACTTTCTCCCTCAAACGGAAGAAGAGGTGATTGACTGGGCTGCAAAGCTTCGGCCATCCACACTCCGGCACCACAGGAGCCGTCGCTTTCTGATGTCGTTTAGCTGCAACTTGGATGGCAAGTGACTACGTGGCAAAATATTAACCCCACAGAAAATAAATAGACGAGAGAGATTTAGATAAGCTTAGCCGCCGGATGGAGTGGTGGATTCTGATTCCGATTCTGATAATGTACGTAAATCTTTGTTCCACATTTTGCTTTAATTTGGGGGATTGAGAAGGTAGGGGTCCACTTTTGATGGGGTGTAGGGCCCAAATTCTTTTGGGCTCTTCAACGGCGTCACGTGCTTAGAATCTTAGCAAAATCCTCCTCGATGCACGTGGAGGGTGCCAGCGTGAAAAATTTCCCACAACACTAGTCACAACCTTAGCTAGTCCTATCGGTTATCATTTCCAGAAGACTGGTCGCCAACTTGGAGGGTTAATGTCTACACCCCCGGCCCCAATAATATATTTATTAATGTAAAATTTAAAGATTTTAAGTTACATTAAATATATATAAAATACTTCAGTCACAAAATATGGTTACAAAAATGGAGATAATTTTTTTTTTTTTTAAGATGTCTTCTAATTATCCTTAAAAAATGTGAATACCGTTTTAGTATGTCAATAAAAAAATAATATAGGAAAAAAACTTTCAAATACCTAAATAATAATGTCTTATAATTAATAATAAAAAAAATTTATTAGAATAATTTATTTATTAAAAATTATTCTTTAATTGATTCTAGAATCTATACTCCCTCCATTCCACAATAGTTGTGTTTTAGAGAAAAAGGACAATTTCATAATAATTGTCTTCATACTTGTCCTAAAAACTATTAATCAAACCTTTTTCAATTTTGTCCTAATTTAACTCTCGAGATAATTAATAGTAGGATATCATTATCTATATTCAGAAACGACAATGAATATTTTAGTCGTCATTTATCGTGGAAGGGAGATAGTAATAAATTAAACATTCAATTATTGAGATGAGAAATATTTTGTAAAAGTGAAAAGTGTAATATGAACAGAAGTGTTTGAAAAAAGAGAGTGAGAATAATAAGTGTTTTTTTATTCCCTTCTTTAATTTCCATGTGTTGTGATTTTTGGGCCATTGGACAGTGATGATTTTCCAAAAAATACAGCTTCACCGTTTATGATATGAATTATTAGGGAAAATAGCGATCTATGTACATGAATTATTTATATAAACTTTGTTTTAATCTATTTATATGTATAGTGAATTTAAATGTTCTTATTTCTATCCTATCATCTTATTGCACGATGAAATCGGGTCACTTTTTTTAGTTGAGAGACTTGTGTCTTTCTCCTAGAGGGCAAAATAATCATTCTAAATCTATTCCCATAAAAAATTCACCAGTATTAAATTAACCCAATCCATTAAAATTCACAAATGAAATTTAGTACGGATGGATTTTACTTTTATTATTTTTAATGGGAATAGATTTAGAATGACTATTTTGTTCTTGATCAATAAGGTACAAGAAAACTTAGAAAAGGTGTGGTGATAAGGTAGAAATAAAGACACATAAATTCATTATGTATATAAATAGATGAAAATAAAATTTAAAGGTATTATAAGTAAATTATAAATAGTTCATGCGTATAAATAACTATTTTTCCAATATCATAATTTCCTGTTTCCTAGAAGAAAAATTAATTCCTTAAAGAGAAATGTCCCGAAAGCCCAATTTTTGTTCCCAAAATGTACAAGTACATTAATAGGTACTAATCTCATCGTCACTACGTATAAATCATTTTAACTAATTTTTCTTTGTTATTAATTATAAATTATTATCGTTAGTTAATTAATTTTTTGAAGGTATTTTTTCTATTGATATACTTATAAAATGATGTTCAAATTTTTTAAAAGATGATGAGAGAACATTTTAGGAAAAAAAATAAATCTTAATTTTTGCAAAACAACAACTAATGACTTATATTTAATGATAGAGTGAGTACTTCTTACTCTCAAATTAAATACTACGTGCTATTTCTATGTTAAATTTTTTCAAAACTAAATGTCTTTTTTTTTTTATTAAATTAGTTAAAATTCACTCATTAACAAGGGAAAAAAAAAAAAAAAAAATCGTCCATATCAAAGTTTAATGGAAGTTTCTTTCTCCACCGATAGTATTCTCCGGGTTGGTGCGTTGGAAGAGCATTGATAATAAAAAAAAATGAAAGATAACAGATAACCAGTAACCACCCATCGTACCAAAGGAAGCCTCCTTTGCATTGCATTATTTATGATGAGTTTTTCATATTTAGAGACTGATTGTTTGCACGCAACTGCATGTCTGAGTATTTGCAATTGACAGAGTAGAAATGGACAACCATATCATGAATAATGGGTATGATGGGCATTTTATATAACTTGAGTGCTCAAATTTAAACCAGAAAAAGTGGGCAAATTAGAATTGGAAAAAAAAAGGTATTCTTTTTCCATTTTTCTTTGTTTGGGGTGGGAGGAGGAGAATTTAAATGAAAACCTGTATGATTGCAACTGTCACTGGTTCTAAGTAACAAAAGTGTTTAAAAAAAAACAGGAGTATAAAACTCATCACCTTCTAGAATCTGGAACTCTGAATTCTCAGCAAACATTCTCTTCTTAGGGGTGAATCAGTGAATATGGCCCTTACGAAGTCTTCCACCTGCAAGATCAAAACAGCCCATCAACACATTGGTATTTTTTTCTCAGAGAAACGGAAGAAGAGGGAACAAGATGGAAAGTTGTTGTGACAAGGAATTGATGATTATACGATCAAAGGATAGTAGAGACTTCTATTGATTTTCCAAAATCTACAAGAAAATGACAATGGTTAATTTCTTCTTCCATGTCAATTTATGTCATTCTTTTTACCTCTGTTGCTGTAAATCCACAACGGAGAAGCTCACCACTTTCCCAGGCTGAAGTAATGGATTTTAAAGGCATGTCCAAAAGATCTGAGGAAGCATTAAATATATAAGAAAGAGTGAAAAGAGGATGGGTTTTGAATATTAGAAGAAAATAAACATTCCTTCAGAACTCCTGACAAAAGCAGCACAAGTAAATGTACCTTCCAGTTTGCGTAGTTTTTGAATGGATGGGATAAGATCATTAACACAGTGAATGGCACCTTCCAAATCCCCTCTCTGGCTGATAGCCAACAAGGATTCTAATATGGATGACAAGTTCTCAAACAGCAAATGAATTAACCTTTGCAGCTGCCAACAGAAAATATTCATTAGTTCCGGATGGATCAATCTAAGTTGTTCCCACAAATTTAACCATACAGGAAATGGTCTGACCTGTAAGGTTTCTTCTGCTGCCATGTCATCTAAAAGGAGGATGTCCTTTGAGATCCTCGAGAAAACTACATCCAAAACCATGCAGGTACTCTTCTTGTAGATTGAAGGCATTAATAAGGGCTCCCATATGATGTGGACTTTCTCAAGTATAAAAGCAACCTGAACCAGAAATGCTATTCTTGTTTCAGTCGGTAAGAAGGTCAAAATGCATTAGAGAATTCTGCAGTATGATTCAATTTAGGCATCAAGAAGAATACCTGGTCAATGCTAAATTTAGCAGACTCAAATTGCTTTGTAAGGTGGGTATTCTGAAATCCATCAGCTCCATCAATAGCCTATCAATCAAACAACATTGGAGATCAATGGAGCAGGAAAAGTACTTGGTCTTCTGAAAGATTGATTTATATATACCACTCAAGACAGTCTGCCAAAGTTTTTATTTCAGCAGTATATATACCTGCTTTAAGTTCAAAATGACAAGTTGAATTTGTCTCTCCAATATATCTTCCGACATCTTCTGGAATCTAGGAGCCAAATCAGCAAATACTGCAAGTTCCTTGACAGGGCTTGGGAAGCATGGACGATACTGAAACATTTGATTGAATGACTCAACTATAGCCTCAGGAAAAGATTTTACACCACAGGGTGAACAAGCTCAAGTATTAGAAATAAGTCATCACCATAAGAAAGTAACGAAATATAGTGCATGGAGGGTAAGGGCTGAGACACGGAATTTTCTAAATTTGACAACTAAAATTTTTCACAGCAAAATGCCTTTTAGCTTTTAAAAGAAAAAAAATGGTTATTGATAAACTGATAAAAATGTAGCCTTTAGATCTCATTGAGGAGTCTACATAGACAACATAGTAAACATGTCTTCTTGATGAATAACTTAGATTCAATAACAGAGAAAGTGCATCGAAGAATTCCCCCTTCTTCATTTGTGGAACCGGTTTGCAAGACAATGCATTTAATAGAATACTGAAGTTAATGCTAAAATTCTAATTCGAAGTCTTTTACCAAAGAAAGTAAGTCAAAAAGCACATCATTGGCAACAAGGACAAAAATTCAGGTAGGAAGTCCTTGATTGAGAAATATTGAAAAGAATAAAATGGTTTTGTCTGTATGGGCATAAAAAGAAGCAGACTGAGACAGAGATATCCAAAAATGAATCAAATTAAACATATTGCAGTTATGATGTTTGAAGCAAACATTTTGCTTAAAGAATATAAACACCTCAAATGCAAGACCAAGGATTTCCTGAGACAGATAGAGACAATCGTTGTGAATGAGAACTGCAGTCTGATTAATGGCATCAAGCTGCTTTTGTAGCTACACAAATCAAAGAACAGAAAAGGTATTACCACCAAAAGTTTGCACTAGAAACTACCTATAGCTAATCATAATTTCAAAACTAGAATGGCAACAATGTGCAAGCAAACATTCAAATGCATCTTTCAAGTTGAAGCATGTCACTTGCTACTGCCTCCAGACTAACCTTGACAGGTATAATTGCTTCATAAAGGAGGAAAGCATCTCTAGCAGCATGATAGAACTCCAATCCTACTCTTGAAGAAGATAAGCAAACATCCTGCATAAAGCACTCCTTAGAACAAACACAAACTCAGAGGATAATGATTTTTTCAAAAGAAAAAGAGGCTTTTATTTGGTCCAAACCCATCCCATTTCTTTAAAACCAAATACTATAAGAGGGGTGCATGCCACCCAACATAGAGTTAGGATATACATCAGTATAGCTTTTGGAGTAGTATGCCCTATTTGCAAAATGTACAAAGATTTGGTGTATATTTGGTCTTTCAAGTAGGTATACACTATGCATCCACAAAAACCTTCCAATTGAGTGTACACTTTGCTTCAAGACAAGTGCTATATTTCAAAGAATAACTAGCAGAATCATAGAAAAGCAGGGGAGGGAAGAATTCAAATATCAAAAAGGGAAAAAAAAGGAACATACACAATTTAAATGGCAAAATAACCAACCAGACTCCCTTCAACCCAGAAGCTGAAGATACTCACTGTACTTGTGTGATTAAAAGAAAAGGGGGCAGTATACATATATGAACCAACAGGCGTAACATTCATACACAAAGACAAAAAACCCTCTCTAAATGCAAGAAAATAAAGCAAACAACAAACAACAACCAACGAATCTCGTGCTGTGCCATATAATAATTCATAACAACTTAAACATGTTTCCACTTAAATCTTGATACATAAGAAGCCACAAACTATTTACACACGCATGTGCAGGGGAAAAAAAAAAAAAGAGGGCAGTACATCAACAGGTCACTCCATGGATAATTCTTAACCTATACTTTAGACATAAATCTTCTCCAAAACTCTCCGAAAGACTTGTACAAAGTTTGTAGATATCCTGACAGCCCAAACAAAGAGCATTCAGAGGGTCAGTGTTTACTTTGTATACCAGTTTGGCTTTAACATTTCAAACACTCCTCCATTCTTTATGTGAAGTCAACCAAAATAGAGAAAGAGCAATGATGCAGAACACGAAGGGCCAAAGACTTGGGAAATTCTTGCTCAAGCACTGATTGTAGAATCTAGATATCGTCTTGGAAGGTCCTGTTTGTGAAGTAATAGATGGGATATATTGTTTAATTTGGTTTAATGGATCTTTTAGAAGCCAAAGGTATTTGATTAATTTCTGAAGCACTGACAGTCAACAGTTTTACAGTCATTTCTGATGGGAATTTAGTCTTTTCGAATTGGTTCAGTCCTAGTCAATGTAGGATTGTGTCTGAGTACATTCATAACTCCTGTCTATTTTTTTCAATACTTTCAACTTTTCTTTTTTCTGAAAGTTAGACATATTTCTCACTTTAAACATGGTTGTACGATGCAATCAAGCCTAACTCGTGACATTTTGATCCTAGGTGGACTCCAAGAGTTTATACCTCCCTCTTAGTTGACACTAAGAGTTCTCTCTCTTACTCTCTTTTGATTATTTTTATTATTTACAATGATTTAGCTATTGATATGGTCTAGCTTCTGCATTAAATCCCATTACATCATGTATTTTGTTCCATTAGGCAGATTTTTTTTTTAATGTAATCACTATCTGCATTAAAATTTATAGTTCAGTCAGTTGGCTTCAGTGAGTTCTGCACTGACTCACACAATTCCTCTTAAAGTGCAGAAATGTAGTAAAATACATAAGTCTCTTGAATCACATATGGCTCTGCCAACTCAATAGAATAGGGTATGATCCAAACTCAACTTGCAGTTTCTATGGAACTAAAAGCAGAACATTCATCATTCCTGAACTCATGAATTATTGACAGTAGACTTCTTTATTCATAATTTCTTCCCAAAAATAAAAAAACAAACCTTCTCATAAATCATACCAAATCAAAATTTATTGTCTAAATCTAAAAATAATATAGTACACATTCCGAATGCAAATAATAATCTTTTTCAAACAGCAGCCAAACTGAACTTTTCCAGGCAAGCTTGGAAGGAGAGATATTAGGTTATTCAACTAAACTAATTCGTGATTTTGAGCTTATTAAGATAACAAGTGATATTGAATTCATAACCAAACTAAGGTAACCTAAATTCGTAGCATTTTCAAGAAGACAGGAATTACTTCCTTGGGTACCCTTTCATTTGGAATGCCATTACAGAAGCAAGAAAACAGTTTTATTCTTCCAGACAGTGGAAAAATGTAAATATATAAATGAACTAACGGCGAAAAACCATGCAAGGATGCAAACCTCATACCTCATGATGACAGTGAAGGAGCTTTGACAGAAAATGGGAAGAATTACATGGATTTACACAAAAGGTAATGAGAAATTACTATGCATTACTACACTCACCTTCAGGGTTTTATGCTCTAATTCCATTAATTTTAAAGCTGCATCAGAAACCACACACTTCTCAGATGTAAAAAGCAAGTTGACAAGATGGTCTGAAGAGTTTTTGTCAGTTTGTTCAGCCCTTGATCCGCTAGTTAATCTTTTCAAGTCCTATAGGAAATTTTGATTAATCATATCAGGTATATGCACCTTAATGGAAATAAAAATAATTTTATCAAGAAAAATACTCACTTTTGGAATACTGAATCCTGCCTGTAAAAGTATATGCCGGGTCTTTGCTAAAATCTCAACCTTCTTCCTTGAAGCAAAATGAACCTCAACATTGTCAGCAAATTCGCTTAATCTTTTATCTTTGCTATCAGTTGAAGAAATGAACAACAGCTCTTCCAAAGCTGCCTCAAAATCAGATGAAAGTTTAACAACTTTCTGAAAGCCAGAAAGTTTGGAAGCATCATTTGGGACAACCTGAAAACAGAAATCAGACAAGGAGTTTGCTTTGTGCTCAAGAAAATGATGTACAGAAGCCAGCCTTGACATTTTAGTTGCCGAAAAACATAACTAAGAAGCAAACAAATATCAATTTACACACACATCTATACACACAAAACACTACATATTGTCAGATGACAATCCTTTAATATAACTAGATCTTAAAAGGTAACCACAACTAAGCAAAAGAATCCAAATAAGAAAGGGGACAAGAAGAGGAACTTCTAGGCATCATTTCCCTTCGCATCCAAAATTAATTGGCCGTAATATTGCATAAGAAATTCTCCTAATGCCAGAGAAAATCTTTTCAATTGAGAACATGGTCCTTGTGGTCAGATTAAGTATATGTAATTTATTTTAGTTCTTTTTAACAAAAGTATGCAAGTTTCAACACTCCCAATTACTTATTCTCTCTAAGGAGGTGCAGTGCACGATGGAGTTCATCAGTGGCAATTGGAGAGCTGCCAGGGGAGAAAAGTTGGAAAGAGGAGGAGACAACATTATAGTGAGATATGTTAAAATATGGGCTTGGGCCTAACTCAACCCCAAAAGCTAGCTCAAGGGGGGAGGATTGCCCAAGATCTTAT
>JAOXNR010000013.1:15269627-15302133 GCA_028571225.1 Parsonsia alboflavescens
GGCTCTGATACCATGTTAAAATATGGGCTTGGGCCTAACTCAACCCCAAAAGCTAGCTCAAGGGGGGAGGATTGCCCCAAGATCTTATATACTACAATAAGCCCTTACACAAACCCGATATGGGATTCTCAACAAGATAGATTGGTATATTCTGTACTAAATACCATTTAAAAAAATTTCTTTCAGATTTTTCTTCAATTATCACAATGACAACAATGTCATAACAAAGAAATTTGCTAGGGGCAGAAGGAGAATTGCATTGGCAATATTGCCAGAAAATATTAAATATCATGGTGCATGATCAGAAGCAATTTAAAAGTACAAGCTTCTGTAAATTTGCATATGCTTAAATCATACTTTTACAAAGGAATTACAATAAATCATACATCCCTCAGGCATAACTTCAACATATATTCATTGAAATAAATAAAATGCAAATTTCTCATTTGGTCATTTATTTGTAAATAGTACTTATGTCAACCAATTTTCAGATCCTACAATTAGATGGTTCCCGAAAAACCTAGAAACTATCATTTATAGCTGTACCTAATTTCCCTTGATGACTAAATGAATACCAGCTACCATGAAATACCAAAAATACACAAATCCTGATAAATTTGAATCTAAAATTTTCAAATTCAAAGCACGAGTAGCTCTACACAAACCTTGGAAAGGAAGTTGGAAATGATCAACTCTGACATCCTCGGCCATGTCAATCTTCCGAAGGATCGCATCCAAGATTCATTTCGAAAGCACAAGGACTTGTGAATAAATTCAACAACCTTGATAAGTGAAGAATATAGAGTCTCACCATCCAAACTGTTGATCTGCAAGAGCTATATGTCAGATATAAGCCACATGAACCTAAGACTGTCGTGTTACTCTCTAAGCCACTAAACAAGAACTGTAAAAGATGTAATGTTACTCTCTAAGACTGTCATATCAGGGATTGCTGGATAAATATTTATTTACCTTCGGATCTGCAGATGAAGTGATCTGAATAACAGCCTCAGAGGTTTGCCCCTGTTCATTGCTAATTTCCTCCAATGAAGAAACAGTTGAGCTAGACCTGACTACTGGATTAATAACATGCTTAATCATCAAGTCAGCTACTCTTGCAAGCCCATAATCCAGAATTCCAACTGCCTAGTAGAATAAGAATTAGAATCAAAGATCTCCCTTTTTTCCCCAAAGATTTATAAGTGGAAAAGAAATGCATATTCTATATCCCTTTTGTATTAGTTTATTTGATGCAGTAGAAGATCACCTCCAATCTTTGATCTAAATAGCTTCATATGCAAATAATTGAGAAACTTTTATAACTAATTACTTGGGAATAAATGGTAGCAAAGAAAAAACATTTCATGAGATGATGCCTTTATAGATGATCCAAGATAAAAGAACATTAGCCAAAGTACAAACATACATTCACTGCCCTTTCATGAGATGCTAACTTCATAGATAATCCAAGATAAAAGAACATAAACTGATGTACAACATACATTCATTGCTTTCAGAACTGTCTGAAGCTCAACTCCACCGGCCTGATTCATGTTCAGCCAATACTTCACTCGAACTTTATTACCTTCCCGTTCAAATTGGACAGCACTATCCATAAATCTGATAAGAACTTCTTGTGCCTGAGAAACAAACAAAAGAGAACAATCACAGCATCAGCAGAAGACACACATAATTAGATTAGCACAACTATTATCTACTGCTCCAGTCCAAATTGAATGTCCATTTTACTATTTCAGGATGCTCAAAATTGAATATCTTCTTTCATAATATTTTCTATTTAAAATTCTATAAACAACCTACTAGCTAAGATATTCATAAACCCCAAAAATAGACATATGGTCTCATCACTGACCACATTAATAATAAGGATGTGGTTACATATAGTTAAAGGCTTTCTATACTTTTGTATTGAGTCAAAAATGACCATTTAACATTAGTTGAAGAGAGTATCACCGGATACAGAACAACTAAAAACAGTTTCTAGAATCTGTCCCCTTTTTTATTTTCCCAACAGCAGAAGACTTATAGACCAATCGCTGTTGAGGTATTTGGATTGAAAAGCAATCTTGAAGTGTCAAAATTCATGTACTCTAATATTCAAGAGCTTATTTGACAATTACAACCATAGTAAATGTACAAAGAAAAGAAAAATCTAAACTCGTTTAACTAAAATGGCTATACCTTTTCAAAACACATAGACCATTCAGTCCTCAACAGTTCATAAACAACCAGTTTCTTCTCCTCCACGACAACTTCCTTGTCATCATGCATTCTTAATGCTGCCTTTAGTTCTCTCAGTGCCTCTGATGCCTCTGCAATATTCCACTTATCAATGTCCTCCTTTACAATTCTCAATTTCTCATTCAATTCTAATACTACCCCTAACAATTTCAATAATTCCTTCTTCTCCTTCACATCTTTCCTCTTTGCAGCAATCTCTTGAATGACACCCTTAATTTTAGTGTCAGCAGGATCATCAGAAATCAAGGTAAGCAAATCATATAGCTGGATAGAAAGCTGTTCAGACCTTGAAACGACATCACCGCACTGGGAGAAAAGAGAGGAAAATTCTAACTGGTGAGAGCGAAGGTAGTCATGGACCCTTGACTTGATATATATTGAACGGACTTGTAAACGCTCAATGAGAAGGTGGAGATCAGGAGCAGATAGTGGGGTTGAGGGATTATCAACCTCTGTTGAGGAAAGGAGATCTCGAACATCAATTGAGTTAAATAAAACATCCATAATAACCAGATGCTTATCAAGGGAAGACTTAACAATTTGCTTCTTTTTCACTTGAGGTGCGGACACTATGTAACAAACCTAAGGCTGCTGATCAGTCAACTGTTATAATCCATTCAAGAATTCAAGAGACTAAAAGGTTTATGCCAGTGGTAGCTGGCAATGCATCCTCTTTCCTTCAAGGACGAAACACACTACTAAAGATAGATTCATACACAAGATAGTCTTCAACAACCTGGACAGTCCAAACAAGGTGAAAAATTAATACAGAAAATCAAATTCCAAAGGCCCTGGATATCCATAAATACTAATCAAGCAAATAAATATGAGTTAAGAAGGCTCCCAAATAAAAGAGGATGCAACATCAACATATCAAAATACTAATGAAAAGTCCAAAATAAAAATGAAGAAGCCAACTTTATATCACCTAAAACCATGTGACTCATTGCCACCGGTAGCATCACTAGCGAATCCAGAATCGTTAGTAGTTTACATTTTTAATTAGAACTAAGAAGACTTGATTGGTTGACATCATTAATGAATTCAGGAACTAGATTACTATATTAAAACCAAGAGGCACAAAACTATCATCCTTTCTAACAGAGACATTAGAAGTAAAACTACTTTTTATTTATATAGCCACTGAAATTCAACGAGAGATGCCAATTTCAATGAATTTATGAACTGTGCTCTGAAGGCTCCTGAAATTCAATAGTGCAACTCTCTTGCTGTAATTAGAAGACCTCGTCCATATAACACAAAATTTAGAAAACAACACATAGATAGAACAGCTCATTGGAATTAAATGTCTCCAAAATAATTATATTACAACATTAAAAGTAAACATCCTTAACTAATGTTAGGCAGAGCCTCTTAGACTATCTCAAGATCCCAATTTTTTCTTACATTTCCAATAAACCCCATAAACAAATCATTGAAAAGAAAAAGAAAAACAAAAAAAAAAAACCCCACCTCCCCCTCTCTGCGATTCTGGAGTCAACTGGAATCCTTTGTCCAAGATCAGAAAGGGATTCTTTCATTCCAGTGCCCATTCAATAGCTTTAATCCGAAAGATCACAAACGACTCAAATAAAGATGACAGTACAGAAAATAATTCTTCAACTTACCTTCGTAAGCAAATAGAGAAGAAAAAGCTTTAAAAGATGATATAAAGGAAACACATTTTCTTACATAGTAATCAGAGATGGAGTGTTCGTGTTTTGAATTGGAAGACCAAGACAATCATCGATGAGAAAAATTTAGATGACAAGACAACCCAAGGAAACGTGACGACTCGAAAAGAACGCGCGTCTGTAAAAAAGAAAAGGCAACAACTAAATGGGGCAATTTGGTCAAATCACAGGAGGGCAGCGGCGAACTCGAATAAGGGAAGAAGTTCTTCCTTTCAGCCGTAACAGAAACAATGTCAACCTAGTCTGAAGTTTTTTTTTTTTTTTTAATTTTCCCCCCGTTGCTAAATCTTAACTTCATTTGAGGATTCAGAAAGTAGGGCATGAAAAGGAAGCTAGAAGATATGGAGATTGTTTGGCAAACCCCAGCAAACCCACCTGAGCGTCATGATTACATCTTCTGCAATGGTAGAAAATCTGGCTCCAAAGTCAAGCTCTTCAATTTCTTTCTAGTTATCTGATTTTATGGCTGTGCAGGCGTGCGATATGTGAGACCCTACTACTTCGAGTTCATATCCCACGTATGTATAATTATTTTCTTCCTTTTATATACAATAGTATAGACGAGTCATAGGATGTCCACTTTCTAACCGACGCTGGATGACTTGTGGATTGGTAGGTTAAAAATCGGTGGGAAGGGAAAACTATTGTCAATCTCTTCACAGAAG
This sequence comes from Parsonsia alboflavescens, assembly GCA_028571225.1. NCBI lineage: Eukaryota > Viridiplantae > Streptophyta > Magnoliopsida > Gentianales > Apocynaceae > Parsonsia > Parsonsia alboflavescens. The sequence goes on from JAOXNR010000013.1 coordinate 15,274,249, forward strand.
AATTTAAAGGAAGATCTCGTGAATACTATGTTTGTCTGGCTCTCATTTCTGTTTCTCTCTTTTCTCTGCCTTAGATAGTTAACCTTTAATCACAATAATATGTAATTGGCCACCATTTATAATTACTCAACATGATAGTCAGAAGATTCTGCAGTTGCGTAAGCAGCTCTGCTATCATATACATTTTGATGCTTCTACTTCATGTTAGGCAAATATTTCATAGAGATTGAATTGTTGTTAAAGATAGGATTGTATATATATATATATATATATATATATATATATATATACATACAATGTTTATCGGATTTGCTATGGCGCGCTCTCCAACCGTTACCGTAACGGAATTTTCCACTTGGTTGACTGTATGAGCACTGTCGCAAGAATTCCGTTACGGTAACGGTTGGAGCGCGCCTTAGCAAAACCGCAATGTTTATATACATAAATATGTTTATGTAATCCCACATTATTATTAGTTGTATATCAGTAGACAGACTTTTACTCATGTATTTAAATCAGACGTTGGATAATGTTATATATTTGAGTAAAGTTCAAATATTTCACAGGATCAGAGCCAATATCCTCTTTCTCAGAAATTTTCTTTATTTCTCATGGCATTGCTAGGCTCAACTTAAGTGAATACTGCATACACTTTTTCTTTTTTTTTATGGGCTGGTATGAAACATAGGTAACTGCTGTTAAAGCTGGACGAATTCAAGTTGATGGACAGAGAGTGCCTATTTCGTATGTTGTTCAGTCATCGCAGAAGATAAGCCATTTCCTTCACAGGTTGTTCATCTCCTCCTCTGCATGGTAAATATGTGGCTTTGTCAAAGGAGAGAAATGTGATGATTACGATTCTTATTTACCCTTCCATGAATTTGATTCTTAATGTATATATATTTGGTTGATTTTGCTGTAATAAAATTATTAGTTATTGATGTATTGAAGGATGTAGGCATGAACCTCCAGTAATGGCATCGGATGTCAAGATACTACATAAAGAACCAGAGGTTTTAACCATTTGCAAACCTGCATCAGTTCCTGTAAGTTTTTCACAGTTGGATAGTTGACCACTTGCTCTGCTTCAGCTTTATTTATATCAAACAATTGGAGATTTGTTGATATGCGATCTATGCTTATTTGCTTTTCTCAGGATTTCTATAAGTGACCTGTTTTAACATTTCTGTGAGAATGCTTAATCCTAATTTGTTCTTCTTGTTAAGCATGGTGATGGTAACCATAGTTTTAAAGTACTACCCTGTGAGGCTGTAACTACATCATTCTTTATATAAATTCTAGAGATATTGAGCAAAAGGCTGTAGTTTGCAACCCTTTTTCCATACTTGACCACAAAATCATATAATTTTTTAATTCTTTACAAAGTTGTGTTGTTATTCACCATGAACAAGGAACTTGGCTAATTTCTTGTTTTTTGTTTTCTAGTTTTGACTTTCATTGGGCTGTCCTTGTCTTTGTGTGGTTTTCCCTTTAGTCTTGTTTTCTTTCTGGAAAACTTTTCAGCAACTGAAGAAGCCATTATTGAGAAAAAAATTTGAAAAGGAATTAAACGAGCATCTTCACTGGTAACAATTAAAACATGCAGAAGCAATTTTGGAAAGCAACTCCCGTGTAAAATTCAAATAAAAAAATAAATCAGCATTTGTGACTTTCATGGAATCTAAAATCACATTTGAGGTGAGAATAGCAGAATATACCTCAACATAAATTTTTAAATTGAGTTTTTGCCAAGATTGGGGTGCCACACATAAACAATTTTATTTTGGTATCTCGATTGCCGGGTCGGATGATTTTGGGGTGTCTCAATGGCCCAGATGACAAGATGGCACCATCCCGCGAAGAAGGACAATGGAATGCACCATCCCACTGAGTCGGGAGACGAGACAGACTATCCCATTGAGGCTCCAGACGAAATGGGCCATCTGTGCACCTTGTCCAAATTTTTGAATTTTTCTCTCATAGCTGTACCATCTCGAAGCCACATTTGACGGGTTGTGCCTTTTTCTTTCTTCCCTTTTTCCTGTCATCAGAACCTTACAACTGGGCGTACCTTGTAAACTGGGGAACTTTACCACTCATGGCACTTTTTCAGTGGTGCCAACTTGCCGTGCAAAATGGTAATTAACATCAAATCTAAGGGCAAAGCATACTGCCCTACAGACTCTAGAGTCTAAACTACCAAGACTACATCTTTTTCTATCGAGAATTCGGAAGCAAAAGATGGCTGGAGCAAGAAGATCAATGGTAAACAGTGGAAACTTATCCAGAAGGAACGTCTATGGTCGCCAAATACCCAAGAGAGGTCAATTGAAGGTGACTATGGTGATGGGTTTGGCTCACTCTCTGTCTTCAATGTTCTCCTTCGGTGCTCGTTCAGGTTCTCAGTCTTGCAGACGAACCCAATTTTCATAAGTTCGAGAAATGGATGAAGAAGAGAGTGAATTAGAAGGTTTTTTCTTGGCAATTTAGAGAGGTGCTCTGAGTTTAGGATTTGAAGCTTGTTTTTGTTGTTTAAGTTTAACTAATTCCGAACCTTTGTAAATCTTTGTAAGTTATTAATCAAGTTTTCTTTGTCGAAAATCTGTTCGTGCCTTTTGTTTGAGCTGGTGCAGGATTGGGACTTGGGAGTTTCTGGATTCTTGTTTGTACGGTTCTGAGGACAGGAAAATAGGAAGTGGCACCATTCACAACCCGTCAAATGTGGTTCGAGATGGTATAGCTAGGAGAGAAAAATTCAAAAATTTGGACGAGGTGCACAGCTGGCCCATCTCGTCTGGTGCGTCGACGGGATGGTTTGTCTCGTCTGCTGACTCAGCGGAATGGTCCATTCCGTCGTCCTTAGGGGGATGGTACCATCTCGTCATTTGGGCAATTAGGTTCACCCCACCCCAAAATCATTCAACCTGGTAATCAAGACACCAAAATAAAATTATTTCTGTGTGGCACCCCAATCTTGGCAAAAACTCAAATTGGTACTATATTGTTGAGAGCAACTTATTTTAACCACACAAGATAGACCCTTTTTCAAACAAAGCTACCACCATACATGATTGAAAATGGTACTTTCTTTTCCAAATAATGCTACCTGTACTTGTCAAAACAATTTCAAGATATGTGCTTTGGAGGCACATGAGATCTGAGGAATGGATGGTAACTTAGGAAATTGTCTGGATAGTCCCTCAGTGTGAGGTCTACCATTTAGGAGATATTTTCAGTTTGTCGTGGCTTGAATGTCTTCCTAGTTTTGTGGGTTATACTTTTCATATAAGGGCTAGAGATGTTATCAGGTCTTGATCTTCCTAATTATTATGCAATTCTCTTACTTATTGAGCTTTGAAAGTTCCTCAAATATTCTTATATATTCTGCCTAATGGGATAATTAGACTGCTTTTAACTTTCACCCTATGAACCTTCATGTATTCCAGTCTTAGTTTCTACTTGAAATCGTGTTATCTAATACCATACTTGTTGGAGCTTCTTTAGGATCTGAATTTTCAGTTACTCCTAATATGTAGGTTCATCCCTGTGGGCAATATCGTAAGAACACAGTTGTTGGCATCCTTCAAGCAGAGCATGACCTGGCACCACTTTTCCGTATCCAACTTCTTGGAAGCTACGAATACTTTTACTGTTTTTTCAGGGTTTTGATAGTTGTTTATAACCTCAAGCTCTGGGAATTTCATATTTTCACTTAGTATCCTGTGGTGGTTTCATGGTGCAATTCTTAACTTTACCGTGACTTGAAATCTAGCCATTCATCGTCTAGATCGTCTTGTTTCAGGACTCCTTATCTTGGCCAGAAATGCTTCTAGGGCTGACCTTTTCAGGCAACAGGTGGTTATACTGCTTTATTTAATCATTGAACTTATGGTCAAATTACGATCAAAAAGACCTTGAGAAGGCCAATAACATGAAGTTTGGGTGAACATATCTTACTTTATTTCTCTGCCTCAACGAAAGAAGCTGAGACCATAATGATTTTGGGGATAGTCAATAGTTTGTCTAACTGAAATGTTGGCCCCAACGATTGTTCTATTTAATATTCCCATCCTACTGTAATAATTTCATCACTTTTTGCTATTCGATTTACTGATTTCTGTGGACAATTTGGTGGCTTTTCTCTATTAAAACTCACACATGCACATATATATATAGAGAGAGAGAGAGAGAGTAGCTCTTCTGGTTTGCACTCTAAGCTAAACTTATTTTGGTTGAAAAAGTTTTGGCCAGTTTCCTTTCACTTGTTAAAAATAAAAATGTGAATAGTATTCAAGATTTCACTGGGTTTACCTTGACCCCATTAATTGGGTTCTAATTCTTTTCTCATAGAATTCCTTTTCCCAGCTGCATTATGGGGAAAAGGTTTCTGAAATACAATCATGCAAAAGCAAAACTCCGTCTCCATAATTTCTTAATGTTTCATTCTTCACTTCACTCAGAAAAGATAAATGTCTGGCTGGTGTATGTGAAGGTTCCCTGACTTCCTTTTCCATCTGTAGATTAAGAGAAATCCATAAGAAAGATTCTTGGATTTCCTTAACTCTTGACACAATCAGATTCCTATAAAGGAATTGTTACTCTAGATAAGACATTTGGACTTGGCCCTGCTCCACCCAAAGAGGTACCACAAGGTGGTGGATTGCAATAGTCTAAAAAAGGTGCTTTGTCATGCTTCAACCTAATGTGGGAATCTTAACAAAATATTAGCATGCTTTATGATACTTGGCATTAGTTCTGTATTTCTTGGCCTACAGCTTATACATCTGTTGGCTGAAATATGTCCTTGCCTTTTAACTGTTCCCTGTTGGTGGTAGATTTGCAAATACTATACTCATGTCTTCTGTTCTGTAGATTGAATCGGGAATAGTGCAGAAACAGTATATTGCTAGGGTAATTGGAGTATTTCCTGAGAATGAGGTATTTTACTTCTAAGCCTCAAGCATTTGTACTTCTTTTAGATTCTATTTTCATGGTAGTACAAGCTATATTTGACTTTTCCATGCTTTCTCTTTGCCATCGACTATTTTTCTGCAGCAAGTTGTTAAGGTAAATGTTGATTATAATGCTCGAGAGGGAAGGAGCACGGTTGAGGTAGGCATCTCCATTTATTACTTTCAATTGTGGTCTTGGACATCATTCTGTTAGCTCTTAGAATATTTTAGTTTTCTCAAATCCAATAAGTGTCATCCATTTATTTTTACTATATTGGAGAGTTTCCAGTGTGTCTCCTTACTCATTTTGTAATTTGTTTATCAGCCAAGCTTTCCATAGCCCTCTCTTCAGTTCAGCTCTTGCTTAATCCCACATCTTTCACCACCACCTTTTTTCCTTCCGGAAAATAGAAAAGAAAGTAGAAAGATAGAAAAATGGTGTTGTTCAGCTCTGCAGGGAAGTATACTTTTACCAGTGTTTTAATGCAAAAGATTCATTGCTTTCAATGTGATGGTCTTATCAAATTTATTATTTTCTTTACCTATATGTTTGCCGTAGGTGCATCAATTCATGGACTTAATGTTGCTTTAGAATTAAAAATTTGTTTCAAAATACCAGTGGGTTTACGGAATTTAATAAATATTTATTGCTTTTTTCCTACTATTAGCCCTATTAGTCTTTCTTATTTTAATTTTCTAGATAATTTACTTTCTGACTGTTTTTCGACTAAACAAATGCATTGTCTTTTGAATCTTAATGTATGTAACAATTTTAAACGAAGGTGAGACTGAATATGCAGATTGGAGACGGTAATACTCCCTCGAAGGGAAAGTCGGCTTGCACTAAATTTACTAGGATTAGCACAAATGGGAGCCACAGTATAGTCCTATGTGAACCCACCACGGGCAGAACACATCAGGTAAAAGTTCTTTTAGTCTCAAGGACATGTACCTTTTATTGTGGTTAACGGCTTAACTCTCTATCAACTCTTTTCTTTCCATTCCTCTGTCTTTATCTCAATAATCTTCAACTTAATCTGGATATATGTTTACTTATTTAAAGCTTCGGTAAATAGTATTACATACTAGTCGTTGCATACTATCTATGCAAGTGATCTTTACTTTAGAACCTTCAAAATGCACTCCGGGCTGTTGATAAGAAAAGTGGGAATTCTTCAAGTTTTATAAGATTTTGGATTGGTGTAGAACACATTCAGCTTTCTGTGACAGATACGTGTACATCTCCAATACACTGGTCATCCTATTGCCAATGACATGCTCTACTTATCTGGATCTGTTGTCAATCGCTCAACTGAAGGCATAAGTGCAGATAGAGCTGCAGCCAAATCAAACCTTTCATTAGATAAAAATCCTCATGAAAATCAGAAAGAGGAAACTCATGGTGAAAATCACAAAGAGGAACCTGATGGCAACTCAATGGAACAATTCAGGGTGGATCCTATGTGTACACACTGTCCAAATTTGGCTCCTAATTGGTAAGAAGTTTTACTGCAGACAATATTTCTGATGATTATAATAGTAATAATAATTTGAAGTGAATATTTATGATCTTGAAACATTGCCTTCTCAAATAGAGAGAATGTCTTGGAAGATGAAATGCTCATCGTAAAACATTAGAGAGAGGGATGGACTGCATTGGACCAAGTTTCCGTTCTTATGTTGGGGGTTTTGGTTTTGCTTTTAGCTCATCATCATTTTTTGTGCTCTCATCCCAATAGTTTTCGCATTTTCTCTATATTACTATGCGTTTTGTTTTTTATGAAAATTGCTCGATGAATTTAGTGTGTTGTTGGGCTTGTAAATTTCAGGTATGATGGATCCGAGGAGGGTTTGTGGCTGCATTGTGTGAAGTATAGCGGACCAGACTGGACTTATGAATGTGCTCATCCAGAATGGGCAATCCTTTAGCTAAAGCTTGGGAACTAAAAAGGAAGAGATGAGATTTAGTTCAGTATGATAAATGAATTATTATGTAACTTTATTCCCATTGTTTGATTCATCAATGAGGACAGTGAAAACAAAAGTCAATGAATTTTCCAAATATTGCAATTTAATTCCTACCCATATTATCAGCTATTGGAAATGCTGTGCATTTCATAAGGATTGTTGATGCATTCGTTTCGACAGCAAAGTCCAGAACAGGTAATAATGCGTCGATGGCAAAGCACGAAGCGTAGCAAAAGGGTCATAATCTTCTGACACAGGTGCCTATGATAAGTTTATTAAGAAAGCCAGAAACAGAAATTGGAATTTGGTTTAACTTCATGAGACATACAGCTCTCTATGTCAAGAAAGTTGCTCCCGAGGCCTCGAAAACTATTAAAAGAGTAACAAAAATGGAGACATGATGACGCTACTCTAAGCCTTAGACCACAGGGAGCTCACCACAATCACTAACCACGACCCTCTTTGTAGGACGATCACCTCTATCAGTCTCTAGCAATTCAATCATCCTAACAACATCCATCCCTTCCAGAACTTGTCCAAACACAACATGCCGATTGTCCAGCCACGGAGTCTGTAATTTCCAAATACAAGCACGTCAGTCTTCTGTAAAACAAGCTCTATGAGGAATCGATCCATGGTAATTATTACCAATCAAGATTCATATACAACGAGCTCGTAGCAAGATGGGATTTACTCATTATCAGCAAGTACAACATAATTTGGTCCAAAATGACTTGCTAATGAGGCATATTTAAAAAATACCCAATTAAATTATTTGCATGACAAGAATATAATATTCAGGTATCTCAGAGTTCACAGGCACAAAAGAGAAGAGGTACAAAAGACTTAAACATGGGCAGAGAAGAATCAATCATACTTGTTCAGATCTATCAAGCAAGGGCAATAAGCCCATGGAGGAATATGAAAATCTAAAACTGAAGGTTAAGAAGGTCCCAGAAGAAAATCTTCCTACGAAGAATATGAACAGTATCATTAGAGACTGCAAAGTCTTAATCAAACTAAAACCTCAGCATATCTCTTATTGCAGAAGTTACTTCATTTTTTTCTTAATACAAAGAATATCACTAGCATCACTTTTTAAACAAAACCGTTCCAGAAGTATCCTTATGACATGCACATACCTTAACAGTGCAAATAAAAAATTGACTACCATTGGTGTTGGGTCCAGCATTAGCCATGCTAACAATTCCCGGTCCGGTATGAGTTACTGTCAATGTTGGGGCACAAATTCTCAATACAATATGATGGAGTTCCAGAATAAAAAGAAAAAATCACCAGCTAATAAGTTCAAACTTACACTTGAAGTTTTCATCCTTAAATGTACGGCCATAGATACTTTTGCCACCAGTTCCCTGCAGTGAAAGGAAATCTAAACAATGCGGGAAAAGTTGCATCTACTGAGCAATCTAATATCTCATAGAAGGAAAAGTACTTTTCTTAAGTTATTCACAAATTAATGGGAAGCACAAATCTAAGATATAGAGCTGGTTAACAAAATGCATTTGTAACTTACTTTCAACAAATTAAAATTAAAAACAAATTTCGTGGCAACAACGGCATTAGTACAGACATACAGTCAGAACTCAGAAATTTGGGAATAAAACAGAATGATCAAACTGAGAATGTGTATCAGAACCCAGAAGGAGCTCTCCATGAGCTTTGAAGAAGAAAAGTTCCAGCTTGAACCTCTTCAGAGCAATTTGAACTATTATCAACCTTTGGAATCATGACATGACTTAATTGCAACTTTGAGCTTCTGAGAATTCTGATGCAGCTAAAATTACCCTTTAGATCTTTCCCTGCATTAGTTTCCCATTGTTTACCACACAACACCTTACTAATATCATATCAATTAACTAACAAAAGTTGATGATATGAAAACACTAATATCATGTAAGCTACCTGCTCCAATATTCATATTCTTGAATTAGTAAAATGTGAAAGGCAAGGAGTTAACATCGGGTTTGTTCTCCATTAAATTAATTTCTTACCAACTAAATCAGTTAATCACTTTAGGAAGTTAAATCATTTACAATCTCACTTCAATTATCATTAGTTTGAAACATTCTTTTGCAATTGAAAGTTATTCTTAAATAACAAGCGAACTACAAATCGGGCTTCCTAAATGATAAAGTGCATCAAGATAATGACTTCATATTTCCAGAAAACATTGTCGATGAGAACTTTCAAACTTTAAATCTGGGAATTTAGTTGGATATCCTGCTCTTAACATGCAAAACAATGCAGATGTTAATTGCAAATCCAAACCAAGGTAGGCAGGGTGCTGAGCTTCTAACTTGGAAGGCAGTTTGGATATTAGTTTAGCATCATTTCCAATAGCATTACTCTATTCTGATGCTATATTTCATTGAATCTCATAAAGTGCACAAAAAGCTAATAAACAGGCAAAATGTCCAATGACAAGACAAATAACAAGTATATAAATGAAGTTCACTTCTTCCATTTTCAGCAATCACAACCAGTGAAAAACATGTTACTAAAGAATAGAGGATCAAAGTACTCTTTACATGAAATAGAAGAATCAAGAAATTAAAAATAATAATAATATGTCATCAGAAAGTTCATTTTGTTTGGTTGGGGAGGCACTCACATTCCCTTTATCAAAGTCTCCTCCTTGAATCATGAAATCCTTAATAACACGATGGAAAGCTGACCCTTTGTAACCAAAACCCTTTTCACCTAACAAATTATACAAGAATTTCATATCTCAATTGTCAGATTACGGACACAGGTAAACTTAATATTAGTATAGCATAAATATACACAACAAACCTGTGCACAAGGCCCGGAAGTTTTCTGCAGTTTGCGGCACATCATCACCATACAATCCTATCACAATCCTTCCAGTAAGCTTTCCCAGAACGCTTATGTCAAGGAATACCTTCTGGGTGACTTTGGATTGTAAGGAGGCCGCCTAAAATATATATTAAATAAATTAGAAGCATTTAATGCAAAATAAAAATAAAAACACTTTACTACCCTTAAATTATTCTTAGAACACAAAGTAAATACAAGTATGTCTGCCCCTCAAATTATCTTCCTGTTTAACTTCCAATATAGGGCACCAAAGTTCTGAAATTGGAATCCAAAGAACACAAATGCACTAGCACTCAACCTACAAAGTATGTCCACTAGCTAGAATCGCGGAGTAAATTTGAAGTAGTTAGTCGTTTCAGATATTCAACCATCAAGACTTCAATAAAAGCAATTCCTAGTCAAAACTTTCATTTTTATATAACAGAAAGAAAACCCTAAAATAAAACAGAGATTGTTTCACTGCCAGGAAAAAATGGAGGCCGAACCTCAGCCGTGGCTCGAATGGAGCTAAGGAGACCGCCGTTTTTTCTTTGAACCAAATGATTGGAATTTGAAGATGTGAGCCGTAACGGACCGGATAAGAACCTGGATGATGAGAGAGAAACCAATGTAGATTTATTGGATTTCGTATAAGAACACATAAGGCTTGTAGCATCGAGAGGAGGAGACAGAGTCCTCGGAGCAGTGAGCGAGCCAACATTTGACTGTTGCAAAATTGGGGTTAAAAAGGAGAATAATAATAAGCACATTCACCGAAAAAGAAATAAATCCAAAGGAGAGAATTAACTGAAGAGTACAGGTGCTTACAAGTGCTGCAGAAGGGACCGCCATAGCTACAACAGGAAAGAGAAATGTGGAGTGGAAGTCAGGAAGGACTGATGAGAAGTTGAAGATGAAAGACGAAAGACACCGAATGACGGAGAAGACTATCCTGTTGAAATGAAATGACCGTAAGGATTTTCGATTTCTTCGAAATTGACAAAATCAGCCAGTGGAAAATATCTTGTTGTGTTAGTAGAAATTTTGCAAAAATATGGGTAGAAAAAATGAGTTCTAAAAAGATATGTGTAAAAATTTTGTTGTTGTAGTATAAATTTTGGAAACATTTTGCTAAAAAAAATGAGTTCCAAAAAGAAATATGGAAAAAAATGGGGGTTTTAAAAAAATTAAATTCGAATGGCGTCGCCCGGACTCGAACCGGAGACCTTCAGTGTGTTAGACTGACGTGATAACCAACTACACCACGACACCAACTTTGTTACTTTATTTGAGCTTTATAACAGAACTTTGATATTTGATCTTTGAGGATTTATAGTACCGAGTATATGATTTTCACGTGTAAAACTGTAATAGGCTGGTGGCAATGAGAATGAGTTCTCTGAAGCCACTGGCTTTGTGGAATGCTGTCACTAGCACAAGAAATTATGGTGGGAGAAGGTGGTGTTTGGTCCTAAGTTTTAGTACTGTTTCTTTTCAGGCATTTGCTATTCAAAATCAAATGGCTACCGGCATCCAAGGAAAGAAGACCGATAAAGTTATTGACTCACATTTACATGTCTGGGCTTCCCCTGAAGAGGTGATTTTCTGAACACAAAGAAATGCTTTTAACAACAATTTTCAGTAAATACGTTGTGGTGGTATTTAATGTACTGGAGTAATTTTAATTGATCTGGGTTATTTTTCACAGGCTGCAGGTAAGTACCCGTACTTTCCAGGCCAAGAACCCACCTTACCAGGCCATGTAGAATTTTTGCTTGAGGTATCTAGATACGTAATTCTGCTGAGATAACTCTATTTTTTGCCGTGGTTGAATTTCTCCTTGTTATGGTCCATACTATTATTATCGGGTAAGGTGTTTGTTCCGTGAACCATTTCAATATGTCAATACTTGAATCTTGATTTTATTCCTGTTTGAAATCTGCATTTGATTGGTCTTATGTATTCAAATATTAGGGGCTTTGAGAAGATTCAGATATTTGTGGAACTGATTCTCAAACTCTTTGCTGTTGCAATAGGTTAACTTATGATATTTTGTGTGACTATAGAGAAAAAATGGAACAAAATTCACTTCTAGTTTTGGGTGGATTATTGATTTAAAGAGCCATCCAATGTTGTTACTGATCCTTGTTAAAGATAAGGAAGCAGCTTGAGTCAGCTTGGGATGGGTTAGTTTCAAGATTGCTAACTTGTGTGGATCCAAAACGAATAGAATTTTGTGCTGATCTATGGACTCATTTTTATCTCTGGTTTCTGATAGTTTCCATTTACTATTCTGCTATTGTAAACATTTGGCAGTGGATACCACAACTAACCTATGCCTCTTTTCTCCCACTACTACAAATTTCTGCTAAAATCTTGTACTGAATTTTTCTGCCAGCGCATGGAAGAAGCAGGGGTAGACGGTGCACTCATTGTGCAGCCGATTAATCATATGTTTGATCATTCTTATGTGACAAGGTACGTTACTGATGTAAAATGCATATAGATCCCCCCAATCATAACAACTTTACCCTTCAAAGCCTCAACTTTGTATGGAAGTTGCAAGCATGTTTGTGATCACTAATTATCTGGAGTGGCACTGGCATCCAACTTATAAGACACACAAACTTAATTTTCAAAGTTTCACCTAAAACTTACAAATTAAAACTTGATGATTGTACATCAACATCAAGTACCAATTATGTAGTCCTTGAGAAAAGAACATCCTTTCTTGTGTTGCCCAAAAGAAGTGATCAGCTATACAATAAACCCTTATTCAGAATGTCAATGAAAGGATTCTTTTATTTAATTTTTCCCTTGAAATGGTTTCCTGTGCTTCCAGATTGCCTTATATTTGCTAGTCATGGTACAGTGTACTGAAGAAGTATCCCTCCAAATTTGTTGGGTGCTGCCTTGCAAATCCTGCAGAAGATGGCTCCGGGATCAAGGAGTTTGAAGATCTTATTTTGAAAGTCTGTCTCTAATTACCTTATCTTGCATTAGCAATCAAGTAACAATATCCTCATTCTATATTTTTCTTCATGCTAGGATGGTTACCGTGCAGTCCGGTTTAATCCATATCTGTGGCCTCCTGGTCAACAGGTACCACAAGCAAATACTTGGTGTTTTATTTCACCAAACTCCATTTGTTTTTTGCATGTATAATTTCTCATTAGCTCGTGTCTAGAGGTTTGAAATACCTTCTTGAAGTATTGTTTAATAATCCTACTGATAAAATCTGTCAGTAAGATGTGTAACTAACTTTGCTGGTCAACTGCAGATGACAAATGATATTGGGAAGGCTATTTTCTCTAAAGCTGGAGAACTTGGAGTGCCAGTGGGTTTCATGTTGACAAAGGTATGTCCTGTTTTGAGACCGGACTTTTTCGAAGATATGTTACTATTTCGGTATAATCATGCAGCGAAGTTATGAGTATCAATTGTGATTACCAATGCCTGAATTGTATACTATTTACCATCATTGCAGGGTCTAAAACTGCACTTATCAGATATCAATGAACTCTGCACAGAATTTCCTTCAACACCTGTTCTGCTAGATCATCTGGCTTTCTGTAAGCCGCCAATGTAAGTGGAATGAAATGTATGATGTGTAATTACAATTTATTAAGATTGTGTTAAGGATCCAGCTAGTTGTTTTAAGTTTAAACATCCATCACCCTGCAGAGATGATGAGGAAAGAGAAGCCTTCTCCAGCATGCTAGAATTATCCAAGTTTCCACAGGTGATCTTATACACTACTGTTCCATACTACCTGTCTACTCAATTGCTTCACAGTTGATGATCTCAAATGATTCTTGGAATCAAATTTTGGACAGGTATATATAAAATTCAGTGCCCTCTTCAGAGTGTCAAGAGAACCGTACCCTTATGATGATTTATCCCAATCTCTATCTGAAGTAGTCTCTAGCTATGGTGCTAATCGGGTCATGTGGGGAAGGTAAATGTATATAATGGAAACTCTAGGAAAAAGATTTGGCAGAGCAATTTTCTGTGTTCGGTTCATGTGATACTTCTAAGTATTTGATGTGTTGCAGTGACTTTCCTTATGTTGTTCCGGAGTGTGGCTGTAAAGAAGCAAAAGAAGCTGTTGTCCACCTTGCCCAACAAGTTCCTCTATCATCTTCAGAATTGCAATGGATCATGGGGAAAACCATTGGACAGATGTTCCAAGATACATGGCTTTCTTAGATACATGTGGTCACCCCCAAGCAATGTGTTTTTGGAAGTTGATTCATTGGATTATGATGTAGCGGAGTCCAGGATTATTGAGTATTTTGCATGAATTGAACATGACATTTATTTGGGGTGCTTATATGCCTCTAGTTCCTCAACAGCAGCTTTTGTTTTTTCTTTTTGGGGGGGTGGGGTCGGGGAAGTGTTGTTAAGATTGAAAAGAACCAACTGGTGAAAATTTGCACAGATTTTACTTATAAAGCAGCCCTGATTCCCACGCAAGTATGTCCTGGGACATGCCATATTGCATTCATGTCTTATAATCACAATTATAGACAAATGCAGCCCAAAATCAGTACCAGTGAATTTAGAAGCAAAAAAACAGATGAACAACTCCATAATTATTCCAGATTTATCCATCCTCAAGAACATCATGCCTGGAAACAAGGCTCAAAATCTCCTGTTATGCAACAGGAAGCCATTTCCAAGAAATTTGAACGGGAAAAATTCTTACATTAACATGTCTGAGTTGCTATACAAGATTCTATTAACAAGTATTTCTTTCCAAATCCTGTTTGTGTACAAGCTCTAACTGAGGACCTATCCTATCAATTTAATCTTTAAACTAAATGCAGCTAAAAGTTACACCTAAGTACACTGTCAGAAGTAGATGTGATCGAACAATTACTTTTACTCATAACCTTCAGGCAACTCTAACCTGTGCAACTATGAGAAATCATGTTGCAATATAGGAAGACTCAATCTTCTATCCGCTGAATTTCACCCATCATTATTCTGTTACTCGTGACCTTGAATCCAAGCAAAGCTGGATCAATTTGTCTACCTTTCTTCCCCTTCTTCTTGCTGTTTCGGGTACCTTGGGTACCATCCAATGACTCTGATGCACCAGTAGAAGCTAAATTACTTTCTACTGGCTTCTTAGAATTGCTCTTAAGCATGTCACTAAATGATGTCTCCGAGACATCTGCATCACCCAAAGAGGGAGTCCTCCGGAAACGCATATCCTTTTTTCCAGCCGCTAGAACATCAGCGCCTTGGTTCGCAGGATTGCCACAGCCCTCCCGTCTTCCTCCTAGTAATATGAACAAGAAATTATATCTAGAAACCATCTACGAAGTCATGCGATACACAGCAAGAGAGATCTTAAATAGTTTCTCCAGATGTTTTCTGGCCTTGACAGAAAACCATTATCCCTTCGGTTCAGTCAAAATGTGGTGAACACAAGATTAAAAACATGTTTTTCCCCCATGAAATTGAAGGTTATTCTTTTTTTCACTTAAGGAATTCGAGACCAAATCATGAGTAATTTCCAGATAACACCAATGATGTCACATATATTAAATGCAATAACTGACTTAAGCAGAAAACATTCACTATTCACACCTTCAGTTTGTACCACACTTGGATTGTTTTTCACTCTTGTAACTGCATCAGAATTCGCATCAGAAAAGCCATCCTGAGATGCCGAGGTCCGTGAGACAGGTGGGCGCTTCAACAAAATGTTTTCAGGCCTTTTTCCTGTAGCTGTAGAGGCCCTGGAAAAAGAACAAAAGGTAAGCTGCAGAAAGCACCATAATAAGAAGAATAAAGATAAAATCCAACAGAAAAGATTGCAAAAGTTTTGGAAGCGAAGTTACTCTAGAGACTACCACACCATATACAAAGAATCAGACACGTAGGTACATGGGAGAGTATTTTAACAATCATAGCATTTCCAAAATAAGACCTCAAGTAGTTTTCAGAATCCAGATACTAATCATTACTTGATAAAAGATATTGGCATTTACATGCAGGTATCCACCTGGAGCAGTCTCAAAACCAATTATATGTACACAGCAGAACTCTTCTTGGATTTTTTAAGAATCTGGAATATCAGACCAACAATATTTCCATGACCTAATTGACATGGGTAATCTTAGCTGTGTGACTCTTGGAAAAGATCTATCGTAGCAAAAAAATGCGTACATGATTTTTAAATTTGATGTCGTTCTTCTCAATCACCAGTCCCTAACCCTTCCACTAGTTTGACACAGTCAAAGGTCTCTAATGGTAAAGCTCGGACAAATTAAAATTCCAAGCCAAATTCTGCTGTGGTGACACGAGTACAGCATTTAATGTACTCTAAATCCCAAAACAAATATGTTTCAGAGTTTCACACAAAAAAATGAGGAGAAAACCTGACAAGTAATAGACATTTGGAAGTTGAAAATGTAGCAAATATTTATCCTAAAGCACACATGGTTACCTATCCTTAGCAACATCATCTGGAAATGATTCAAGCGGTCCGATCTTGTCACCATAGAAACCTGAATTGCCACCTGCAACTAATCCAGAGCTACATTAACACAATGACAACACAAGAGGTTAACGTAAAAAAGAGGACACAATGTATACCTCCACTGCTAAAAGATGAATGCCTAGTGAGGATATTAACAGGCATTTCTGCTCGATCCAGAACAGCCAAACCCACTGGCTCAACCATAGCTTCTCGAACATCCGAAGCAGAACCCTAGATATGATCACCCTCACTAATCAGAACTCAACCTTCTCTCCATATCTACGAAGTTATTAACAAGATTACACTGCAAGCCATGAGAGAAGTTCATCTAAATTACCTGAGGGGAGTCATTAACACCAGAAAAGAAAGCCTCTCCTTCGGCTAATAATGCTTCAGAATTAGATCTATAGGTCATTCTTTCAACAGTTTCTGTAGAACTAGGCACCTCATCAACCACACAATCCTGCTGTTGTACAACTGAATTTGGAATATAAGATCCTGCAGCAAATGATTGATCCATACTTGCTTCGTGATCTGAGAGAAGACTGAACTGATGATTTAAAGAGCTAACTCCAGAATAGGGAACAGGAGGAGGCCTTCTCTCTGAGGAAATTCCATTGATCAAGTCCATTGGCTCAGTTGACTGGTGGCCTGATTTCTGATGCAGCAATTCCATAAGCAATCGTTTCGAACTGTCATCATTTGTTCCTGCTGACATCCATAAACTCGGGTCTTCAGAAACCCTTTTTGCCTCCAAATCTCTTTTCTGCCTCTCATTACTAAGATAAAGTTGTTGCATTCGCGATTCAATCCACTCATTGGGCAGCTGACCATTGTTCTCAAACCAGTGACCCTCCACCGGATCTGAATTTGAAGCACGAAGCTGATTAGGTGGCAGAGGGTGCTGGGGATGATGAGGATATACCCCAGAAGAAAATCCTCCCGCCTGACCAACAGGGTTCATCCTTGCACTCAATTCCTGCAAATCTAAACCTTGAGCACGAGCTATCGAGTTAATTACCTCCAGATTTGCTCCAGCTGCACCAACAGGCAATGACATTGAGCGTTCGAATTGCAGAAGACCAGGGTCATAATGCCCTTGCTGAAGTCTCTCCTGGAATGAAAGATTTCGCTCAAGATGGCTGAGATGCTCCTCAGGAGATGGAATTTGTTGTTGGTGAAAAAGATCTAATGGGCCAAATCCAGTGGAGTTAGCTCGATGAGGAACTGCAGAGTTTCTGAGGAATTGATTTGTTTCCTCAACAGGCCAGACAGAACCAACTAATCTATCTTCTTCCATCTCACGCCGCTGCCTCAAACCAGTTGGTAGCTGCCTGCCTTGCAACTGCTCCTGTTGAAGGATCTGATGCTCCAAAGGATGCAACTGACCATATTTTGCACGTGATAAAAGCTCCAACAGATCATTCTGGTGCGCTTGGGAAGGCAATTGACCAAATTTTGCCTGTATTAGATGTTCAAGGGGTGCTTCTGGGTGCCTAGGAGGAAGATGAGAACGCTGCAGTTCACTTAAAATCTGCTGCTCCAATAAGGCTTGGTCGGCAAGGACACTATTGGATCTCATAATATCAGCACGTGACTGTCCCCGAGCCGACTCACGCATCTGATTCTGTATTAAATGTTCAAGCAGCATTTGCCGAGTATGATGAGCTTGTTGTTGTTCTTTCAAGAGTATCTGTTGCTGTTGTTGATGGAACTGCTGCTGTTGCTGCAGTTGCTGTTGTTGTTGAAGCTGTAGTAATCTCTGTTGTTGCTGCTGCTGCTGTCGGAATGCTAAAAAGTGGTCCAGATCTGCTTGACCAGACAATTGCTGATGCATCAAATTCTGACTTGGCCCTCGCTCAAGCATTGCCTCATCCAGGAGGGCATTATGTGAAGGCATCAAACCATGCTGCTGCTGTGGATACTGCGGAAATTGCTGGGACAGAAGCTTCTCAGTAATATCAAAGCGGTTGGTTTCCTGGCCCACATGAGACAAAAGTTGAGCATCCATCATTTCTTGATAAATATTGGGTTCAGATTGTGCATTTCTTCTGAACATATCAGGCCATGCATCAAGAGCACGAGTAGATTCAGTTGTAGCACCAAAAGGAGCATTCCTCGAAGCTAGAGGGTTCACGGGTTGATCCTGGGCTCCTCCATTGAATGAACTTTTAGGTACCTGGTCATTCCTAGCATGGCTGCCCTCAAGTTCAGACCACAACAGCCCAAAAGGATGCAACTTATCATTTTGCTTTGCTATTATTCCAAGCTCCGTTGTTTCATTTGCAAAACTGGGGAGGGCAATAGTACTTGAAGAAGAATCACCAGCGACCCTTGTTGTCTTCCCAAGTGTACTGCCACTGCTACCAGGCCTTCCAGGGAACACAATTTCTGCAAAAAAGAATTAAAAAAAAAAAAAAAAAAAGAAAACCAAAGAGGATAAATACCTAATTCAGGTACAGTTCCAAACAACTGATCAGTAAAATAAGTTAATACAAATGATCACCTTCATCCTGGACAACAAAATCTTGGAAACCCTGCCCCTCAGGATATGAAAGTTGTGATGCATCCAGGTGCTCAGTCTTTTTTAGGTTAACCCGTTCTGCTGAGATGCCATCAAAATGGGATAAGTGCCAGCTTGGCCCATCTAAAGCAGCATTAATATCAGGATGAGGAGCAGACATGTACAAACTAGCCTCCAACTTCCCCTCCAGAGATGTAGATTGTTCTAACTTGGAATCTATGTCTATGTTGTTTGAATACTCATTTCTTGCTCTCAAATGAGGCATAACATCACCTAATTCTACAAACGGGGCTCCCTCAGGGGCACCTTCCAAACGGACAGGCAAGTCCGCACCAAAAAACCCTTGTTCATACCAAGAAATAATATCGACCCCAAGGAATGGTCCTTGAACTTCACCTTGAGGATCACGATAATGCAAACTTAACTCCTCCGGTGGGATACCCTTCCCCAAATGATGTTCAGTAGTCCTATCCCTAAAACAGTATGCATTTCCATCCCAATACTGGTCAGAAGACTGCATTGCCAGGGAACTTCCGTTATTGACATCAAAAGACCCACTAGATTTGGCACCATCTAACATGGGGTGTCCCATAATAGCAGTATCTAGATTTGTTATATGAGATGCATCAAAAGGAAGATTACTTAATGGTTTTCCCATAGTTGATAGAACTTCACCACCCTCTTTTTGGAAAAGAGTCTCGGCAACTCTCTGTTTTTCTGGGCAACTGATATCCATCTCTGAAATCAGGTATCAGTTTTTTAGTAAGCCATCAAATAAAGAAAATTTGCTGAAAAGTGCAAGGATTTCCTTTGACTTACCATCCAATAAACTCTCTGGAGTACCATTACTATATGAGATGCTTTCAGTATTAATCTTGTTAACATCCTTCTTTGAGCCAGTTGGAAGAGAATCTACAGCTTCTTCATTGATATCTGAAGAGGGGATAACCAGCTTCTCATTTGTACCCTCTGCCACTTCTGGAGAAGAAGATTTAGAGTTTTAGAAAAAACAAGAAAGTAAAAGAAATAAAGATACCTAAAAGCAAAAAGGATTAATCTAGACACTAGTAGTATGTAGACTAAGCACCTAAGTATTGATTACCATCAACGTTATCAGTAGATCTCCCCCTTCTGAAAGAACTGTATGTCACCCCACTGCTGGTGATTTTACCCTTTGATATATCATTAAGAATCACCTGCAACAACAGGAAACCAAAACAATTTGAACTCTTTCTTATTACAAACAAATCTTCAATAAATGGCACTTAAATAACAGAAAATTTATATCAATTGATATATTACATACCTCCTCTTCATGATCAGGAGCAACAAAAGCCAACGGTTCAATAACATTTACTTGAGTTATGGGGGGTACTTCCTCCATCTTGTCAGGCAAGTTAGCAAAGGATGCATCTAACTTTTGCAAACGATAAATATCAAGGAGTTTTCCTCTTGGAAAGCAAAATGAGTTGCCTGAGGAATGTTTTTTCCCCGGGAAGCCTTCAGCAGATGTGGGCCTGGAAATAGCTCCACTACTTCGGCCACGTCCAACAACAAAACCTGTGTTTGAACCTTCTACTCTTCCCCTCTCAGGTCCAAATCCAGGGGCAGCACGATAGGAACCTGCCCCACCAGAAACTCCCTCCATCCTGTGACGGGGCCTCCACTTATCACGTGAATCTGATTCACGCTCTGAGACAGAACGACTGGTGAGAACAAATGGTTGGCTTTCATTCTGAGGATCTTCCTTCTCCACATCCATCTTTTTCTCAGTCCGAGCTTCCTTATCTTTGTCATCCGGTCCCCACCTAGAAGACCACTTGCTATCACGCCTTGCTTCATGTCCTGAATTGCGATTACTTACATCATGCCATCTATCGGTTGCTGGCAAAGGCCTATTTTCAGTTGTTTCTCTTCCAGAAGCATTGTCTGCACGACGATCTGGTTTACGGAGACCTCTTCGGACAAGCAAGCCAGTTTCCCTTTCTTCTTCACGCCAACGACGACCACTATCAGCATCTGTCGTAATTTTCCTCCAATCCTTTTTATCCTCAATGGTTTCTGCACGCCAACCCTCCTTCTGATTCACATCAGCAGAACTTCCAAGAGACAGAGAACTTGGTCCACGTGCTTCCTGTTAGACATATGAGGTAAGAACGATAACTGAGCAAGAAAATTATAAATTCAAGCCAAAAAATAATTCATGAAAGCTTTTAGAAAATTCATTACAAAAACGGTTTTAGATGAATACGAATATGATCAAAAGTTTTCTCCTATACCTTTTTCCAAATGCATTCCATTTAAGATTGGAGTGAGAAGTACACAGAAGTAAGGCATTACAAGTTATTGAAATAACGCTTTTATATGAGATGAGAGTCATAAACTCCATCGTTAGAATGCAAATTCCAAAACAAAATTACCTAAATATGGAATAAAATAAAGTATTTATCTACAAACCAGTAAAATGACATTGCAAGATATCAAGTACAAAGTCACGTAGAATCCTGAGTAGAGCTAAAAGAAAGGCATGGGATGTGAATCGGCCAATTGAGCAAGAACTTACCGTTTTAGACTCACTAGGTTTAGCATAAAGCCACTGCGGTGATAGAGGAATGCTTTCTGAGGAAGCTTGATCTGTTACACAGGCAAGATCAGTATAATATGGTAATCATGTACCAGATACATTTTTTCTAGTTAATATCATATGCCAAAGGGTTGAACTAAACTAATCAAATGGTAGTAAAAAGGTATAGTTAAGTAGAAACAACATAAAGCACAATTACCCTTTGACTCATCAAGCAATCCCATCAGTCCCCTTTCCTCATCATTCCCTGCAGAAGCTTTACAATAAATAAATTTACACTCTCGCAGAGAAAACCATAAAAAAAATCAGAATATACAACAGAAATGCAGGATAAGCAAGTTAACAGTAACAGGGTTCACAAGAAATATTATAATATTCAGATATAATAGTAGAATAGAAGGATGATGAAAAGCAGAAAGGTGACTTAGCAATTATATACAAACCCAGTGTCCAACTTACATCTGGAAGCAACTAAAGGCAAGATGAAGAATAAGTAAATTGTTTCAGCACCAAATAACCAATGAAGACTCTAATGAACAAAACTCACACTTCTAAAGTTAAGTGGAGTTAGAATACAACTCGAATCAAATTTTGAGACAGTTTTGTTTCCCTATCGTACAGGGAAAATAAATAGATATTTGTATGATAAACTTCAAAAATCAAGCAAGTTCAACAAATCTGTCTATCTTTATATCAGTTCCTTAGCTGAGCTTAAATGTAGTAATTGCCAAAACTAAGCAACAGACTAATATCTTCGGGCAATGACTTGATCTGAAACCCTAGAATTAAAAATTGAACTCAATTATAATAGAGAAGAACACCCAGATCAATAAATTCCCAAGTTAACATCAGCACAGAAGCAATCAAATCAAATTAACTAAACAAATCAACAGCTCAAGGATTAAACAAATTTAAGTATACCTTTCGGAGTCCAAGACTGATCAGACGGTTTGGACGAGAGGAGATCGTCAGGCAGATCGAGTTTGCGTTCAGCCATCAAGCAGATGATATCTCAGCCAATTCAAACAGAAGATCGAAAAAAATCCGACCAGAACAACGAGAACACACGAAACGTACCAGGAAAAGTGGATGCACAGAGAGGACGAAGGCGCAGAGAAGTAGCGAATCGAAATGAAGAACAGCGATAGCAAGGAAATGAAACGAAGGAGAGTTTATTCTGAATAGCCTGTAGGGCAGAGAGAGTTTTGCAGATTTTGGAGAGAGAACTAACGAAGGAGCGCTTGCAGTTGCAGAGAGAGAAAGGGGAAAAATGGGCAGAAAAGGGTGAGGAGGAGGAGGAAGGGTTTGGGTGGTCAGAACAGCCAAATCAAATATGCTTTTGCTTTAAAAATTTTTGGAGAAAAATTTTGGGTTTTTGGGAAAAGAAGAAAAAGGAAAAAGATAAATGAAAGATAAGTTTTTTTTTTCATTGAAAATATTCTATATATTATATTATATATTCATAATAATAATTTGGAGATATTTAAGGAGGAGTTGATGAATTATTATATACATAAATATAATTAATATTCTGTAAAAGGTTATGTTGAAGAGTATCAGGAACAAAAAAATTATTTCTATCAAGAAAGTAATTTTGATATAATTAAAGAGATGTTGATGAATTATATACTACATAGAATATAAATAAGAAAAATTATGTTTTATATTATGTTTGTCAAGGAGGTCAGGAAAGTATTTTGACACTACACATTGTCCTAATCCCAGTCCCACTTACACTTAGTTCCGAGAGTCTCTATATAAATTAATAATTTAAAATTATATATATTTCCTTTCTAAATTTATAGAGAAGAAAAAATGGTGCTTTAAATTTATTGATAGAGATTCAAAAAATCAAAAATAAATAATTATTATAATAATTAAACTATGTAATTTATATAAAATTTTACAATTAAAAAATATTAATATTTCATTTTTCAATTATTTACGTCCCAAATTAATAAGATGAAATGAAAAAAAAAAAAACATAGTACGCAATATTCAGTTTGATTTTTTAATTTATGGTGCCATGGAAAAAGAATGAATAATTATATTATAAATAAATAGTTGCATGTGTCATACATAGAGCTATCAATTGGGATTGGTCCAGTCCCAATCCCAAGGGGTATAAAATTTAAAGGGTCGGATGGATCAGTTTCATTTTTTTAGGGGTCGTCAAAATTCTAATACAATCCAACCCTATAAAGGTCGGGATGAGTCAATCCCATTTTTTGAAGGACAGTCAAAATCTTAATCAAACTCAAGCCCACGAAGGTCAAGAGTTGGGACGGATCAATATATACAGCACGGTTGTGATGTGCACTGTTGCACTGCGTGACAACACTAAAACAGCATCGACACGTTTTTTTTTTTCTTTTCCCGCAACATCGAAATGGCATTATTTCGACACCGTCACATAGTGCGACGGCGCACACTCTAAAAATCAAATATATAAAAATTTAAATATATAAATACATATACTTTAAAAAATATTTAAAATAAAACATTTCAAATTTCACACTATTTTTAAAAAATACAAAAAATAGTAAACAAAAATGAACAAAAAAATTAGAGAAAAATGTAGAAAATTATTAAGTACAAACCAAATATAAAAATGAAAAACTCAATTTCAAGATTTAAAACTCATTACAGTCCAAAAATAAATAAATAAATAAACAAAGAGTTTGAGTTTCAATAAGAAAAAAAATACTACAACAAACAATAGTACTGTAATAATAATAGAAAGTATGTATATTTTTAATTATAATAAAAAAAATATATAAAATAAAATAACTTTTTTAATATCTTTGACTCCAATGATTGATCCAACCCAACCTTCTCTAAACCCTCATTGGCCCTTGGCCCTTAAAGGATTGCCTCAAAAGCTCTTGTTGCAATTGAAATCATATTTTTCAAATCCAACCAGTCAAAAATCTATCATAGAGTTGAGCCAATCCCAAGGGTCCAATCCATTTCAGCAGTTCTAGTTATATACTTTCTCTTTGTTTAACAATTAATGAGTTGAAGGTAAGCAAGGTTAGAAAAAGGAGAGGGAGGGGGGAGGTAGAACTTCTCACCAAGTCAATAAAAGAAATTAAATATTCATCGTGATAACTTATAATTGTTCATAATCTATAAATAATGGAGAAGTGTTGGGACTAATAAATTGAGTTTTATATTAATTTTATTATACTTTTTATACAAAAAATAATATTGTTTTTGCGATATTAATATTGCATGGAGTTTACGCCATAATAATAAATAAGTATAAGATGGAAGAATAAGGAATCAAAGAAATTATTGATTTTTGGAAGTTATTGATTAGAATTTACTTTCTATAAATAAATAAATAAATATATATATATATATATATATTTATTTATATGAAAAAGAAAATAAGGGGAAAATAGGTGTTAGGTGTAGTAATGATTTTGTAAGAAAACAAGGCCTTTCAGATATACTAACTCACTATGGGATGGTAGAAAAGAGAACATTTGGAGGTGTGAGTGACCAACGGAACTTAAATGTACCGATCCAAACTTTAAATAGAGACAGATCCATTCATTTGTTGACTTCGGTAGCAATCTGCCGTTCATAGACACATAAAAAACTTTTGTTTCATAATGATGCCAAAAAGAACAAAATAAATAGTATATAAATATTTTTTTTAAAAAAAAAAATATTTATTTTATTTTTTAAAATTTTATATAAAAATTCATGACGTGAACTTGACTTGAAATAACCGCATTCCGTGGCCACTTTCATTATTAAATTCATTAAAATTTCTAACTTTTTTCTTTTTCTTTTTTCCACTCATGATGAGCTTTTATTGTAATTAAGTTCAATGAAACTTTTCTATTTTTTTCTTTTTAACTGCTTTTCGTTTCCTGTTAAATTGAATACGGAGCTTTCGAGAAGTGACAAAAATATTGAAAGTAGTAATTACGGCTAAAAATAATTAAATTTGTGAACTTCCCTTAATATTAAAAAAAAAAAAAAAGAATAAATCGATCTTTTTAGGATGAAAGAGTATTTGTTAATTTTGGATGTATTTAAAGGTTTGAGCATTGGTTAAGGAGGTCGGTGATAAAATTTTAAATTTTAAATATATTTTATTATATATATAAAAAAAAAGTCCATTAATTTGGGATATTTTGTTTACAAAGATGAAAAGGAATTAATTAGGGTAATTTCAATATTTATAAAAAGTAAAATCTTTTATAGACTTGGTCCATATCCCACTTATGGACCTTGCAATCTATATAGAACCATGTATACCCAAAATAAAAAAGGATCATTATTTATAATTTGATTTCATATAGACCAAGAAATCTACATCTCACCTGGACCAATTTCATTTCAAATTCCTGTTCGTGGCTAAAGAAAAGTGTATTTGACAACCATCACAAAATCATTGAAAAGAGTCCATGTTCAAATTTAGGTGATAGTAGTCAAGTCTTGTTTAATTTGATGGTAATTGATATCGTTTTGTAGTGTAAACGGTATTAAATGAATTTGGAACTAGCAATTTTATATTCACATCCATTTAAAAAATATAAGATCCAAATCATACTCAATTAACCGTCAGGTTGAAACTATTTATTTAGACCCGAACTCTACACAACAAATATCGGGCCAAGTATACCAAACATAATTTTTGTTTTTTATTTATATTTTGTTTTAAAAAAATGATTTTTACTTATAAAAAATATAAAAGAAAGTAAATTTTAAATAAGTTAAACAAAAACTTGAAGTAAAATTCTAAACAGTCAAATTAATTCACAATTATCAGTTAAATTTAAAATATACATACTTTTCAATCAAATTTAAAATAACCAATCAATATCAATTTTAGAAAAAATTTCGTGTTTTGTCCATAATATTTTTTACTTGGTCCATTTGGGTCCAAAATATATATTTTTTTTTTACTTTTAAGATCCATATCCTTTTTTACTTGATTCAAATAGATCCCAAATATTTATATTGAACTTTTAGAATCCCTTATAATTAATTTTGGATTCATATTGGTCCCCTATCTTTTTTTCATTCGACCAAAAAAGGTATTTTTTTCCCTTAAAACCTTCACCTCAAGCAAAGTTAATGATGAAAAAATAAAATTAATCAAAATCTAGAAGGGTATTTTAATTCTTTCACTATTTTTGGTCATTTCTCTTCCCTATTTCATCCTTGATCTATTTGGATCCTAAATCATTTTTTCAACTTTTAAGCTCCCTATCCTTTTTTACTTAATTTAAGTAAATTCCAAATCTTTATATAAAACTCTTAAAATCCTTTATAATTAATTTTGGACTCATGTTGATCTCTTATCTTTTTTCATTCAATTAGAAAGATTCTTTTGTCTTAAAAACCTCCGTACCAGGAAAAGTCAATTGCAAAAAAATAAAATTGGTCAAAACCTAGAAGGATATTTTTGTCTCTTCCTTGTTTCAACTCATTTCTCCAATTAAAAGAGTCAACGGTCATTTTCTTTACAATTCGCTTTTTCATCCCTTAGCCACCGAGAACCAGTCAAAAATACAAATTGAAAAATGTATTTTTAATGGCATCCACATTATGAATTCTTTTCAAGTTGTTATGTAAATATCGAATAGAGTATATGTGTTCAACTCCAAGTAGTAAATCCTCAATTGATTATGAAGGTTGAGCTACTAGGGTTGCTCCTTTGGTCTACATTTTTTACTGGTTGACCTTTGTTTCTTTGTGGTTGGGGGCTGAAAAAATGCGTTGCAAAGAAATGATAGATTACTCTTTTTAATTACAGAAATGATCTGAAATAGTGAAGGAATGAAAACACCTTTTTAGATTTTGATCAATTTTATTTTTTCACCGTTGACTTTGCCTAAAACAGAGGTTTTTAGGATAAAAAGACCTTTCTAGTAAAACAAAAAAAAGATAAGGGACCAACATTGGTCCAAAATTAATTATAAGGGACTTTAAAAGTTCAATATAAAGATTTGAGATCTACTTTGACCAAATAAAAAAAAGATAGGGAGCTTAAAAGTTAAAAAACAAATGATTTAGGACTCAAATGGACCAAGTAAAAAATATTAGGGAAGAAACATTGAAGAGAAATGACCCTAAATAGTGAAGGGACAAAAATAAACTCCTACATTTTGACCAATTTTATTTTTTCGCCTTTGACTTTGCTTGAGATTGAGGGTTTTTAGGAAAAGGGACTTTTTTGGTTGAACGAAAAAAGATAAAGGACCAATGTGGAACCAAAATTAATTATAATGGACTCTAAAAGTTCAATACAAATATTTGAGATTCAAATATTTTGTATCAAGTAAAAAGGATAGAGACCTTAAAAGTTTTTAAAAAATTAATTTTGGATTCAAATGGATCAAATAAAAAAGATTAGGGACGAAACATGAAAATTTCTCTTAATTTTAAAATAATAATTATAATGCTTATGAAGGCATATTTAAAATTTAATAGTTAAATAAAAAAATTAAAGTTGAAATAAGAATAGGAATATAAGCATTATGCATGTATATAGAAAAATAAT
>JAOXNR010000013.1:15302233-15315661 GCA_028571225.1 Parsonsia alboflavescens
CAAAAATAAAAGTACCAGACTTAGTATAAATGGGTTCGATATGGATTCAGGTTGAGATGTATTCAATCAATTGATAGACTTCTCGAGATTGATAACTCTAGAGTTCAATACATGATAAGTAGAGCACCACAATTGATCTCTAGAGGGTGGGGTATAGGAAAGATTAGGATATGGGAGAGCGTGGACATAAAAAAGAAGTATTATTAAAAAAAAAAAAATCTAGGTGTTAGTAATTGATAAAATTAAGTATACCCTTCGATACACAATATGACCTTTTGTCAAGTCAAAAACATTATATTGACTTAACAAAATACCCATAAATTCTCTAACCAAGCCACTTAAAAAATTGAAGAAGACTTATCTTGATAAAAGAGAAAAAGAGAATCATAAATACTCATAAGGGTAAATATTCAAAACTAATGACGGGTAAAGAGACTTATATCACAAAATAAATTTAAAGTTCTAAAATGATTTATATTACGTAATATTCATTCTTTTGTAGCATCTCAAAAGAAATGTTATGTTGAGTGGGGGACATTTTAAGAAAACTACTTAAAGAAACGGGATGGTATGGGACCTGATCGGAGATGAAGAGCTAAGAGTGAACTTGTGACGGTGGCTAATTAGGGACCGTAGTCACTGTTACAGAAAAGCATGAAGGTAAATTCTCGACACTGTTCTTATCAGTGATGAATTATTATCAGCAATGATCAGATTCCTATAGACATCTGCTCTTTGTGATAACTTTGCATCTATACTGATTCATTACAAATATTGTTCTGATGTAGACTGACTTGAGTTATGAGGAGTTGGAAGAATTCTATATGGCAATCTTGACAATCACTTCATGAACTGATGTCGAACCACCTGAAGGACATCGATTCTTTTTCATATTTAAACAAGGTACAAGAACCAATACATTCTATGTGGCAATCTTGACAATCACTTCATGTACTTTTGTTGAACCACCTCAAGGACATTGATTCTTTCTCATATTTGAACAAGGTACAAGAACCAATACATTCTAGTAAAATGGCAAAAACAGGCTTAGCCAACACATTACCTTCGCCCAATTCTAACCTATGACTTCAGTCTGAGTAAAGGGTTGTCCAATGCTAATGCTGCAGCTACACATTAAAATCAAATAGCTAAAGTTCACATATATTTTGCAGGGCATTTAGTATCATCAAATACTCACCAAACGTAATGGCTGTGTTTTCCTTAGATTGATCTGGAGTTCTACTTCCACTTGGTCCAAGAACCAAACTCTACAACATATATATGGTTAACTGAAGCTGAAGAAACAGAACTGGACAACAGATAACGCCACAGCAACATCAATTTGTGAATGAATTGCAAAAAACAATTTAATCCCCAAAAGCCCTTTAAACCTTTTCCCATTTACTAAAAGAATCTCAAGGGCATGGTAAGAAATTGCATTAGGACCGTTAATCAAAATAGGATACAGCTGCCTTGGACACAGATAATTCTTTTTATGTGACACAAAAAATTCATAGCTTAGCAAAGCTGAATTTCAAACCACCAAAAGATTCTTTTATTCAGCTTTGAAAACGTTGCCAAAACTTTACAATGAAACTAAAAAGAGCTATAAACTTTAAATCAAATTTCAGTCTAGCAAGCCGAATTACAAAACCACTAATCAGAAAGTTTGCCCTTCTTCTTCTTCAGTATATGACAGACGAAGGCCTTCTCCAGCTGCTCCACTCTCCGAGTTAATGAATTCAACTTTCTGGTCTGCATTTCATTCTTCTCACAAAGTTCACTCATCAGCTTCATCATCTTCTGATTATCCTCTATCACCCTCTCCATTAGTTCCTGATTCCTTCTGTTATCGTCTGTTTGTTCACTCTTATCCTTTTCCAGTCCTTCCACATAATTTACTGAGACATCATTCACCTCGTCTCCTTCACTCAAAGTCTGCATTCGATTTGTCTCCAGGCTTTCCTCCTTATATTCATCTGCAGCAGGGATAGTATTGAGACAAGATTCACCAGATTCGTTCTCAAGATAATGCTCTTCCTCCTTGCCCCTTATCTCAAAATCAGCTTCATTATGCATGCAGTTATCATCTTCCACATTGAGTTCTGATCGATCTCCAGACTCCCCTGCTTCCCAAGTCCGCCTAGTACGGTTCTCTTGCTCATCGCTTTCACAGTTTTGAGCAACAAAATTGTCTTGGGATCCATGGTCGAAATTAACACCAACAGACACTTCAGTCTGACCACTGCATTCAACTGGATTTTGGGCCTTTGTGGCGCTACTTTCTAGGGCTTGAGCCACTTCTTCTGCATCCTGTTGGCTGTCCTCTTCCGATTCACTTAAAATTTGGACTTGACTTTGGTCGGCAGCAGAAACGATGGCATCAACCCTTTCTTGCAAAGCAATGAGCTTCTTAGCCACTGACCTTCTACAAGCCCTAACCCCGTAATCGACACCGTGAACGGAATCCAATTTAAGGAGGAGAGCCATTAACATCTCGTTTACCCTCAACCTTTCCCTCTCGTCCCTGCGAATTAGCTCAAATGTTTCGCTCCGTGAAATTCTCCTTTCTATCTCACCCACATCCCTTCTTATTGCGATTATCCTCTTCATGCTTCTCCTCACCAGATATCCCCTGAAAACCTTTTGAATTTTCAAAGCGGAAACCCAGGCCGAACTTGACTGACACGGTTTTGATTCTGATCCAACAAAATGGACGGGTATCTGAACAACCTTTGGAGCATTGGAAGACTTCCTAACCGGCGCCTTCACCGGCTGCTCGTGGCTCAGGACCTCCGGTTCAGGAGAGTAGGGCGGGAATCCTCTGGAGGTGGTTGGAATGATTGAAGGACCGGACGGGAATCCTCTGGAGGTGGTTGGACGGACAGAAGGACCGCGCCAGAAAAACGGATTGTCAGAAAAATCCATTGCTGATTTCAAAGAGAAGTGTATCGGTGAAATTGGTTGTTTGCTTTTGAGATTGAATTGTCAAAGACGATTTGAGTTGTGAAAGACGAGGAACTGGATTGGAAATTTATAGAGGAGGGTGAAGAAAGAGGGAAACAGGGATCCAAATTTCCAGAAGTTTCCGGAGATATTTTCCTAAGCATCATCAACGGTTTAAACTTGAAACTAAAGTCCTTCGTCAAATGGGTTTTCCAGATCATTGTAGAGAGTTCTTTTACTCAGGTGCTTGCGGGCGGGCAGAAGTTGTAGAAAATTGATATCCACGTAAGCACGCACGCATTATCTCTGTTTTTCCTCAATTTTATTACTAGGATAATAATTTCAGAATCCACTTAAAATAATCCGGTAAGCATTTATTCAAAAAAATAAAAAAATAAGTTAAAATCCACTTAATAATATAATATTATCATAAAATAGAAAACACTGTTAATTAATCTGAGTAAAGATTTTAACCTTCAAGATTAACATCATCAACTTTGAAGAATTAAAGAACCTAATTGAGTTATTCTCTTTTTCAAATACTCGCTTCGTGTAATGCACAAGTTTTTTCTATCCAATTTAAATTGTCATTTTTAAAATGTTTTAGTAAAAAAATAATGTGAATGACGTCAACACTAATGTGTTTTTTATATTTCTTTCATTTCCTTTATTTTTATAAATAATACTAACCAACTTATAAGCAAATATCAAAAATGATGTCTTATCATTTTTTTTAACTCTTCTCAATTATAGTTTAGTTAGTAGGTACATGCCAAAGGTTCATTTAAACCTTTTATTTAATCATTTCATCTAATGCATTACATTTTTACATTTTTTTAATCCATTTAAAAAGAGGTGACGTGACTATAAGTAGTCAAAAAAAAGAAAGAGAGAGAGACCACTAATGGTAATTGCAATGAAAAATATTTGTGCATATGAAAAACTTTAAAGCACTCAAAAATGCCAAACCCTAAAATATTTACATGAAAATACAATATCATATATGAGTATTAAATTTTTGAAATACTCAATAAATATGAGGGACAGGGGTAGGCGTGGTTTTTTTTACAGAACATTCATTCTACTTGGGATTTTGATGCCTGCCCTCTTCAGAAGTTCAGCAGCAGCAAGCTTAGCCACTGAAATAATCTCCCTCTGCCACATTAAAGATCACATTGAATTTCAGGTGAAGGATTTGTTGATGAATGCAGAGGTAAAATCAGTTACTAGAAAAAAGAAAATGACAAAGAGGCTTTCTGAATTACCTCATCTACAGCTAGTATTTGCTTATCCTTCATAACCCATTTCCCATTGCACATGACTGAGACAATGTTTTCAGTACGCATACTATATACAAGGCTAGAAATGCTGCATATAGGTTAAAAGAGACCAAATAAGCTCACAATGCGACTAAGCCAGTAAAAGGAGAAAGTAGAAAAAGATGAAAAAGAATTCCCTTCCAACTATGTTTTGCTTGAATCAGATCCCATGAGAAATTAAATGAATGAAAAATTTTTATCACTAGTTAATTAATCTAGAGCAAATCAGGAATTTCAGTTTGGTCTTAAAGTCACAGAAATATTATGAGTTTGGTGACTATAAGTATTATTGCATAAGAAATGGACCAAACAACCAAGCCTGAATTTTTTCTTACAGTTTTCTTCCCCTCTTTTTGCTTTTCTGTTTGGGGGAGAGAATGGAGGAGTATTTGTAAAGATGTGCATGAGAATCAAATAAATAATGAATCTAGGGAAGATTGAATCTCTGCAGTGGAATACATCACACCTTTACTGGGTTATCCTTTTTATTGGGAAACAGCCCTTTGTCATTTTTTTCCCTACTTTTTGAAAGAACCAAATAGCATATTCAATAAATTCCAATCTGTAGGGGACTAATATTGGAGATGTCCCCAACTGCAAACAAAATTAAAGACAGTCTAGTTTTTCAGATTGCATGTTTCATAAACACAGGATTTCGATATACCAGTCATGAAGAGGCACCATGGTCCAAGAGGAAGGATTGACCACAATCATATCAGCCTGCCAAGTGATGTGTAAGATTGAAAATTAACTTTGATTACACAAGCGAATAAATGTAGAGACTTAAAATTCCAAGATTGAAGGGATAAACCATGAAGTGATGATCAACAAGAAGACAAGGTTTCACGAATTTGTTGCTTAAGAATATTTTACGATGGTTTAAAGAAATATGGTAAAATGTGATTTCTCCTTCTGTTGATGAGATAAATTACTGTTATTAATGTTATACTAGAAACCATATCTGTGTTTCAATATGCTAAGCTCAAACTCTCTTTAAAAATTCTTATCATTATTTTCAACTAAAGAAAAAGACCTACTTTTCTCCAGCATACTAGTGCTCATTTCCTGACTATAAATAGAGATACATTTGAAATAAATAAACAAATATTTGAAAGAACTGTTGCTCCAGAAACAAAATGGAACATCAAGGCAAGTAATAAAGTACCATTCGATGCAAAACAGACCTTTTTGCCAACCTCAAGTGACCCAATTTCTTCATCCCAGAGTACTGACTTTGCACCATTAATTGTAGACATCTTCAGAATTGTTTCAGCAGGAAGAATAGTTGGGTCAGTGCTTCCTTTATTGAAAACCTCTCTTCCTTTGTTAATCAGAGAAGCTAGATACATCTCATCAACTACATAGGATGTAACCTTGCAATTAAGATGATATATCTCATATGTGTAGATAATATTATTTATGGGATGATACATCATATATGAGAATGCATGTATCACGTATGATCACTTGGATGAAAAAAGATATTATATAAAATCAATATAAGATGTCACTTTAGTGAATGGATGCTTTGTAAGGCAAAGCAGTCATTACCGAATCAATTGAAAGATGGGCCTACACAAGGATATATTTCTCGTTGATGTCGTTATGCACTTTGTTTGGTATACTTCTAGAAGGGCTGATAGTTCTATTCTTGGACTAAAATGATGTTACATATACACGTTCTTGTTCCCCAACTGCCCTTGGCCTACTGTTTTTAATTCCACCAAGGTAGAGCTCACATCCTCCAGAGAAAGTATGCCTTATCAATTGTTAATTTGAAGAAAATATATACAATGCACCATCAATCTCATCACAAGAAATCATGAAAATGATCTAAATTTGATAAAGAAAACGATTGAGCAAGGTTCTCTCTTGCTGCTATGCCTGCCCTAGGCAACTAGAAATCTTTGGTTGAGACTCTATACTAACAAAACAAGAGGGTGCAATAGTTTCTGTCACAAAAATGCAGCAATCAGAAATTGAAGATCTAATTGAGAAGTTTCTATGGCAGTGTTCCACTACACCAGTCTGAAAAAATACCTATACTCATCCTATTATTTGAGGGTGCTCCATCAGTTCCAAGAGACACACAAATCCCAGTATCAAGCATTTCTCTTATGGGTGCAAACCCAAGCATACGCATTGCAGCAGCAGGACAATGAGATACTTTGACACCTGCCCTTGATAGAAAGCCGATCTGAAAAGAAGACACAGCCTTTCAAATAGTGCAAATAGATGAGTATAGTCCAATTGAGGCCGAAAATTTAAACCAAAAAGATTACCTCATCCTTGTTAACCCAGACAGTATGGGCTGCCAACAAATTCTCATCTAGGAGCTTGATTTTCTTGAGGTAAGAAACTGTCCCATGATCAACTCCTCGAGAGTCCACCACAACATGGTTCTCATAAGAAATCTCAGCAACATGCTAAATTGAGGAAAGATTACATAACTTCAGTTGCCGTTAATACTAAAATGGATGTTTGATGCTAAATGAAAGATTCAGATTGAAATGTACTAATACAAACAGGTAACATTTCCAGTGTTCATGAAGTTGATTGGAAATTATGAAGCCGAAGACTTAATTTTTTCTCAAACACAAAATCCACAGACTGAGAATTCAAAGTGCATTTCCCAATTAGATTCATGAAATGAAGGTAACTGGACTTAATTTTTTCATGCATCTTCATGTTATTGGTTTCTGCATATAGGTTCCAGCATTGCAAACTAGAGAAAGAAGAGGTGCAGAATCAGAACATTTCCACAGTCAATGGAAAATTTGAATACTTCAAAAGCTTTGCATGCATATAATGACATCTATTTCATAAAAGACTTTTTTGCTTTCAGTTGTTTGAAACCCATGTTTTGCCTAATGAAGCAGAGAGGGAGAGACCATATGGATCCCAGTTTTCAATTCTTTTGCAGTGTCTCTTGTCTCTGTGAGTAGGAGATCAGTTGAATTCATTATTTGCCTTATTCCAAGCCACATTCTGATGCGTCCATCTGCTGTATTATGGTGTTTGTTGAACAATTCCTTCTGAGACTGTGCCCTTTGAAGAAGGAGAAAATTAGTCACTCCATGCCAAAAAAGTAGATGAATAATTGTATGATTTCTAAAGTGAAAGTTTAACCAGCAAGGAATGAAAGATTATTTATAGAAATGAACTAAAATTCTTGAATAACTATCATTCTGGCAATTATTTAGCAGAAAACACAAAAGGCCACAAAAGATATCCACTTGCAGAATCTATCATATATCCTATCTTCTACTTCAGCCTGTCTGGAGGTGTTAATTCCTGTATCCTACTACCAGCATTGAACTAAGAAATCCATATAAAAAACCAAAATTTAGAGTCATTTAGTCAATCTCAGAAAAAACAACATTTTATATCAGAATTTGAAACTACAATTCCATTTCATGACGTCAAGTTGACAAGAGTATCAGTCAGAACGCCTTAACCACGGTTTGAAAGAAGATATGGACTTGAACTAGTGAATTTATGGCAGGTTAACCATCAAGCCTCCAATTTTTCTCTCATATGCCAGATGCAAATGTAGTCTGACCTGAATACATTGCTCTGTCGTCCGGTTAGCCCATGCTAATGGTAAACCCTGACCAGAATCCATAATTGACTCTGCCAAACACGCACGGATACCCAGCTCCTCCACTGCTCTGGACATTCCTGATACATGCTGTCCTCCGGCTTCTGCAAAGCAAGTAACCTTTTTCCGACAACACACGTATTGGGATTACAACTATGTTGCCATGAAATTGAAGCTCATCAACATGCAAAATCAGTTCACAAAATACTTACACCGGAGTGAATAAGTTCAATTCCGCAAAGTAGAGTAGAAACATAAGAATCCTCCTCTGTCATTTCAGACTCATAAGGCCAAATCCGGTGGTGTAGCCAAGTCAGCAAGTCAACATCATCTGCTATTCCCCTTGCCATTTGCTGAGAAGTATGGACGTGTGTGTTTATAAAACCTGCAGTTATTCCATTAATTAATTTCTGAAATTGAGTTCAGAATTACTGTTGTCAACTATACCTGGAAGGAGGAATTGGTCTTTCAGGTCGAGGAGTTCCGGGGAGAGAGAACAGAATTGATTGAGGATGTGGTCGGAATGACCGATAGCTTTGATTTTGTCGTCTTCAACTACGATCGCTCCATTGCGAAACACGCGGCTCTGAGAATCCATGGTTACGATCGTGGCATTGTGCAGTACGAGCAAGCCGCTGCTGCTCTTCGTATTCGTCGTTGACATTTCTGATTCCTTCGGAACGGAGGAGTTGAATCCAAAACAAGTAGAATTTAAATGATATCTCACGACATTAAATATTTATTAAAAAAAGAATTTGGGAAAAGATTTTAGCCTCCACATTTTGGGCTGGGCCAGGATTAGCTGCAAAGCTCATCTTAATAATTAGATTTTGAGATACTGATGGCATTGGAGATTCGGCCCAAATATTTGATTATTCTTTTCCTTATAAAATCATATATTTTTGTTTTAAATAATTTAAAAAAGGAATTTGTAGACTTTTAAAAATAATTATAAATACAGAAACGATGCTTCATCTAAAAAAAGAAAAAATTGCGTTTTCTATCCAAATTTTCATCAATCAAAATCAGTGAAAAAAGGCATAAAACACTAACAAAAGATGAGGTAAAAAATCATGTGACGAAAAGTAAAATTATCCCCAAGGTATTCAAATGTGGCTGCATGCAATTCTTGAAAATGATTGACGTAATATTTCATATACTTATCCTAAACTAATTGATTAGCTTTATATCTCGTTAATTCTTCAAGTGAATTGACTCCACAAAAGTCTCGTCAACATAAAAAAAAAAAAAAGAAAGAAAGTTAAAATGAATATATACAAGTAAATCTAACTTTCGATTTCAACTCATAAAAATATCTTAATTTATAAACTCGATCCAACCCATATAATCAAGAGTCAAGCCAGGCCCATGGATTTATATGCCTCTATCAATTCCTCCGGCATTTCACTATTAAGTCAATCGTCGCACGTATAAAATTTGTTGTTTTGGAAACGATGTAGATTGTGAAAGGGGAAGACTTTGAACTTGGAAGACCTACAAGAACTTGGTAGAATTGAGGTGTAGGCAAAGGGTTCAAGAATCTGGCATGCCTTATCATTTATGTGTGGATGATGTTACCGTCCACATTTTATATTACCAACAAAAATCTTATACGTGATCATTATTATTTTTTTTATTGATTTAATAGTGATGAGTATAATATAAGATGTATTGGAATTTTCTATTAATATAATATGAAATGTAATAATAATGTATACTAGAAGATATTGAATGCGTAGATCCTATAAATAGGAATAGTATTACTTTTTTTTCATAATTAAATGTTTTATTTTTTAAAATGAATATTATTTTAATATAATGTCTTATTAACTTACTCTTAATTTGGGAATTTACATTCATCACACTACTAATTATACAGATGAGTAATCTTATGATAGTCAAATGGCTATTCTTTTTAGTAGCCATCAAATCAAATCAAGTGTTGAGAGGAAAGGAATCAACTTTTCCTTGCAGCATTCACAAGTCAAACTGAAATTATGTAATGTAAGCTGGAAAGAGAAGGTGTCTAGTGGGCTTTTTTCTGTTAATTCGTCATGTTTCCATTTAGTTGAGGAGTGGGCATTGTTTGGGGCAAAAAAAGGGAAAATAAAGTGACCACCCAACAGATAAGGTTTTAGACGCTCTAATCTTTAGATCATGTATATGGAGGTTAAAAATAAGATATGTATCTCAATGGGATTTGGAGAGAGTCCTATCCCTTTAATCATTCCATGCAATAAGTCAATTTCTATGGTGATAGGAATTGAATGTATTCTATGTATAAAGGTGAAGTTAATATTATACCTACTCTCTCCAAGTTTACCACTAAACTATATCCTTGGAGTCAGAGAGTGGGCATTGTTTAGATCTTGGAAGATGTGGCTCAAAACCTCCTCAAATTCATTTTTCCTTTAAGGCGTGCCATTCTTTTCAATTCCATTTCTGTTCTAGAACTACACACTCCTCTATTTAATTTGGCTAAGATTATATATTACTAGAAAAAGAAACACAAAATATAAGTTAACTTCGATAAAAAATTAATGAGTGTTTTTTATTTTCATAATATTACTAATTTATTCTCTTCATTAATGTAATTAGGGTAGAGATCATGTTATACGTATTCATGGGTTTTGGAGGCAATTTTTTGGCAGTTTCTCTACAATATATTATATAATATATATATATATATATCTTCAACTTGAAGAAGGTAAACAAAGGTAGGCCGACTTCTCTGCGACATGTTATTTTTCTAATGCAATCAGTACAAGATGGTACACTAAAAAATGGAGGAGATGATCATCAAAAGCAATTATATAAAATGAATGATTCTGTTATAATAAGACAACTTTTGGCTTGAGTTGTTTAATGTCACGATCAAAGAATTCTTAAAAGATTTAAGGCCATTGATTGTGATGCAAGAACTAACCAGTACTTTTAATTTTGCTTGCTGGAGACTACTTTTGCATGATAGCAGAAAACCAGCTCAAAGGGAATTAATGGAAGGAAAAAAAGGAGATGAATGAATCATTAATATTGGTCGCCTTTTTAATTATACACACATACTTTACAAAAAGTAGAAGGATTTTTCTATTTTTATTAATTATTTCAATCCTTTTCCTTTTTCTTGCTTTATAATTGTTAAAGATCCCCCTGGACATATATAAAAGTATATAATATTTATATATAATGTTCAAGAACCTATAGAAACAGAAGAAGAAATTTAACCCTGCCAAAAGAAAAC
This sequence comes from Parsonsia alboflavescens, assembly GCA_028571225.1. Classification (NCBI taxonomy): domain Eukaryota; kingdom Viridiplantae; phylum Streptophyta; class Magnoliopsida; order Gentianales; family Apocynaceae; genus Parsonsia; species Parsonsia alboflavescens. The sequence goes on from JAOXNR010000013.1 coordinate 15,313,341, forward strand.
CATGCCTTAGGCATTTCCGCAGCTTCAGTGATGGCCGATCTTATAATAAGATACATGAATCCTACTATATGTATAGCTCTAATTAAACAAGCCAGAAAATGTCTTACAAAAGATGAGAAAAGGATATATATGTAATATGACATATAAATTCACACACACATAATTATAATTAATAAAGCTTATTAAGGGTAAGAAATCTTGAGGGAGTTAGAAGGTGATAGGATGTGTATGTCCTACCAAAACTGCACCTGGGAGGAATCTTCTTCTCATCTCCATCCATTTCCATGAGCACCTTGATGAAAAGATCAACTTCACATGGAAGCTCTAGCGGGCCTTCGCTATTGTACCCGTATTCTGATTCGGCTTCTTCGAGCAGCAACTTGAATAGAGGATGATTCAGACAATCTGTTCTGATCACAAACTTTTGTTTCTCAGGTCCAACGTAAACCGAGAAGCAGCCTTGCGGAGCAACCCGACAGATTTTGCCCCGTTTTATATCTTCCTCCTCCCGATCTATTGTACCTGCAGACCATGATTTGCAGTGCTTCAGCTTTCGCCCAACAGCATTATTATTATTTCTTGAGAAACTCTTTCTCCCAATACTGCCCAGAGATCTGCATCTCTCCCATGTCTTGATTATCAGCCCTTTCTTATTACCTTTTCCCTTAACAATCAAATCCATAAACAAAATATCCAACAAGACAAATCCACTTAATCAATAATTCTAGCAAAAGGGAAGAAAAAAAATAAAAATTAATAAAGATCCTATCCCAACTGGCCTAACCTCTGTCATAAACCAAGTTAAACATGACTTTCATTCTTGGCCTCATAGTATTACTCATAGCTTTCACAGAAAACACTGATCAACTAAAAATTTATGAGGCGTAACATCAAACACATTCAAAGAAAATTTCTCAATTCAGAAGAAATTAACTGAGAGATGGAAGAAGATATAAAGGGCTGGAAACAGTGGATCAGAACCTCACGGGATATGCTCTCAAGTCCCTATTGCGTCTCCTATAGGTCGACTGCTTTATATAGAGAAATGTGATTTTTATAATAATAGTATATATAGTTTTTTGGTTTTTTCTTTTCTTTAGGTATATATGGTTTGTATAGTATAGCACTACTTGCTATATATATTATATATAATTTACTCTTATTCGAAATTAAGTGTTTCCATTTTTATTTTAAATTATTAGGAAAAGAACGTTACATTTTTTAAATTAGTTAAAATTTTTTTTTGTTTTTTTTAAATTAGTTAAATTTTTTTAAAAAAAAATTTGATATTGTTAAGTATAAAATAAATTAAATCAACTGTTTTTTTTAGAATTTATTCAAATAAAAATGAGACATTCAATTACTTTTTTTTTTTTTTTAATGCATTATTGTTTCCTTGAATTATTGTTCATTATAGTGACATCAAGAGGCCAGTTTCACTGAATTGAAAAATGAGGATACGGACAAAATAAAGGACTAGTATATTTTTTGTTTTATTTACATCTTGTCCAAAGATTCTCAACTGTGTCCTAATACCGCAATTTATTTTCTATACATGTATTTACTTACCATTGGCCCGCCCGTTGCTTCTTTTTTTAGAGCCCAACTCGGACGGACCAGGAATTTCCCTTCCCGCAGCCGGTCAAACAAGAATTTACTTATGAAAGAGAATAATCTTAACTATTAATTCTTCCATTCATAATTGAATATCTTATTTTGATTTGATTCTGAAAATAAAATAAAATTAAAGAATGAATTTGACTTTCATAAAATTAATGATTTATCTTTTTCATTAATTTAATTACTAGCAATAGATTTATGTAAGTGGATGTAAATCTTTAAATTAAAAAAATTTTTTTTTTTTTTTGAAATGAGGTTGTTAATCAAATTTTATATTTCGGAAGGGAATATTATTTTATAAGATGAGTGTGTATTTGTTAGCATAATTTATTAATATCTCCAGCTCAACTATAGTGAAGTAAAACCTCAAGTCAAATCCTAATTGTATATATGATGAACTTGCTGATTCATAAGTTTAATTCTGAAGAATTAATGTAATTAAAAGTTTATTTTCTCATAATTACTAATCATAATAAAACTTATATATCATAATTAAACAGTAACCGTCCTAGATTTTGTTGTACGTCACTTGCTTGCATGGGTGTGGCTAGATATGTTGTTTTCTTTCTCCATTGTTTGATTACGTAATATCATTATTTTTTTTCTTCTACTGTTCCATGATTAAATTTTGAGAAAAACCATTTTTCTATAATAAAACCAACTCTCTTATGTATGTGTGATCTGTAGACATAAACATACAA
>JAOXNR010000013.1:15334416-15353602 GCA_028571225.1 Parsonsia alboflavescens
GATGGAATTTAATGAGCTTTTTCTTATAAGAAAATAAAAAGGAATTGGCTAGCACAGCAGACCTGGTGATTTCTGAGTAACACCTATAGTAACAGAACTAGTAACTTATTTTAGATGGAGTAATTCAGCTGCAGGTCCAAATATCTAACTTTTTCAGCTGTCTCCAGCCGGCTGCAATTATTTATGAAATTCAAGCACATCAGGTTATCAGACACCTTCCAAATTTGATACTAGAATGATTCTCTACTGAAATCCCACCTTTAGTCATATGTTTACTACAATTATAGTCACCTTTAGTCTCCGAATTTCAAGATTGTCTATTCAATGGAGTCCAGTTACATAGAGGAGGAAAGGTGGCTGAGGATTAAAAGGGCTATAAAGACATATAATCACTGAAACCCTGAATTAGAGCAATTGGTTGTAATGGCACTAAGATTGACGTGTTGCAGAGCATCACCTGGTCAACCATTCAAATTTGTACCCTAAACATCCTTGACCTGCCACTTAACATTCCATGACTCCCATCTTTCTCCTAGCTTTACCTATTTGGCTTTTGATCCAATAACTTTTCAGGAGATGCTTGCCAATTTTCCCTTTTATAAAATTTTAGTGAATGAAAAGTTTTAAGTAACAACTTAGAAAAATACCAGTTCAGAATTTCCAAACTGTATAATAAGACTCAATTTCTTCCAGAGAAATGCTCGATCCCAAATTCTGATAACTAATTTTATACTTAACACATGTATGTAATTCAGTGTGGTCAATTCTTGTCCATTGCTATGAGAGATCTCAAAGTGTTATGGTGGCTTCTTACTACCCTTTTCCCCACCAGTGGAGGATCTGTAGAGTGCATGGACCTCTTATTTTCCGTTTGTAATGAAGATACATTTCTCCATCTGCATTGGTGTTTTTTGCCTTTGAGTTGATGTCTGTGAATTGTTTGGTCAGATATGCTCGGGTATCTCCCTTGGTTAAGATTCTAATGGATTCATGCTGGCTATTACTATGTCTTGAGTTGCCTGTAGCAGTATTTTGATTGTTGTGATCACTGGCAGTTTCCTGGTGTTTAATGGAAGGGTTGTGAATCTTTATTATCTGTGTTTGTTCTCCAATCCATTTGAATGTACTCGTTCTGGTTATTGCATGATCACATTCACCGTCAAATCCTTGTTTGTAATTTGCCTGACCTTATTTTCTTTCTGAATTTGATTGTAACCTTCCTGTAAAATACTTGGATAAACCTTTTTGTTGCAGATCTCCCCCCTGATAAAGAACCATTAGATTGGAACACAAGAATGAAGATAGCTGCAGGTGCAGCAAAAGGTTTGGAGTATCTTCATGATAAGGCAAACCCCCCAGTTATTTATAGGGATTTCAAGTCATCCAATATTCTGCTGGATGACGGGTTTCTTCCAAAGCTTTCTGACTTTGGTTTGGCAAAGCTCGGTCCTACTGGAGACAAATCACATGTTTCCACTAGGGTCATGGGAACTTATGGTTATTGTGCTCCTGAGTATGCTATGACTGGCCAATTGACGGTAAAGTCTGATGTCTACAGTTTTGGTGTCGTCTTCTTGGAGCTTATAACTGGGCGTAAAGCTATAGACAACACTCGACCCCAGGGAGAACAAAATCTTGTTACATGGGTAAGTTCCATTGAAATTATTTGAATGTTGTGATCTAGTGGGTTTTTATGTCTGTCCTAGAACTCTTGAAATAAATATTTTTCAACGTTTAATTTTTTGCAGGCTCGGCCATTATTCAATGACAGGAGAAAGTTTGCGAAGTTAGCTGATCCGAGTCTACAAGGTCAATATCCAATGCGGGGTCTTTACCAAGCTCTAGCAGTGGCATCCATGTGTATCCAAGAACAGGCTGCTGCTCGTCCTCTCATAGGAGATGTTGTAACTGCCCTGTCCTATCTGGCAAATCAGGCATATGATCCTAGCGCAGCACCTGGACATAGTTACAGGCTTGCTGGGGACAAGGATGATAGGAGAAATAGAGAGGAGAGAGGAACCAGAATATCACGGAATGAAGATGGTGGAGGTTCTGGACGCAAATGGGATTTGGAAGGATCTGAAAAGGAGGATTCTCCTAGGGAGACTGCAAGGATGTTAAACAGGGATTTGGAAAGGGAACGAGCTGTTGCAGAGGCTAAAATGTGGGGTGAAAATTGGCGTGAGAAAAGAAAGCAAAGTGCTCAAGGCAGTTTTGACGGTAATAATGGATAATGCCTCACAAATGTTGGAGGCAGGCCCCATCTTCTTGCACCTTTGGCTTATTGCCAGTTCGCTTTGCCGAGGTAGTGAAGAATCCTGGATCCTGCTGAACAATCTTATCTGTTTCGCCGGCATTACGACCTCCATCGCATCAGCGTCCGGTGCTTATGCGGAGGCACAGGGGACCACATTTTTTTTTCCCTTTCTCCCTTTTGCTTTTCTCCCCTTACCCTTCCGTAACTTTTGTTCCCTCTTTCGAATCAGAGAGAACAAAGATTGCCAAGAAAGAGTGTACATTTACAGATAGAAGAACTGGCTAAGAGCAAGGAGAGTATGTTCAAAAAGTTTTGGACCATTCAAGTATTCATTGGCTCTTGTTAGGTTCTTGATATACAAACAATCTACTGTCTGCAATCTTCTTCTCTGTAACATGTGACCAACTAATTGATGCCTCATATAGAGTTGAGTAGTTGATACCTTCTATATCTATATATATTTTCTGCACTTGTGCTTTTTATTATCTATTGATCTATCTGAATTTTAGGGAACAAGAAAACTTTTGACATGGCAAGAACTCCTGCTTTTTGTGTGAGCAGTAAACGAGATCTTGCCATATATATAACATCTGCGGCAAGTCTCTCCACAGCCCACGTGGAAATCGTAACTTAATTATGTATTTGGTCTTTAGATTATTATCGATTCAAGGCCAGTTAATGCAAATTGTTTCCGGCTATCGATCTAGCCCAGCCAGAAAGGAAGGATTAACTCAAGCCGGCAAGGGAAGCCTTCTCTCTTATTTTGAGGAAGAGCAAATTTCAGTTTAGCAACATGCAGGATGGGACTTCCACACACCCGAATATGCGCCTGCCATTCCTCCATTTCTGTTTCTCGTGTCGGATATATATAATTTTTTTTTTTTTCAAAAAAATCTTTGTTTTTGTTATCCTAAACCCCTTTTTTTTAACTACTTTTCTTTGACACACATTATCTTCACGTTTTCTTTACTTTTGGTTTCATCACGTTCTCTCTTTCAACGCAGTTTGAAGATAAAAAGTTTAGCTTTTCATTTATACATGCATAATTTTTTACTTTTGTTATCATGGAATTTCTGGACCATTTGTCTCATCATGAAACTTCTTAGACTGAAAAAGAAGACAAAACACGACAAAATTAGAAATGAAAAGATGGATGAGTAACCCTTATTTGTTTTGCTTCATTTGCTAAAATTAATTGGCAGTATTATTAGGCTTGCTCTAGTGACAGCAGGGACAATCCTCCTTCCCAACATCCAACCATAAAAAAGCGCGGTATTATTAATTAACCAATTTTCTTAATTTCAAGTTCACAAAATGCTTTTCTCTTGATATTTAGGCCAATGATAATAATAATAAGAGCTCGTGCATCGTACGTGGTGGTGGTGGTGGAGGATGTTCTAAGCTCATCATGTAATGGCACGTATACCATATATAGTGATATTATATTTTGTATTTTTGTACCACAATTTTTCTTTTCTTTTCTTTTCTGGTTAGGTGAGGAATATCGAAAAAGGTTGTAGAGTTAAAAACAGTATCCAGACATGATTTAGTGGCGGTGCTAATCAAAAAGATAGAGAAAAATCTCATTCTTTAATGAAACAAAAGTTCATATCAATTCTTGCTTTTCGTTACAAAATCAAATTACATTGAGATAGACAGTGAGGGAGCCGGGGGGAGAAGGGAAGTTGAAATTTGTGAAAATAAAAATATAAAAACTGATGATCAGAAAAATATAATTTTTAATTTTAAGCTGCACAGAGCACAAGTACTGGAACAGGAGGATCAATTTGCACAGTTGCTTTGCCGCAGCTTTCATCTGCTGCCGGAGCTGTGGCTACGTTTGTCTCTTCTTCCTGGCTTTCTTTTTCTTTTTCCTCTTCTTCTTCTTGTTTCTTTTCATCCTCAACGGCTGCTGCTCTGTCACAGCTGTTCCTTTGTGAATCGACCGGATGCACTTCTGAGTTATTGCCCAAAACCACAATATTTATCATCTGTTCTGGAACCTTCTTTTCTTCATCTACCACAATAGGCTTTGCATTCCTGTATATGCCGTACAGCAACATCTGAAGTATTCCCAAGATGAAACCCAGAACGTTTGGAATCTGCAGGTTCATTCAGATTGAAAAATCTATGTTAAGTAATTAAACAATATGGAAAAATTAATTAGAGATAATTTTAATTCATTAATTAGTATACTCACCGCAATACACATGTCCTTGAGCAACAAACCATAAGAGAACCACATGACCGCACTTATGGTGAGGGCGAAGGACAAAGCAAATGGCATGAACTCCACACTTCGGGTTCGGATTACTTGGAACTGTGTGCAACAACAGGTCATTAATTAGTTAAGCTGATGTTGTAATTAAAGGATAAATAATTAATCGGTATATATTGTTCTTACCACAATGCTAAGAGGAGATGCAAAAACGCTCACGGCAAAACCAACACAAATCCATCCCACAACCGAAATACGGATATCAGCCTTAAAAGCGAAGTATGTGATAAGAAAAGTGGCAGTAAAAATCCCGACGTTCAGTGCAGCCATTAGCTTGGTGGTGTGTTTCTGTTGGTTAAAATAAGAAGGAAAAAAAGAAAAAAAGAAAAAAAAACTCAGTCATGTAATTATATAGAAGAGTTAGAAATTATATATTTATATATATGAAAAAAACCTCTTTAATAGAATAGATATAATACCCTTGCTTCTTTGGTTGCATAGAGAAGGTAGATGAAGAGGTAAATGGTCTGAATGACTATTCCAAGGGAGTTGATGGTGAGGAGCAACAACGTCCTCTTGAGAAGTGCATAGTACAGCCAAAGCATGGCGGAGAATAGCGAAACCACATAAGGAACCGATTGGTATCCCATTGTTGATTTCTTTTTGCATATTCTTATCATCGTTGGCCTGCAAGGGATCCATATACAAGAGATTGCGTTTAGAACATCAGATTAAGAAAGTCTAAAATTAGAAGAAATTAATTAACTGAAAACAATAATTATATGAGATTGCGAGTCAGGTAAAGTTACTTACAATGGAGCAAGGAACACGCAGATGGAAATGATGTTACCTGAATCACCACAAGGAAAAAAACAAAAACTGTTAATAACAGAATAAAAGGTAGGATCATGCAGAGAGCATGTGGTGTATATTAATAATTAGTTGTGGAGCATTTTTAGCATTGCTTTTCAAGTTGAACAACTAAACTGAAGGGGAAATTTAACAGATTAATCATGGAAGAAGAAGGAATTAATGGATCTGCAAAAGAAGAAAAGAAAGAGAGAGTATAACAAACCTAAAATTCCAAAAGCGAACACCAAAGGCTCATGAATGTGAAAAACTGCCATCTTTACTTTAATTTTCTCTTTCCTTAATTAAGGAAGAATAACAAAGTACTATTGCTGCCTCTGGAAAAGCAGCTGAGAGATAAACTCACTCAACTCTCTCTTCCGGGGAAAAAAAAGAGGGTTTCGAGTTTGATCTCTTCTTCTTCTTCTCTCTCTCTCACCAGATGGATGAAACCTTAGTTATGATCTCATGCAAATGATTGATGGGTGAGGAATTTTGAGGAGTGAATGCTGAGTATTTATACAGGAAAGTTTTTAAGAAGGGAAAGGAGATCGCATTTGCACACATCCTACTCCTCGTTGCTCTGCATGACAGGTGGAATCCTAGTAGGTGGCGTAGCCCCCATATTAAATCATTTACTAAACGGCAAAATATATGAACCTCAAGGCCCTCTGCCAGTGCGTGAGACATGCACCGGTCCCTAACATATCATACATACAGCCCACCCCAAACTAGCCGCCCACTAAAAACTTAACCCCTCAAAATTTTTTTTTTTTGAAAAGAAAACAAAATATTTTTTAAAACGAATTATATACCTACATAATAATATAATGCCCACATTAAAAACGAATATATATATATATTTTTTATCATTTAACTTATTGTTCCTATTGATAGTTAATTATAACACAAATTTCTGGAGGAATTAATAATATTGGAAACGAATGATGATGGTTTAAAAATTGTCCTGTTGTATAAGTTTGGTATACCGAGTCCCTGAAATTCTCCAGACAATTCTGAGGGATTAGCGGGCAGAAGAGAAGGCATTCTGTGCTAGCTAAGTTTGTTTGTTGCGGGACTTATGTCAAGAACTCACGCAAACCGGGCTTGGGGCGCAGAGCTGACGCTGATATTTTACGTTACTTTTTAGCAGAGAAAACCATTGAGCCTTTTCTCTGCGAACCCCTCATTTCACGTGAAATTCTCCATTCGAAGGCTTTTTTTAGCCGTTTCTTTTTCTAAGTGGAAAACATGCCAACCTTTGCTGCTTTGTCCTCTCTCGCACCGTTCTTCTCTTCTTTCTACCTCCCATTACTCATTCATTCTTTCCTTTCTACCAGCTAACCCTTTACCTCTTCTCTTTCTTGGCCATTCTCTAATTTTTTTTTTTTTTTTTTTCCAAAGCCCTATCTTGTGCAGGGATCGATACACATATTTTTGCGTGGCACTAAAACACAAAAAAATAATAATAATGACACACAGATTAACAATAAAATCAACCACGTCGTCACTTGTTGTTTCTATGTGAAGGTTGGCACCTTCGTACGAATGCTAGGTGGTGCTGTCTAAAGTGTTTATCATTCCATTCAGAGAATAGTTCATAATCAACTGAGACCTATGATTGCTTGTGTAGGCACATGACTAGATCTTTAAATATTAATTAAATTTTACCATTTTTCATCAATATCATCCTCGGACTAAATTAAAAATTAAGGATTTAATTTTAAATATATATATATTTTTTTTTTTACATGGAATTATATATATGGACGACTCTTGATTCATTCATATTAACTATCGTAACTTGATAATACTGACATTAATTAATTATTATTGAATTCACCTAAATTGATTTAATATATCAAACATTTACCATAAATCTATGTGAATTAATAATGAGCTAGGAGTGGATCACGATACGGATGCTGCTAGTACTGTGCATGAGACCGACTCATGTGATTTTAATCGTACAAACCCGAACCGCTTTGATTTAGTGGGTGAGTGAATATGAATTGAGGCATGGGTCATATAGAACCCAATACTGTTTATACAAATTTGAAATATTAATATAACTATACAATATAAAACATTCCATTGAGAGAATAGTTCATAATCAAACCGAGCCCTATGATAGCTTGTGTGTACTACACATGACTTGATCTTAAAATAATTAAATTTTAACATTTTTCATCAATATCATCCCCAGAGTAAATTAAAAATGTGAAGTCGGTCAAGGGTTTAAATTTAGAAAAACTTTTACATCGATCACATATATAGATGCCTCTTATTTTGTTCATATTAAGTATGGTAATACTGACATTAATTATTGAGTTCACCCGTTATGGATAAAGGGATCGAGATATGAAATTGATGCAATATATATATCAAACATTTACCATAAATTTATGTCTATATATATGAGAATTAATAATGAGCCAGGGATGGATCATGAAATGGATACTACCATATATATATATATATATATATGAGACCGACCCATGTGATTTTTTAATCGTACAAACCCGAACCACTTTGATTTACTGGAGAGTGGGGGGCAGGTGTCATATCGAACTCAATACTTTTTATATATATTTGAAATATAAATATAAATATATAATATATATATCATGATGAGAAGTGAAGCATCAACGTCAAGAAAATAATTGAGCAATTCAGCGATAAGTTTGCATGCATGATTAATGGGAGCTCTTGAACTGATACACAACGTAATATCGGTGGCTGATATTTCTTTTTGGGTGAGGATCATAAAATCAATGGAGACACAGATGGAGCCCAATTATTCGGGACACTTTACACTTGGCTCATCTGCCCATCACCTGATCTGGTTAATATCCATCCTCAAAAAATAAATAAAAATTAATTCTTTTTCTTGTTCTATTGAAGGAAAAAAGAAAAAATAAAATGTTTCCTCCTAAACTCAATCTTTTTATCCATAAAAACACAAGATTAATCTAGATAAACCCCTGATTGAATGATTCCCGTGCGTGATTTGGGGTTTGTACTTACGGTACTGCAGGTTGTGAGAGAGATACTCAGATGATCTTATTATATAACATGGCTACAAATGAATGAATGGCGACCATATAATTAAATGTGAAAGTGTAGTTTGATGAAGACAAACAATAATAGTTTGAAACTCATCATTTACGTCTTTTTTGAGTATGAGGTGTCTGATATAATGTCTGAGAAAAAAAATAAAAATAAAAATAAAAATGTGTCAGCAAAACTTCTCCATTAGACTAACTCTTGGCTTACGTGCAACTGCGAGGTCCATTCCAAATTCTTGCACTCTCTTGGGATTGGTTGGAGTATGTGTCTTTCAGATGAGCTAGCTAACATACGTAGTAGTACAGGAGAACATGGAATCATTAATAGTATTAGTAGAATCATTTATAACAAGCTGTAGAAGAGAAAAATCTGTACACTTTCTCCACATTATTGGTCCTGGACCATTTTAAAAATTTAACCATGCATACCAATCATGGGTTTTCCTTTTCCTTTTCTTTACTTTTTGGCTGTGGTTCATTAATACAAGTAATTGATTGGATTTATTCACAAGGGAAAGGAAATTTGGCTTTCAAGAACTCCATTCTAATATTGTATGCTTGCAAAATTTGTACCTATAAGGCCACAAAAAAGTTATATACAGGGGTACAAGCCAAGATTTCCGTATGAAGCTTTGACTGCTGACCAACATATATACAATGATTTCTTCTTAACCTATAATTAATTGGATTTCATCAGTTAATTCTACATATGTTTGCGTTTCCAATAAGGTAAGAAAGAGAATAAGCGAATAATAAGTTCATTAGTATTTTTATTTATATTTTTTTGTGGTTAGATTTGCAAGTTTAATTATTGAAAATCTGGGATGTGTGAACAAATGAGCTTCTTTTTCTGTTAATTACAAATTTTGGAAACCTTTCTTAAATAATATTCCACGTGTGATTTGCATAATGTATGCTTTAGCAATGATTGAATTGGGTTTGTAGGATATTGAAAGGGGGTGATGTCATACAAGATATGTTACAATCGGACACGATTGTAACTATACAAAGGGAGTGCGTGCGTGCTGTTCAATTCATTGATCATACATTTATTAATTTCATGATTTTTTCATCCTTTTAATTTTGTATATTTGTTCTATTCTTATTGAACTTCTATCCCCTCACTTTTCCAATCATCAAATGAGATTCACTCATCGATTCTAAGGTTTTATATTTTTAACTATTTATTATATTTCTTCAAAAAAAAAAAAAAAAAATGACACACTTTCATTATTGATTACGAAAACTCGTCGATCTTCAATCACAAATCAGCATGTAAAGTAATTTTTTGTTTCGGGGGGGAAAAAAATTTTTTTTTTGTTTTTGTTTACTTGCCTTTATCAGCTCAAGAATTTTTTCCTTAATTAATTTATATATAATTAAATTCTTCTCCTAATTAATTAAACTCATCATCGATTTGTATGTTGATTGTATTTGATTTATTTTTTTTATCTAGTTGTGTTCAAGTTGGTTCTCATGCAATTGACTATTTCGTTAGGATCTGTAACTCCTTTTACCTACAATATGCAAGTTATACCTGCGAATTAATCGATCACATCATTGGGTGCTGATTCTAATTTGATTGATTGTAGTTAACTGTAAATTGATTGGATTTGATTAGGTTAGATTAATCACCTCAATTCATCTCATATATATATAAAGAAAATGAATATTAATGTTATATTTATTGCCGACGTAATTCATTTCATTCCATTAGATATATACAATATCGTTATATGATGTGCCAGTTGATTATAGGGCGTGAACTTGACTTCAATATTATATTTATAGATTAGAAATATCTATAAATATAATAATGGAGTCAAGTTCATGTTAGGATTTTTTTTAGCGCTGTTCGATCAGTTCGCATGTATCTCGACATATCACTTATTTAGGAGTGTATTAATGGGATTCAAATTCGAGACCTATGGTCTACGCACTTGCCACTCCACTCATTGGAATGTCTCCGAAGAAACAAAGACTTTAACCAACTCAATCATCAATAATTTTTCACCCTCTTGGATTAACGGCATATCGAGGTGTGCAAGAGTTGACCTGGACATGACTTAAAAAAAAAGAAAAAGATAAATTGAATTTGTAAGTAGCCGAAATTTAGTTCTAATAATTCGATTGATAGTAACTATATAAAGATCAGTAAATAGACTGATTAGAAATGATTTGGCAACATTAATTTACTTCCTAACTGATGATCTGGTGATGGATTTATAAATAGGAAGACATCTGTATAACGTTGTAACATACATATATTTCTTTTAATAGAAGAGTACCCTATTTTCTCCACCATTTGCCTTCTTGCGTTGACGTGATTTATGATGTGTCATTTGATTTAATTCTAAGTTGTGATGGTTAACCTACTAGAAAAAAAATTAGTAGTTGACATTTAAAAAAAAAGAAAAAAAGAATTGATATCTGAAATACTTTGGTCCAACTTTTTCTGATCGGATTTTTAGAGAACAAACATTGACTACTTCAGCTTTTCTTAATCATAAGCGGATCTATTATTTTACTACTTGAGTAAGTCATCCTAATCAGTAATTAACAATTTTATATGCTGTTTTACAATATTTTATTTGAAAATTTTCCACTAACGTAATTAATTATCCAAGTATATATATATATATATATATATATATAAAATCAGAAATGCTATGAAAAGCAACGATCGGAGCGTAACTGTCAAAACGACATCGTTTCAGCAGTGAAATAAATGAGTTTGAAGGATACACACTCAAAAAGATGTCGTTTTGGCAGTTGCGCTCCAACAGTTGCTTTCCATAACAATTATATATATAATCTTTGCAATTATTTATTTATTAATAGGTGATTTGAAATCATTTATGAACTTGCAAAATAATTTCCGTTTCCTGTGATCTCCACTTTAGATGAAGAAAAAAAAGGGGGGATTCATATTAAGAGACAGAAAGTGGAGAGGTGGGGAAATATTGGGGATTATATGAATTTAACCCTAAAAAAGGAAAAAGAAAACCTTTTAAGGGCGGCCTTTCGAGTGGCCGGAGTCGGCAGTGGCCCCCTCGCTTATACGATCCTAACTAATCTCATCAAGAACGTTAATCTGATGCATTATATATTCCCTTCCATTAGCATGAAATTTCATGGAAATTAGCCCGATGCATTTGCAAATTAGCTAGAAATTAAAGTTGTCGATTAATTAGTCCGAGACTGACGGAAAACATGATTAGTTAGGGTTGGATCCACGTAATAAAGAAGTAAGCACCATAAGGGCAACTTCAAGATCTGTCCTGCTTTATGAGAACCGAACCATTGTAAAGAAAGAAAAAGTCCTAAAAGTTATACAGGTCCATCCATTTGGGAAATCTTGGTCTCTATCTTTTCAAGAATATAGTGTTTGGTAAACAAATACAAGTTTTTGATATTCAGAGATGACTAGTGTTTGATGAATTAGATGACAACACCATGTGTGTGTGGGATTTGAAAGGAAAGGACCCCATGAGAGATGAGAGGGGATCCAACCAGTGTGTGTATTATTGTTATTACCTTGTCATATGATGATGAGAAGGGGAAGGTTTGGATAAAGATATATCTTCCTAGCTAACCAACGAGATACACATAGGGTAATCCATCTATCTGCAGACAATATTGTGCGACTTCATCAAAAGTAATGAAACTTTGTGCTGTGATAATGATGACTTGGTGCCCAACTGAAAACCACAACTCCATAAAAAGATCTTGAACTTGGCAACAAAAACCCTTTACGACCACAATTTAAATTGACATCATCTGAAACTTCCAAAACCATGAATTCCGATCGAACCCATTGCATGCATGAAAACTAATGTAATCATTGATCGATATCCAATGTGGCAATTCTTTAAACCTTCTCATCTCAATCTCTTTTTAGGGTCAAATTGGTCATGATAACATTCTACAAAGATAGTAATAATTAAAATCTTCACATTATCCTAACCAATTTAATATTATATACGGAACGCGCTACAACCCTTATCGTAATGGAATTATTGCTATAGTGCTCATACAGCCAACCAAGCGCAGTAACAATTCCGTTACGATAACGGTTGGAACAAGCATTAAGGCGCTTTCCGGAATGCACCTTAGTAAATCCATATATATATATATATATAAATCAATCATATTATAATCTATAAGTAATTTCTTTAGACTCTTCTAATTTTTCTTTCGCTTTTCATATATCCAGAAAAATGTTGTTCCCATTTTGGAAAACGAATGTTTTGTTTAGGGTATGATTTTTCTTTCCTTAAGACTTCAATGACTAGACCAGAGGTCATTTACGTGCTGGTTCTATGGTGTAGTGGTTAGCACTCTGGACTTTGAATCCAGCGACCTGGGTTCGACTCCCGGTAGGACCTTCATTTTGTTTTTTTTTTTTCCAATTTCCTCTCCCTTTTGGTGTATTCCATCTCTTATTTGCTCAATACTTGGTCAATGAGGGTCCCTTCTACATTATTCCTTTTCTTAATTGATATTTTTGCTCCTTACTTGGGTCACTTAGGCTTCTCTCTTGCACTTTTTACTATTTAGAGAGAATATTGAGGATAATTTTATTTTCGATGTGTCAATAATATGGATCCCTTGCTAATGTTGAAATGAAGATAAGGTTTTTCAGTCCCTTATCCACCCTTGGCAAATTGTCACTTCTGCAAGGTATGTAGAAGTTATAATAGTAAAAAAGAATTACCAAATAAAAATATGAACTATTAATTTTATTTTCAAAATGATAAATAAAATTCTATTTTCTCCCCTTTAAGTCTATTAGAACCTTATCACTGGTTTTCTAGAGATAAATTTTCGTAGTTCATTAGTTCCAACTTTTATTAATGACATCTTATTACACTCTTGAAGCCCAAAAGTGGAATGTTTTGTAAATGTTTGAGATAAATGTGAAAGTGTTCATAATTTTGTGAAAAATTGTAACTTGGAGTAAAAATTAAGGATGAATATCTAAATTTACCCTTTCTTTTTCAACTCCCATATCTAAAAAATTTCACTTTGTTTTTATCATTATCAGCTGAGGGCTCCGAGTCCGAGAGGAAATGGGGGATGACAAGCTCGCCAACACCTACAAGTTTGTGAAAATCAGCCAAGTTTCTCCTAATTCACGAGTTTTCAATCTATGTCTGAATCGGCCCTCTCACCGGAACGCTTTGTCTTGGGACTTTTTCACGGAATTTCCTAAAGCTCTCTCGGTTCTTGATCAGAACCCTGATGTTGCCATCGTTATCCTTTCCGGGGCTGGGGAGCATTTTTGCTCAGGGATCGATTTGACAACGCTCAATGCTATTTCCACTGACAACTTGTTGTCCGATCGTGGCCGGACGGCAGAGAAGTTTCGGAGGGAAATTAAGTTCATGCAAGAGGCCATCACAGCTATAGAAAGGTGCCGCAAGCCTGTTATTGTGGGCGTGCACGGTGCGTGTATTGGTGGTGGAGTTGATATCATTACTGCCTGTGACATTAGATTTTGCACGCAAGATGCTTTTTTTTCTGTGAAGGAGGTGGATTTGGCGATTACTGCCGACCTGGGAACGCTCCAGAGGCTTCCAGCAATTGTTGGATTTGGTACAGCTATGGATTTGGCCTTAACGGGTCGGAGGTTTTCCGGTTCGGAGGCTAAGGAGTTGGGCTTGGTTTCGCGGGCCTTTCCATCCAAGGATGCTCTGGAGCAGGGAATTAGAGCTGTTGCTGAAGGTGTAGTTTTTACTTTTCCTGATATGCTTTTTTGGAGTATTATTGGTGGTTTTTTCCCCCTCACAAAGCTGGTTACTTTCGGTGATTTCTAGTAGTAATTTCTAGAAAGTAACGAAATCTGAAACTCTAGAATTCTTCTGAAGTCAGTCCTTAATCATTTTTAATAATTTTATGTTTGAAATATGCTGGTGCATATATATCTTTCCGAACTATATTTTCATCCTTTTCCATGATGATTTTCGTCAGTCTTGCAGAAAACCTTCTAGCAGGATGCAGGAGTTTTGTAGACCACATGTTCATTTTCTGTCTGTTTTCAATTATATTGATCCTCCTGTGAGGGCCAGGAGGTCTTTTGGGCATTGAATGTGACCGGTAAAAAGTTAGATCTACGCCATTATCTTTGACTTATACCCTACAATTGTGAATACCATTCCATTCCTTTTGTTCTAGCATGGTTGCTGTTATTCAATTGGCATTATGTGAGGGCACTAGATACTAGTACTGTGATTGATGTGTGTTTATCAAGATTGAGCACATGTTGAATAATCAGGAGTTCTTACAACTTTCCTGTAGCATTTTGCTTTTATCCAATTGGAAATCCGTGAGGACACTAGATGCTTAGGCTGCCTTGTATGTCAGTCTTGAGATTGAGTTCAGATTGGACATTATGGTTAGGGACCGGTTTTTGTGGATTCTGATAATTTGAATTTGGAGCCAGTTAGTAAGAAGCTAAAATTTGTTGACTCATCACCAGCTGGTCTCCTCCATTTACCTACTCATAAAGGATCTAAAGGTGTGCCAAGTGAATCAAGAAATTTTGTTTTTTATACTTCCCATCTGAATACTGAGCATTATCTTCTAAGGTGGAGCCAACTTTATGATATGCTATTGCTCCCTTAGATGGAGTGGCATTGATTTAGAATTCTTTAGAATTTCATTAATTTCTTGTGCTGTAAGAGAATCATTGAAAGTTATCCTTATTTTTGCTAAAATTTTTGTGGTCATTTGTTTGTTCTGTTCCAACTCTCCCCATGTCTTCTGAATGAAGTGAGCAGCGAGCACATTTCATAAATTCAGGTTTACAGTTTCTGACTATAACCATTTTAAAAAGACTGACTTTAATAGATTGATTGATGGGATTCCACTGCTTAGCATACATGCAAGAAAAAAAGAAGTTAATGAATGATGTTTTTTAGAAGCAAGCTTTACTGATTCATGATTGGGAACTTATGCAGGAATTGCTGCAAAATCTCCTCTTGCTGTCACAGGAACAAAGGCAGTGTTGCTTAAAACTAGGGACTTCACTTTGGATCAAGGATTAGACTATGTTGCAACATGGAATTCTGGTGCTCTTTTATCCGATGATCTTACGGAGGCAATTCTTGCACAGAAGCAGAAGAGGAAACCCACATTTGCTAAATTATAGAATAGATTTCCGTTCTGATTTTGAGTGGGCACTGAGAATAAGTGCTAATGCTTTTGTATGTCGTTTGTTGTGCAATTAGATAATGGAGTCTCTTCAAACAGCAAAATCATTCGATAGCTGTGTTTTCCGATTCCCTCTTTTCCTTTCATGACAAGTTATTTCTATTCAAATTCAACCTTCCATGATGTCGTTTGTACTAAAACAATCAACTTGATTTTCTTTGTAACAAGTTATTATCATATGAATAAATTCAAACTATAATTAAACCAATAAATGTACATCATTGTTGCAACTATATAACTCTATAAATTAAGCATTACTAATTTGTTGGAATTCAACAAGAGGATTTCGTGTGAAATTCCCCTGAAAGGAAGGACCCATTGAACTACAAATTGTTGTATGCATCAAAGAAAAAGACTTTACCTACGGACCAGAACAATCTAGGAACATAACCGGCCAGCAGAAAAGGACCCGAATGGCCATCTTTATTGCATGTTCATGGCCTCTGTAACTATCCTATCCAGAACAGAAATTCTTTTCCTTTTTCTCTTTTTTTCTTTTTTAAGTCGGTCCTCATTTAAAAAATAAATCTGAAAAATTTGCTTTCTAATATTTTTAAATGCCACAAACATAATTAGTTTTAGTTTGTAAGTGTTAGCACTAATCCCTCGTCTTAGAACAATGCCATACACGCAAAGAGACTTTGGTTGGTTCTTCATCTTTTCATCTTATCCTTCAATTTCAAGAAATTAATAATAATCGTTTTTGTTTTTATTTCAGGGAAAAAAGAAATCCTTGTCCTCCACCTGCAGACATAATGGTTGTGAAGGGTGTTCATGTTTCAGATGCTCCAAATCATCGTCATGAACACGTCCAAGAACATTCGACATTGTCCATTTCTCCAACTAGCTGCTTCACCAAAGGTCAGATTTTTTGTCTTTTGATGATTCTCTGTGTTGTGGTTTTCCTATAGATTTTCTGACACGTATTTACAAATTACTAGGAAGCATTGATGTGGTGGGTGGAGACGAGGAACAAATAACGTTGTTGTCCTGTAAAATTCGGAACAGGTGTGTAATAATGGGGCACAGAGGTAGTGGAATGAATATGCTGCCATCTTCAAAACCAAGTATGAAAGCTATCAAGGAGAATACCAATTCTTCATTCAACGAAGCTGCCAAATTTGGTGTCGACTTTGTTGAATTCGATGTTCAGGTAGAACAATTGTATTCTTTTGTCTTCCCTTCGGCCTTTCGGTCTTTGGCCCTTTATTCTGGGATTTGGTTATTTTGTGTGGGTCTATGATGGTTGACAAGAGTCCAGAACAAAAAAACAGGTTAGTAAAACACGAAGAACCAATATTTAAGAAAGAAGAATAGGCCCAGCCTTGGACATTGGACACGAACAACTCGAACCCCCTGTTTCTTCTTGTCAGATTCTTGATTACTTGTACTACTATGTCAGTAGTTTGCACAATTTGTCAATTAACATGAGTCAAATTTATTCTTGTAGGTTACTAAAGATGGTTGTCCAGTTATTTTTCATGACATTTTCATCCGAACTGAAGACCTGGTTAGTCTTATTATCCCATGTTTATTTTGAAAAACATAGTATTCTTTTTACCAGAATGATTACTCTCGTGTGTTTGATTGATTGTCTAGTCCAGGGTGAAGTAATTGAGAAAAGAGTTACAGATCTCAATTTGGAAGAGTTTCGTTCGCATGGACCTCAAGAAGAGTCAATGAAGGTAATCCATCAATTTTGTGGTTATTAATTTGAAATTCTATTTCTAGTCTCTAATAATCACACCAAATAGGTGAGGAAGCCCCTGTTTAGGAAGACAAATGATGGGGCAATGTTAGAGTGGAAGGCTGAATCGGATGATCATTTGTGCACTCTGGAAGAGGTTTTCCATAAGGTGTCCTTCATTAGGCTTCAACATTGAACTGAAATTCGATGACAAAGTTGACTATAATTGAACTTGTCCTTCAGGTATACTTAATCTTCATCTTCTCTTTATGCATAATGCTTCTACAGTTTCTTGATGAATTTTATGGACCTGCAGGTAGTGAATAGATATGCCAAGGATAGTCCTGTCATTTTCTCGAGCTTCCATCCTGATGCTGCAGTGTTGATGAGGAAACTTCAAACTTCATATCCTGTAAGATTTCTTGAGAAATGCAAGAATGTTTACTCGGGGGAAAAAAAAATTAGATTTTGACCACTGAATCACGAATCGAGAACTTATTGTTCACTTGATCCAGGTGTTTTTCATAACTAGAGGAGGAACAGAAATATTTCCTGACATGAGAAGAAACTCCCTGGAAGAAGCCATGAAGTTATGTTCAGCCACTTGAGGAATGAGAAAAGGAGAGGGATTATTTTCTGTACTTTCGGAAATTGATACTTTCTTGAAATAACGATCCAGAGTCTTCCCCTTTAATCTCCCCTATTTTCAATTTCATCTCTGTAATGTACCTTCTTGTGTAACTTACCTGATGCCCTAAGTTTTTGTTAATGGTATAGTTTATGACATATATGGTCGGTCAATACCCTTACGTATAGATAATCTATTATATGCTTACCAAAAAAATTAAAAGTATTAGTATTTGTAGAGTACAAATCAAACAAAATACATATACTTTGTACTCCCTCTATCATTATTTATAAGTTACTCGAGTCCACTAATTATAAGTTATTATTAATAATTTGATTTATTAGTTATTTCATAAATTTTTTATTATGTTATCCGCATCTCTCTAATTTTCCTAGTTTATAGAGTCATAAACAAGAATATTTTAGGAAAAACAAAAATCTTAATTTTGAAAAAATCATTATTAATTTTTTATAAATAGTGAGGAATTAAATAATATGTACTTATTTTTTTAATGACATGATCAAGAGGCAAAGTATCACGTGAAAAAACTTTCCATTAATCGATCCAGCATGATCTACCAAAGATAAGTAATGTTTTTCTGAGACCAACTTCCTTTGGGCTTGAAACATACATGGGCTCAAGCCCATGTAAGCCCAGTCCAAGAACAAAAAAATGTACCCAGTAAAACATATGTAAACTGCTATGGAAGAAAACACATACCTTATCTAATCATCAAACTGTAAAGGCCCTAGTTTTTTTTTTTGGCTTTCCCCATTCAAGTAACAAATATATACACATACGTGTATAGATCAAAAGCTTCCTTGCTACTTTTATAGTAAAGCACAAGATGCATACATACATATATATATATATATATTCATCTTGACAAGACCTTGAGAAGGCATTCAACTTTATTTTTTGAACAACTTTATTACATTATAAAAAAAAGAAAAGGTTTTGTAGCGTTAGACTTTATGGAGCGTGTGCTGAATTCACATGCATGCACACACAAATATATATATATATATATATATATTTATATATAGAGCCCGTCTTAACGTGCACTCCAACCGTTACCGTAACAGAATTCTTACTACAGTACTCATACAGTCAATCAAGCAGAGCATGCCTTAGCATATATATATATATACGGATTTTGCTAAGGTGCGCTCCGGAGCGCGCCTTAATGCGCTCTCCGGCCGTTACCGTAACGGCAATTTGCTACAGTGTTGTTTGGTTGCATGTGCACTGTAGCAAATTGCCA
>JAOXNR010000013.1:15353702-15364674 GCA_028571225.1 Parsonsia alboflavescens
TTCAGGCCCACTAATTTCGCAGCAAAAACGATGTCGTTTTGACTGTTGCGCTCCGCCAGTTGCGTTTGATAGCAATCATATATATATATATATCCTAGTTTTTGGATTGATGTATGATAATTAATACTATAAGATATAATATAGCGATATTAATGCTCATGTAAATTAAACAAATAACATAACTATTTTGATATATACTACCTTCATCCCCTACAATATAAGGTGTTAGTTGTTGTGGATTAAGAAGCAATAAATAGATATTTATTATGTCTAAAATACTATGTATCTTTCATATTTATAATTCAATTATATTTCTTCATAAAAAAATGGGGGAGGATATTAAATGGAGAGTAAGAATCCATAATAAATTATAAAATGACTTATATTGTAGGATAAATAAATTAAAGTGGCTAAAACGACTTATATTTTATAATAGAGGAAGTATTAATTAAAAATGGTAAATTCACCCTACCTGAATTCTCACCTAATATTGATTTATGCGTGCATGGATGCATGTATATTGAATCGACACTTGGCCTTGGAAGTGAAGGAAAAGCCATAAAAGTGCTTTAACGTGGCTGGTTTAGGAGAGAGTCACCGCCTCATTTCGTGCTTTGTTGTTTGAGAGGGGCAGTACGTACAGATTGCGTAGGCCTCATCGTGGCTGCCTTCTTCCGTATATGCAGATTAAGGTGCAAATATTTCACGTGATATCTCCTGGAAGTATTCGAATATTACTGCGTTTCCAGTTTATCAATGACCAACCGGTCTCTTCAGCCTTATCAAATTAGGTTTCTCAAGTAATATCTGCAACTTCTTTGGCAAGACCTCAACCATCATATTCTATATATATATATATATGTATATATATATATACAAGTAGAAAGAGAGAGAGCTAACTATTAATTCTACTCCTTGAATTTAGAGACTTCAATATTCTTCACTTGGTAGTTATGGCCCTGCAGGTATCTCATTAAACTTTGAATACATGAGCAGAGAAGGAAACGAAGAGATCTTTGGGTCGCTCTCACCCTGGCACCATCATGCAGGTATCTCATTAAACTGGCAACGCATGATGGTGCCAAGCTGTGTGCGACTCAAGGACTTTCTTCTCATTCAATTCATGGGCTCCATCGGATCCATCTGCCTGGCTATTAGCTTCAAGCCATCTTTTTGTGATCATTCCTTCTTTCTTTGGTTAATTTTATTTGCAATAATCTTGACAGTATCGATCTCTTCTAAGGTCATTAAGTTGAATCTTTTGATGGATCTTATTATTTTGTTTCTCTGATCTGCTCTTTCAAATTTTAATACAAGATATATATGTATTACATACTGAAAATGTACATTGACCTTATAGAGTACAAAATTTTCTTGCAGGACCTTGAAAAATCAAGTTGAATATGAAGGTTTTTCTGTTGCTTATTGGGGTTCGTACGTGCATGCATGAAGATTTCCCTCGGCAGCCGATATCTGCTCTGCATGGATTGGTCCTGTGTTAATTTTCATATAACGGAATTGATTCTTGCAGCAACCAATTAAATTCTTTCTTGTTCCGGTGAACTAAAACTGGAAAAGACTTCATTTTCCCTTGATACTTGTATTTCCTCTATTTCGACATCGATCCATCCTCGATCAGCCAACTGGATTGATTCTTTTTGTCCATTAAGAGCAATAGATTTTCTTGAAACGTTTAAGAAGAATATGGCATATTTTAATTTTCCCATTATCTTTAAACTTTTTTTTTTCAAATATCCTCTAATTAATTAACATCTCCTGTATACATATTCATGAACTTTAAAAAAAAAAAGAATTATATATAAGTTTTAATTAGCCTTACTCGATTTTTGGTCATTTTTTGTACTTTATATTGTTGAAGAAGAGAGGACGAGCTCTTGCAGAACTCGTGCTGGAACAATAAGATCAGGATAGGTCTGTTTTCCTGACTGCTACAGGAATACAAGTTCTTACAGCTCCCAAGATGATGAACCTAAGAAGAAAGAGAGGAGACATCTGTTACAAGGATAAAATGATTGATATTTTTGGCAATTAATAGCGTTGAACTCGTTCTCTATTCACTATTTATATAGAGAGTATATGTATGTATATATATAATTATTTTTAGTTTGCAGGAAAAAAGAATTATTAACCTCGCATGATAGCCCCTTCGGGGACATCCTAGTGGGTGGAATGACGAGTGTACAGACCATAGCTTTTGAATTCGAATCCCATCAACATCTTCTTGAATAAGCAAAATGTCAAGGTGAGTGAAAACTGATCTTAGCACTAGCAAAAAAAAAAAAAAAAAATTTGTACAACTAGGATTTTCTTGAGGTTGATTTTCAGGCGTCCGGATTTTCTAGATAAATATTAATGAAATTTTAAAAAGAAATACTAAATTTTAGAATACTTTTATTTAGATAAATATATTATTTTATTATGCAATGTAGGAGATGAGATAGAAGAAATATTAAAATATCCAGAGTTGATTTTCAATGTATTCATTATGGCGGCTGGGAATATGAATTAATAATAATAAGTCCCTCTGAGGATGCCTTAATGGGGAAGTGGTAAGTATCTAAATCATAAGATTTTAAGTTTAAATTTGTCAACAAACTAATCTGATATCGTTAAAGTAATAATAATAATAATAATAATCTCTCTTTGGGTGTGAGATTGGTGTTTGAAACTGGAAAGGGCACAGAAGAATTGGGCTTTGGGGCAGTGGTGAATCCAAAAAAATGCTCTCAGCCTAATATTTGAAGAAGCAAAAATAGTAATAGTAATTCAGAATTAAGAGTCAAGCCAGTCATCAAATTCGGCCAAACCAAATGAATCACAATTTATTTACCACTTTTATCAATTAATTTATCAGAATTAGTAATTGCTAACATTTCTAGCAATTGACGTCAACAAACTTTTTTATATATACATACCAAAATTTTATTTAAATAATAAAATTTTAAATTTGGAATAAAATTACATCTTTAAAGACGTTATATTTACAACAAACTTGTGTTAACGATTTAATGTTAAAAAAAAAAAAAAGGGATTTGTTATTTGCTAAAAATAAAATTTATAAGTTAAGTAAATATGGAGAAATTTGACACGTCACATCATTGATTACGTCGAATTATGTAATCTAAATCTAAATTGTACAGAACTAAAAAAATTTATTAGGGGACGTAAAGGGACCCACAAAAATTTTACTACGTTGTAGAGCCAAAGGAGAGACACGTGCACTTCTAACTTCTAATTAATATATATTTTAATTTATATCTATCTAATAATGTAAATGAAAAATTCACATGCGGACAAGACGACTTAAGCATATGCAAACTCCGTGAATCATCAGTGCATTCGGTTGTTTCCGGTGGTGTTTTTCTTCTGCTTGTGTTTTCTCATACGATTGAGTTCTGGGCACGATAATCCGGAACTTCTGGGGGAAATTTGAGTTAAGCGAGCAGTCAAGTTTTGTGGAGAGGGAAGGATGAATTTTATTATTATTATTTTTTGATTGATTTGAAATTCCAAATTTTGTTGTTCTTGAATTCCGTTTTCCTTGCCTGAATATTTGATTTGACACTCCGCATGGGTTCTATGCAGGTTGCGGAGTTGTAGTAGAAGAAGAAAAATGCTGGGAATTCTAAAGCAAAAATTTGGTGATGGAACGACAGAAAAGGTGACAAGTTCAATTCAGTAAATATACTTGAATAGAATCGAAAATGCTGCATCTTTCTGCTGATAATTTTGGATTGGGCTATTCTTATTTATTTTCAGATTTTAAGCCCAGCTGTATCAGCAATCAAGAGATACTCTTCCATATCTAAGAAGGTAACCTTTGATCTGCATCCCTGATATCATATGAGAAATTATCCAATGTTTCTCCAGGTTTGGCGCATGGTTTTCTCTTGTCCTGGTGTAAATTAATTAAATTTACAGCCATTATTTAAAGTTCATCTCTTGATAATAAGAGAATTTTCTTGGGATTAAGAATGCATGTTGTAGTTTTGTCAAAGGTGCTCTCTTTGGCGAGGGGAGCAAGGTTAACATTTGTTCTTAATATCCCCTTTTTTGGTTATAAAGTGATAGCAACTTGCTGAGATCATAATTTCCTGTAGGTGATGGTTAGAGAAGCTTTGAACTCTGCCCTTGATGAGGAAATGGCTGCAGATGGCAGAGTTTTGTTGCTGGGTGAAGAGGTATGGTGGTGGGGTGTTTAACGGCTTAGCCATAAATTGTAACTCTTATTAAATTTAAAGGGTGGCTTTTCTCATCATCCTGTTCCATGATTCAGGTAGGAGAATACCAAGGTGCGTATAAGGTTAGGCTCGCTCCACGACAAACAAGAAACTGCTCTCCTCTGACTCTTGTATTTTATTCCTTATTTTTCCTGTATGAATTATACATGGCCCTTTCAAATTTCCTCTTTTGATAGGTTACCAAAGGACTCTTGCAGAAATATGGGCCAGAAAGGGTTGTTGATACTCCAATCACTGAGGTTCCTTTTACTTGGTTAACTCGGTTATCATCTGAAGTTTCTTGAATGATTTATAATCTTTACTTTACTTGGAGTTAAGCGTTCTTTACTTGCTTTGCAGGCTGGATTTACTGGAATAGGTGTTGGTGCGGCCTTTTACGGGCTTAGGCCTATTGTTGAATTTATGACATTTAATTTTGCCATGCAGGTATAACATGTGGTTAATTAGAATATAAAAATCTAATGGCAGAAATACTATAAATATTGAGCTTAGTCCTCTTTGGTTAGATTTTTATTCTCCCATTGGTGGATAACAGAAGTTACCTTCTATTATGTGGTAAATGTATGTGAACCTTGAGCTCAACTAGAAGTACCATTGCAGGCAATAGATCATATAATTAATTCTGCTGCAAAAACAAACTACATGTCTGCGGGCAATATAAGTGTGCCTGTTGTTTTTAGAGGTCCAAATGGTGCTGCTGCTGGGGTTGGTGCACAGCATTCCCAGGTATTTCCTTTCCATTGCATCTGCATCTCTTGCTCTAAAGCAAATAATTTTTTGCCTTCAATGGGCTGCAATACAACTACTCACTAGATGGCTTTAAATCTGAACTCATAGACAAATGATAAATATGGGAACCAATATAAGGGTTTTGAACAATGTAAAAAGTTAACCCCTGCATGGTGGAAGGGGGAAGATGAAAGAGTAGAAATCAGATTCATCAAATAATTGTTCTTGATCCCAACATCTTATGATGATCCTGGTAGTAACAAAAGGCAATTTTGCTATCTATTTAAAATTTTTTAATCACCAAAGTGATAGACATCTTTTGTTGATTATATGCAATTTATGGAGTGTTATGCTGCTTGGTATGGCTCATGCCCTGGGTTGAAAGTACTTGCCCCGTATTCATCTGAAGATGCTCGTGGTCTTTTGAAAGCTGCCATAAGAGATCCTGATCCGGTTGTTTTCCTTGAAAATGAATTACTGTGAGTATGCAATCATAACATCTCCTCTGATAATATTGAAGTATCCATGCAACAAGCGGCATGTATTGCATTGGTGCTAGCTAACACCTGTGGTGGTATAGGTATGGTGAGTCTTTTCCTGTCTCAGAAGATGTTTTGGTTTCCAGTTTCTGCCTCCCCATCGGAAAAGCTAAGGTATTCTTGTTTCCTTACCCTGTATCAATTTTCTCTTTTTCTAACTTGGTACTCATCTCAATGGTTTCTTTTTATTTTTTCTCCATCTGTTCAACTAACAGATCGAAAGAGAAGGAAAAGATGTTACTATTACAGCCTTTTCAAAAATGGTTGGCTATGCTCTAAAGGTATGTATTGCTACTTGGTGTGCAGTTTTAGCTTAGTCCCCGAACAGAGTAAAATCAACATACTGTCTCAACATTTTCTAGTATTAAGGATGTCTATAATGGATGATGAAAAAGGCAACGTTGGAAAACTCAAGGTGGTGCTTTTGATATTGAAATGCGAAAGTAAAGCAACTATATGGCTTCGTTAAGTTTTTTGTAGTGTCCACTCAGAGGTTCTAAGGGTTTGCTAACTTCATACCAAGCATGGGCGTTCTTCTCACTCCCTCCAAAATTATGACATGAAGGCATGGTGTATTCAGTACAAATCGTCTAACTTTTCCCTGCAATTGAAAATGAGTTGGATGTTTCATCCCTTCTCTTACAAGGGGAAAGTTCTGAAGTGGATGAGACAAGAGTCTGTAAATCCACACAGCTTCTTGCTTTTGCTTTGGTGGCAGTGCAAAATCGTTGCTGTAGTCAATTCTACTTTTTCGGTCCATGATCCAACTATCTAATGAATCTTTTTTAATTGCACAGGCTGCAGAAATACTTGAAAAGGAAGAAATTGATGCAGAGGTTAGATAAAATGCTGGGATCACTGTCGTTTACTTCAATTGCATACTTTTTGTTGTGTCTCAATATGCAAAGAAACAGACAGTTTTTATACTGATTTGAAACCTTTTAATGCCACAGGTCATAAATCTCAGATCAATTAGGCCGCTGGATAGATCTGCAATTAACAATTCTGTTCAGAAAACTAGCAGACTTGTTACGGTTGAAGAAGGATTTCCACAGCATGGTGTTGGAGCCGAAATATGGTCATCTTCTATTCTCTGAGAGTGTATAGCTTGAGTAGACTGGGACGGATTCATAGGGCTAATACTTTTTCTAGATATGTTAAGTCAGCATTTTTATTTTCTTTCTAACAAAATATGACAAAGTAGCATTTTTTATATACTTACTATTTTGAACAGTGCATCAGTTATGGAGGAAAGTTTTCTTCATCTTGATGCTCCTATTGAGAGGATTACTGGTGCAGATGTCCCTATGCCTTATGCTGCTAATCTAGAGAGACTAGCTTTGCCACAGGTTAATCACTGTTGATCTTGATAGCCATTTGTCATTATAATTTTTATTTATCGTGCTTTTTGATTGTGTAGATAATATAAGTTACATGCTTGTGTGTTTGTTGAAGTTAAAGCGTTAATCATCCTTTTGGTTCAACATATTGACAGGTTGAGGATGTCGCTCGAGCAGCTAGGAGAGCTTGCTACAGGTCTGTACCCACAGCACAGTCTGCTTAACCCAATTTGGCAGGAAGATTTCCCTGGAGATCTCTGTGGTTTCCAAGTTAAGAACGATGTGGCGAAGGACACAATATACTTGACCGGTTAAGATATGTATCATATCTTGGAAGCTGCATAGCTATCATCAAACCTTGTTTCCTCTGCTGAATTCTCATTGTACTATCTTTGTATATTTGAATAAACAAATCTTGGTTTCGGATAAAAACCATTGTAGACTTTGGTCATCAATGGCGCATTTCGGCAGAATTCCTATGTAGACTTGTATTGCCTTCTGGAGGTATATCTTTATATATAACGCGGTAGTGTGTCCAACTCTACTCGTGATTCTGTTACATATGAATTCACATAACGCGGAGGTGTGCCCAACTTTCCTGGTGATTCCAATATGTATGCAGGGAGTTTGGTTTACCTAAAGATCACACATTTAGTTCAGGCATTTTGCAGGGATTTTATAGTCAAAAACAACAATCTAGAAGAAGTTCAAGAAATAAAAGACGAAATTAACCCGGAAAAGAGGCATGGTAACGTTTTTCATCGGAATATAGTGATCAAATTTCTAACATTTTCCGTCCAAAAATTGGCAATCTAAGAAAAACACAGGATAAGGGAACTTTCTTGGATGTGATCCTAGTTATTATACTTTTAGCAATGGAAAATGACAAGCCGTTAACAATAATCATTGTATAGAAATTACGTGAAGCATTGCGAAATTTCTTATTGAATTTGAACTCGAGGACAAGATTTGGCCAAAATGTACAGCCAAAATGATTTTCCTCGGTCCCAGATAATCTTTAAGAAAAGGAGAAAATTGGCAAAACGTCAAAAAAGGATAGTTAGTACTTAGTGGAATAACACAAACGGGTGAGGAAGTAGGAGTGGCGCCCACGGATCGAACCAACCAAGAAACTACCTTTTTCAAGAATTGGTTAATTGTGGACCAAACCCTTTTTGAGTTTTGATATAGTATGATTCCCAGCAAATCCGAGTAACAATTTAATAAAATCGCAAGAGGGAGTAAACCGTTTTTGGTTTTGTGATTACGTACAAATAGAATACTAGTCTGGTTTTGTGTTTTTCTAAGGAATATAATATAATTTCTGTTTTCTGTCTCCTTTTCAATCTGTTTTGACGAAACCTGAAACTCAGTGAAAGTCTGTTATGGAGCCAATGCGGTGTTGAACGAAGACCAATCTGATCATTTGACCACTGACCACAACCTCCCTTTGCCTTCCCTTTTCTTGCCACATGGTTTTCATTTCTGAATCAAATTCTTGGTCCAAAATCAGAAATTAATCTCTCCCACACCCAGACAGAAACGTTATTCTTTCTGTATATACATCACATATATATCTTTGGTTGAGTGTCCGCTTCGTGTATTTTTCTGGGCATTTTTTTTTCTGTTTTCTTGTTGGCAAATCTTATTGTTCCAAAAGGATTGTCGACGGCAACGAAGATGAAGACTTCTCTGAAGAAGCTGCGTGGGGCGTTGAGACATGAAAGAAAAGATCGTAGGCCTCAAAAGGCCTTGGCTCATCTGGATGAGCTTGATCAGGCTACTAAGGTTTTTCCCCCCTTTTTGATACCGTATATTCTTGCTTATTTTTTGTCATGATTTGTGGCCCCTGTTAAGGTTATACAT
This sequence comes from Parsonsia alboflavescens, assembly GCA_028571225.1. Lineage (NCBI taxonomy): Eukaryota > Viridiplantae > Streptophyta > Magnoliopsida > Gentianales > Apocynaceae > Parsonsia > Parsonsia alboflavescens. The sequence continues at coordinate 15,362,439 of JAOXNR010000013.1, forward strand.
GAATGAATGGAAGGAAGTTTATAAAAATGGAACTTCTTCCCTGCTTTGTTTTTTGTTTTTGGTCAATGTACCTTGTTCTGAGAACAATTTAAGTTAGAAGTATAAGTTCAATAACGAATATTTGAAATGTAAGACCTTTAGTTTATGTATTAGGGTATTCAGTTCTTCAATCAAATACATTTTAGCGAGCTGTTCTGTTAAACTTTCTATCATTGTTCATCTCACTCAAGCTGGTGGTGCATAAAACTGTCTTAGAATAATTTGTGAACACAGAGGCAGTTGCCCGTTATCACCTGCCGTGCAATTAACCGAACACCTTTTGATGTTATAAACCTAAACCAAATGTAATCTGGTGTAAGTTTTTGATTGTACTCTGGAAGTCTAGTTCTAGAAAATGGTAACTTGGGGTTTGATGTGACACAGAACACACAAGTTTCCACAAAGAATCACTAAAAAGAAATTTTGGCCTTGTCAAATAGGAACAGTTTTTTTGGTTCACAGTGCTGATATGTGTGCTTTTGGGATAGTATGATCTATAGGCGTGGGGGTGAATATAGGGGTGGAAGGTGTCAGTTGATTAGTGGTTATCTTTGCTTCCCTCTTATTCCTTGTTGGTGCACAAGTAGGAAAAGCATTTATTAACGCAGGTATTAAAGAATGCTGTAGGATTGATACCCATGTTTGAAGTTTGATACAATCACCTTGCTGATTTGGATGGCATTTTAAGGCTGCATATTACTTGCATTTCGTGGACATAGATAAATCCCCATACAATTGTTTCTGCCTTTCCGATGAAAGTCGTAACCAGTTCCCTATTCCCACTTTTCTCTACACAGTTCTAAGCCTGTTGTTTTGTGAGGCCTATTTAAAATACATGTTTTCGTTCTCAGCATCTTTTTGAATGTTAATGGCAAATGACCTTCTGATGTCATATGTGTTTTGTCTTTCCTGCTATTTCGCTAGGGATCTCCATTTCATTTTGACTAATTTCATTATAATTTGTCCAGGTCATGATAGACATGAGAGATTGTTATGATAGATTGCTTTCTGCTGCGGCAGCAACAGCAAATAGTGTTTATGGTAATATATTGACCATTTCTGAGTGTATTTTACGTGTTTTGGCCAATGCACAGGTTACTATATATTTTTTTGGAATAATTTCATGAAGTCTGCTATACTGTAACTCTAGCTTGTCTCATATCATGTAATGAGGAAGTAAAATATTCTTTTATCCTTGATATTTGCAAATATACTCTATTTGATTATATTTTTCTTTGCCTTGGCTATATAACCTGGTAGTGGTCTTCATCTTACAATTTCAGAATCTGTTGTGGTCTGTCTTGAGTTTGTCTTATATGTCATCCATTAGAATTCTATAAAAAATTTACTAATTAAATCTGTCCTCAGAATTTTCAGAATCACTGGGGGAAATGGGTGACTGCCTTCTCGAGAAAACATCATTGACTGATGATGAAGAAAGTGGTGAGAGTAATAGCCTTGTAATGGTTCCGTGAGGTCTAAAGCTTATGTTTTTTGCCTAAAACTGCACAATTTTGACCTTCTCAGTATCTCAAGATGTTTGCTGGAATTTAAGTTGCAAATAGTTTCTTTGCTTGGTCTTCTTGTTTGCTTTGTCTCTTTGCGAAGATTGTTGAAATATGCTCTCTCTCTCTCTCTCTCCATTTATGCTTGATCTTTAAGCATTATGAGGATGATTGATTTCCATTTTAATTCACATCCACACTAGAGAAGTGGCTATTAATGAATAAAAAGTGCTGGTCTGCTTTGTTAAATATTCCTTATGTATACGTAATTAATCATCCCAGAGGGAATCCGGATCTTGAGTGAACCTCATAGCCATGCCAGCGTGGAGTTAATTCTTTCTATGGACAGCCTTTTTTTAAAGACCTAATCTAGGCATTAGCCATTTATAAAGATGGATTTAGGTTTCAGAGGTATATCAAAAACCTCAGCGAAGGTCACCGAACACGAACAAGATATGAAAGATGTCAGACAGCAGACCACTTAAACTACTTAGTTGGAGCTTGTTTGCTATTGCTTATGCCTCAGCAGAGAAGTAAAGTTTGAAGTCATGTATAACCTGTAGTTAATGTTGTTTCCTAGGATTTACATGATTGAGGAAAAAGGTTACGCAAATGGATGGCCTTTTTTTCCTTCCATCTTTCGTTTCCCCGTTTTTCTTGGTTTGTTCTTATGTGAGTCAGGAGATCCTTTT
>JAOXNR010000013.1:15365020-15384943 GCA_028571225.1 Parsonsia alboflavescens
GAGGATGGGGAGTGGGGATGTCTAGAAGATGTGTGGTGTATCCATCTTCTGATCAAGGTTCAAGGGGTTCGCCCATTGTTTGGTCCTTATGAATACATTGAAAGTATCGTATGATCTTTCTTAACTGATTAACTCCAAATGTTTAGACTTACAAATCCATACATATGAGTTTAGTACTTTGGTGCTATTCAAAATGTAAAAGACTGTATGGTTTTGCCTATTTAGCACAAAATTCCAAATAATTGCCTGCCAGGTTATTGTGTAGGGAACATTCACTCTTGCCTCACACTGTTCAGCCATCACTGCACTGCACTTCATAGTCTATGTTGTAGTATGATAATATTTCTTCACTTGTTTGGTCTGTCAAAAAGAACAATGACTTAATTGAGGTATTGTTGCCGTGCAGGCAAGGTATTGTTGATGATGGGAAAAGTGCAGTTGGAACTCCAGAAACTCGTTGATGGTTATGTAAGGACTTAATTTATATGGATATCACATCAAAAGTTTTTCCTTCACATGGATCTAACAAATGTACTTCTTTTTAGCGATCTCACATATTCCAGACAATTACAATCCCATCGGAGTCCCTTCTGAATGAGCTCCGCGTAGTTGAGGTGTGTAGTATATTCAGTAGGTGCTGCTTAATTCTTTGAGATACTGTTTAGTGTAACTTATCTTTATTTTTATTTGTGGGTAAAGTGTCATACTTCAAAATATTGTGTAGTCCCTTCTTCTGTTCTTTTATTTTTCTGGCTTATTTTGAGTTCCGGATTTATAGACCTGTCATCTGAAATTGCAATAAAAATGGTTTCATGATGCTTGTTCTTTTCATCTGTATGGTTCTTTCGTTTTCTTTCCCCCTTGCTATACTTGGTCTTTAAGGCTTTGATTCTTCTCACAAGTCATTTATTTTCTTGCCCTATGTCTGCAGGAGATGAAGAGATGCTGTGATGAGAAAAGGTTCGAACTTGTGCATCTACATAGTTGTTTCTGTGCTCATGTTACCCCGACAAACATATCTCTTGACCCACTGTTCTTTCCTCATTGGTCTTTTTATTTCCAGAGAAACATATGATGACCTCATAAAGAGGTCAAGAGAGAAAGGGAGGTTGAGAGGTAGCAAGGGTGAGTGTTTTTCTTCTCATCAGCTGCAAGAAGCTCATGATGAATATGATGAGGAGACAAATGCTTTTGTATTTCGAATGAAGTCACTGAAGCAAGGGCAATCCCGTAGTCTTCTAACCCAGGCAGCTCGACATCATGCTGCTCAGGTATTATTCTTGAAATTGTTGTTCTGTGCACTCATGGTTTCATATTGAACTATTGTTGACCAGCTCTGTTTCATTCTTGAAAATAGTTGGCTTTCTTCAGAAAGGCTCTCAAATCTCTTGAGGCAATTGAACCATCTGTCAAGATTGTTGCTGAAGAGCAACATATTGATTACCATTTTAGTGGACTTGAAGATGATAATGGGAATGATATGGAAGATGTTGATTATGACAATGATGAGGATGACACTGAAGATGACAATGAATCACGGGATGAGAGTGAGTTGAGTTTTGACTATGCACAAAATGCAAAGGGACAAGACCTTTCTGCATCAAGAACCTCAATGGAGGTGAGCATTTAAGTTTTATGACATTGAAACAGGGCAACAACATCCACTGCAATAATGAGATAAATATATCAAATATAATGAAACATCTTAATGATAAACAAGAACAATTAGCAGCTAGCTGAAGAGAGTTTTTGAAAATCCTTAAATCTCAAGTTGACTGTATTAAGTTGCCCTGAAGGGTCACCATATCCTGATAATGGGAAATAAATCACTCCTACATAGTTCACGTTACCCAACCTTGTAATGTAAACCACCTTGGCTAGCTTCACAATCTCTGCTAGTTGTTCAGCTTGTCCCTTGATCTGTATCCATTTAATAAATTGTAACTGAAGAATTTCTCTGATCTTTGCACTGTTTTCATTGCTTAGTTAGTTGAAGCTGCTGATAATGCTTTCCCAAAAAATTTAGTTATTAGTTGGAGCTATGAAGAACAATTTGAGTGCTAAAATACTTTCATTTTTGACACATAAGACACTGATTATTTAATGATCTGAAGTAACTGGTTCACAATGATACGAAGTCACTGAGATATGTACTTTTTTGCAGTTGGATAATTCTGATGTTACATTTCCTCAAGTTGTCACTACAGATGCAGCAAAGGTAGACAGTACACTCTACACTCTACAACTTTAAAAGACCCCAAAAAATTCCTTCAATATTGCAGTACTTCTTTTTTACCTCTTCTGCTTAATCCTCTTGTCCTGGCCCCCCCAACCTAAAGGATTTAGTAGAACTGCTAATTTGTCTCTCTTTCTCTCCGAGAGCCATCTGGACTTTCTTTGACATTTCCTTGGAAGAAATTTTGATATTTAAAATTGAACCATTTGGATTCTTTTAGGGGCTAGTAAGTTAGGAAACTACTGAAAACTTGTTCTTTCCTTTCCTGAAAAGCCATAAGTAAGTTTTCAAGCAAATTGAAGATGCAAAAATGCAATAAAACATATTCGAAAATAGTTCAGATAGTACGCTAATTCTGGTAAGACACCATTACTGTTCAATCTTTTGAATTAGGAAGAATAAATAAGCTTGTTAGCCAAGTGTCAATGGTAACAGCTGCAAAAGGATAGGTAGTTGAAAGATGGGTTGCTTCCTTCAACTGGAGATGTTGACATAAAATGTGATTCTCTCAACTGATTCTAGTTTTGCTTGTCTTTTTTTCGCTGCTGCCTTAAAAGTTGAATGCTAGGAGGAGGAGGAGGGGGGGGGGGGGTTGTTTAATGGAACTCATGTAGCTTTTGGTCTTAAAGGACATGAATATAAAGTTGGTATCCTACCTCATCGTAAGGTAGCAATACATCCTAGTATGGTATCAGGGAGAACGAGTACAGAAGTTTTGAAAAATGAATTACTTGAGGAGAAAAATCATGGAAATTGAGATAATTTTCAAGTCCTGTCATAGATTATAAACAGAAGAATATAAGAGAAGAGCATCAATCTGCTAATTTGCTGAAATAAAACCAAGGCTATCCATTATTATGAAAAATGCCTTGCCTTCATCAAACTTGAAGAATATTTTATAGAACAAATCCTGTGGAAAGCATAGTTTCTAATGTTTGTTAGTATGAGGAAAGTCACTTACCAGTGGCAACCGAAGGTCCAATTGTTATAATCTGTTATAACACCCCGGCAAATTTATCCCTATTTGTGCATATTTGCAGGAAACTCTAGACAGAAGTTCAAGTGCAAGTTCTTTTGCATTCTCCAAAGAAATCCGGGGAATCAGCAGATCAGGGCCACTCTTACCTAACAAGAAATTTGATCCTGCTGAGCGACTTGCTCAAATGCGGCAATCGCCCTCGCAAAGATTCAGCTCATATGCTCTCCCCACTCCAAAGCAGACAAAGGCTTCAGTTTCTGCAAATTCTGACGATACAGTTCCCCAAGCTAGGCGTTCTAGTCTGAGTAATGTTACACCTAACCTGTGGCATTCATCGCCTTTGCAAAGGAATAAGTATGAAAAGACCGTGGGAAATTTCTCTTTACCTGTAAGTGTAAATACACAGTCAGTTCTCAAGGAGAGCAATGATAACACGAAATCCAGTAGGTTACCTCGTCCAGTAACAGAAGGCATCTCCCCACCACGTCAAGATCCACATGGTATGTCTGACTACAAAAAGACAAAACGGCAAGCATTTTCTGGTCCATTGACAGGCAAGCCATGGCCACAGTCCAGCTTATCTGCCAGCGGTCCTATTGCCTCAGGTGCATATCCCCGGGAATTTTCTGGGCCTCTGTTGCGCAATCCAATGCCCCGACCAGCATCAGCCCCTAAATTATCGTCATATGTGATCCCTACTTTCGTGTCATCACCTAAAATAAGTGAGCTTCATGAACTTCCTAGGCCACCATCTCATTTAGCAAGACCTCCACATCGTACCGCTCATTCTGGACCATTGGTGTCCAAAAGTGAACTTTCTGCCACAAACAAAAGTTCTATGCCAACGGCAACATCTGAACTGGCTGTGTCCTCAAAGACTGTTGCTCGTAGTTATTCCATCCCAGCCAGAGGTCAAATGGAAGCAACATCACATGCATCCAAGCCACTGGAAACTCCTGACAGTATGGCAGTGAACTAAGAGGTAATTAAAAACTCTACATGGTGTTACTTTTTTGAATGTGCTGACTGTTAGAACTATGCTTTAGGTGCTTAATTATCATGTCTGTATTTGTATCAAGTATTAACTGCGAGGAGTACTAGATCATGACAGCTAGTAATGGTGTTGTGGTGATGTAAACAATGAATTAGATCAATGATGCTGCAGTTTGAGTGCCCCAACTTTTGTGTCATGTGGAGGTGCCTTAGATTAGATAGTATCAAATCATTATCTATGGCATGATCATTCTGTTCAACAAAACCCTCAGGAAAATTCACTAAGAAGAAAAAGAAATTTGCTAAGACCAAAGAGATGTAAAATCATGAGTATAAATGCGTTACGTATTTCATGCTGAATGCATACAGATGCAGTTGAAATCCATTTCTTGGGTCTCGATGACTTTTTCTGATCTGGTTTTCTGTATCTGCTAATTTGGTGGAGAAGATAATTATGCTAGGTGAAGTTGGATAATTTTCTAAGCACTTTCTTCAGCTGAAGACCACTCATTTTGCACAGATCAATAAAAAGCAAACCTGGATTTGAAGCAGCTTCACTCAGGTTTTCTGTGATTCAGTATGCATTCTTCTCCTTTTCTCCCCTGTAAATCTCCTTTATCTTTCTTCTTATCCATGTATATGCATCGATATTGGTGAGCAATAGTATCTCAGACTTTGTAAGATAATTTTTTGTCAAGAATTCTCACAAAAAAAAAAAAAAAAAACACCATCTTGTGTGTGATTATGCGGTAAAGTTCATTTCATTGTTGGATTAAGTTGTAATGTTTAGCATGCCGATGTTTTTCCAGGTCAAGATTTTAGGTTGGTAGAATGTCATTCGGGAATTAACTTATCTCCTGTTCCTGGAAGAGGAGACCTGTGATAATTTCAAGTCACCTGGTAAAGGAACACCAGAAAATGCAAATATGCTGTTTCCCATTTTTCCTACACCTTACTCTCTTGGAAGTACTTAGTTGCAGATTGGATTGACTAAATATGTAAATAAAATTCCATTTTTGCTTTTGTTCATCTAAGCAATTTTGTACTGGTCCAAGAGCATTTTAGAATAAACCTCTTCTGCTATTTTCACCATTCCTGTTACTAGCAAGATGGTTCATGGAAAGAAAGCCCAGTATGTTAGTCGTATATATTTGATTAGAAAACAATCTTTTAAGTGTCTGATGAATTTGGAATTGGTACGGTGCCATGGACTTTGATCATCTGGAGCATTTAGAGTGAAACCTCCATTACATACATCGTTTCTCAAGGAATAACACCAAGAATGTTTGCATACAGAAAAGATTTTAATCAATCGTTCTGAGTTTTTAATATGTCTTTTTTCTAGATTTTTCAACCAGGATGAACTTAATTACGACTTTAAATGTCATGTACTTTATTAGTAAAATTTTACAATTTTGAGGGATCAATCTGTATTTCAGCAATTTTCTTTGTGGCCTTGGAACAGTTCCATTGATTCCCCATCTACTTTCTTGAGAATTGATGAAATGCCCTCCATTTCAGTCAGAGTTTCTTTCTTCACATTTTTAACCTTTTCTCTTTGTTTAGTCACATTGACATATGCTAACCTCTGCACTTTATTCTTCATTACCATTATGAATTGTTTCTTGACATTGTGACATTATATCTAAAGCCGCAGGGAAACATATTTATCAGCATTTTGGTACATGAGAATTCCAGAAACTGTGGAGCGAGAATCTCCATTTTTCTTCCCTATGTGGAATATATTCCTGCTTTTCTATTAACAAGCGAGAAAAGGGGAAAAAATCTTAATCAGCTTCAATTGCACTCTCCAACATCATATCTTACAAATCCCATCAGCTCAGGCCCTTCTAATCTTGGGTTATGCTTGAAACTGCAAACAGAAACAGCCAAATGCATCACCATTTAGAATCATCTCCCGTTTGCTTCAAGAAAAGAAAAAAGGAAAAAGAAGAAGTCGAGAGTCAGAAAACTGTCTATTTAGCATCACCATTACCTTTCCTCTGTGAACTTAGAGAAGGAACCCACGGTAGGAAATGTGCCGCAGAGATCGTTGTTTGACACATCTCTGAACAAATTGCAGACTTGCATTAGCTATAAAAAGAAGGGAATTCTTGGCACTTATACAAGTTGGTTTTTAGTTGCTTACAGAATCTTGAGGTTTCCTAGCTTGGTTAGCTCTCTGGGTAATTTTCCTGTCAGTCTGTTACCGTTCAGTCTCCTGCAGATTGACATTCGTTTCGAGAGTCAATGCTCTTCATTTTTTTTTTTTGGTACAGACCAAATGATATCATTTGCGTGTGAAAAAATCAAATCAAGAACTCAACAGCTGCTCAATTAGTTAACTTCAACATTCAAATAATTGCCATATTCGGTTCAAAACTATGAAGGCATTCAATATTCTTCTCTGTTTGACAAAGTGGCTCATTCCCTGCTGCATGATCTCCAAAGGGATCAAATTCCGTATGATCCAAACAAAGTTCAGCATATAATAAAGCAAATTAGCAAGGAATAGGATGCTCGAGACCGTGTAGTCAAATCAATATTTGAATATAAAAAGTTGTGGACTTGACCCAAATGAATGAAGTGTAGTGTAGTGCTTACAGGAATCTGAGATTGGAGAGTTTGGAAAGCGATGGAGGTATTGAACCAGTGAGGTTATTGTGGTAAAGATCAAGGCTTAAAAGACTCTTGAGCCCTCCCAGTTCAGCTGGAATTGGTCCTACCAAGTTGTTCATGTATAGTTCCCTGCACACCAAACAAATCACGTTTCCATTTAATGCCTGCTGGAATTGAAATAGGAGCTGCCGAACCCCTCATAATTAATGACTCCGTGACTGATCCAGTGGATTAGGTGAAATTTCATCATAAATTCCTGGCCTGCCTCTCATTACAGATGCAGAAGGAACAGCAGCACAACAGCATTATTCGAAGTCCTTCCTTAGGGACTAAAAGATTTCACAATAACTATACGAGGAGCTTCAACTTGGGAAGAGTTCAAGAGAGCATTTTTTTTTGCCCCCTTGACTAATGAGTATTTTAGTAATATTTTCCACCAAGAAAATACCTCAAGTCAAGGCATTGCTTTATAAATCTATTCATGCATACACCAACCACTAGGAAGAAGAATAGGATTCTCGAGCCAGAAAAAATTTACTCACAGATACTGAAGCCTCTCGAGCTTCCCCAACTCAGGAACTAGATTGCCTGATAGCTTTGCGTTTCCAAGGTCACTGAAAAAGGTTCAGCTTTTTCATCAGCAAAAAATTACTCTTAAGAAATGGTACTAGAATATGGTCTTCGGAAAATTAAGAACAACCCAAGAACAAGACATGAGTAGTTGGCTGCTCAGGTCTCAGTTTGCCGGTTATAGCAAATTTATTTTCAAGAAAGTGTAAGTCTTTGGTCTCATTAGTTCAAAGAAACACGGGAGTATATATCTCGGAGACCAAGATACCAAAGACCATGATAATTTGAAAGCATAAATAAGGCAACCATCAAGAATCCAGAGACCAATAAGAACAAAGTAATTAAAGATGAACTACTTACAGTCTGGTGACCCGGTTATCACCATCACAGCTGACGTGAAACCAAGTACAGGGATCCACCAAGGTTGGATCCCAGCTCTGCAAGACATTATCCGGGTCATTCACGGCAATCCTCAATGCATAAAGGGCATCCCCTGTTCTCCCAAAATCGTTGTCAAATATTTAAGAAACTCGAAACAGAAATTCAAAAAACAAAAAAAGGAATGCCTCTTAAATCTTGCAGGTCTACCTTCTAGGTTTGCATTTCCTGATGCCAAAAGCTGGAGGAGGAAAAGATGAAAAAGAATCCAGATGGCCATTTGAGAAATGAACAATTTTAGCAACACTCTAGTCGAGCTTTGTAGGAGGTAATTGGAAGACTTGGAGTTGGAGTCAAGCTGGAGGAGGCAGAGAATACACGGCCATCTTGCAAAATTTATAGAGCCCATCAAAACTTGAAAGTTGAAAGGTGGGTTGACTAGCGTTACGACCTCGTTAATTTGGTTTTCTTTTTCTTGCCCCTGCCCCCGTCCCCACTACAATGCAATATATCCTCTACCACTTTCTCTACACTCGTTGGATTTTAATTTCTTCTTCAAAAACAAATACGTATCTAATAAATAATTTTTATACAAATTATCCCCCCCAAAAAAAGCAATTTTGTACATCATAATTCAACAGTATATAGTCCCTTTTTATCGCCATAAAAATGGGTACAAGTAAAGTAATTGATTAACAACTTACCCACAAAACTTTCACTTTGAAAAAGTCATTTGTACCAAATCATAAAAGGAAAGATGCAATTACTCAACATGGAAGCTGTAACGAGTCAGTCCAGGTCCAACCCGCTTAAAATACCACCTCCTCCTAAAATGAAACGGGAAAGGAGTAATATAATTTAGTAATAAAAATATTTAAAGTAAAAAAAAAAAAAAGTGAATATTCAATTTAAACACATCACAAAAATCACTGTCCAGCGAGAAGGAGAATAGATAATTGGAAACCGTGAAAAGGACAGACAGTATATTTTCCTTTTCTGGTTATTAGAAACAAACAAATACTTAAATACTAGTAGTAGTATAGAATACGCTGGTATCAATGTAGCAGAGTGTGGCATTATTAGAGACGACAGTAGACAGCATCTGCAGAGAAGAACAAACATCTTAGGAGACTACAATAATACCATGGAAATCTGTGGTGGATAGGCCTATGGGCTTTCTGTGTATCTCTTCGTTCGGTACACTCAAAATTTGAGTATTCTAATTATCTCTTTTTGGGGTGGGAATATATATCTGAAATTCTTCATATAAAACTCCCTTCTTTTAAGTCGTTTTTTGAAGTGGGATTTAGATTCTTCATTCCATATATGAGTGAACCCATCTTTTCCTTCTTTCTTTTACCTGTATATTCTGCATGCCTCGAATTAATTGTTCGATAATATTTCTTTTTAAGCAATTTGGATTAACATATTGCTTGCTAAGACGAATCAAAACCAGTTCTGATGCTTCCTCCATTTCCTCCCCAGGTTAGGTTGTGCCCGGGTGGATTCAAAAGACTCCATTTTGTTAATAAAAGTTAATGATAGTCAAGAATAATAGGTTCAACTCACTTTTTCCTTATTATATAAATCATTATTGGTAGTGAATATTTTATTTATTTTTTTCAATATTATCCATACGATCCTCCTTTTCATATATTTTCATTCATATTGTTCTTCTCCATTTGTTGAGGAAATAAATTTGATCTTAATTTTAACAAAATGATTACAGATCATTTATAATTAGGGACGGAACTAGGAAAGATAAGTGTAAACATTTGACAATTAATTGAATTTTGATCGAGCTTTACTAGCTTAATAGTGAACGATGACACTTAAAAACCGAAAGATCCTAAATTCACGATATGATGATAGGTGGAGCGTGAGCATTGATCGGGGAAATGGATTGGGAGGGTTGGGTGATTTGAAAAAAAAAAAAAAAAAACTTAATCTTTGTGGAGTAAGAAGAAATCAGGTAGCCGTTGATCGATTTGTCTGTGTAGTACAGTGATGGATGCACATGCACTCGAGGAGCACAAGGTAGTGGCCCGAAAAGAAGAATGAGTCAAAGTGCAACGTGAAATGTTGGTTTTAGATATATAGATATATATATATATATATATATATATGATGAGACGTGAGAGACTCGTCTTTCAACATTCCAATGTATAATTGCAGAGCAGAGAGGTCTACCACAGACCTTTTTGGTTCATCAATATTTTCTCTGCATGGTCACCGATAATTATTATCCAAACTCAAAGTCTATTAAAAACTTTGTAGTAGACGCCCAACAATATGGACCCAAAATTAATGAGCATATTTATCTAAATACTCTCCGATCACACTAATTATAAGTTGTTATTTTTAATTTATTAGGTATTTAACCCTATTATTCATGTTTATGTCTCTTTTTCTTAATCTCATAGATTAAAATCATAAATTGGAATATTTTAGAAGAAAAAAAAATTATTTTAATTTTGATAAAATGATAACTGATGACTTATAAATAATGATAAAATGAGTAATAATTAACTTGATCCCTTAATTAAAATTTATGTTCACAATCGTGTTAAAAACTGCAAATTCTTTTATTATTGTTATTATTATGTAATTTTTGTAAGAGAAAAAATTATTGGGGAGACCTTGGGTTAAGACATCCTTTTTCTCCCTCAAATGAAGTGATATTTGACTACAAACCTTGTAAGTAGAAGAAGAGCTAGCGAGCAACATGCAATGCATGATGAAATGAAAGTGGTTTGCTTTTCAATAGCAATGATGGGAAGATTTGAAAAGTGAAACCATTTCAAAAAGCCTAGTTTCTTTTCCTACGTACAGATATCGATGGATGGATGGATGGATGGTGAGTTAGAGATATAAAGGAGAGTTCTTTCCATACGGATCCATCAAGTGCAGAATCTACCAATTCTATCTATCTGTTACTACGTCCTCTCTGCTAAAACCCTAATCCCACACATCATCTTTTCTTTTCTTTTCTCAACTCCAGAAGCAAGATTAGCTGTTCTTGAGGCCCACCATTAATCGCAAGTATAAAGTTCTTACAGTAGCTGTAGGGAGGAAAAGGGTAAAAAGGAAAAAGGAAATTTCTTGGACTTGTTGACTGATTTTAAAGGAAAGAAGAGTACAAAAGAACAAGTGCCCCTCCTCTGCTCCCCATATTTCTAAAAAGTAAGTTGAAGATGACCATTGCAATATGTAAAGAGAGGTGAAGAAGCTATGAGTCAAAAGGATCTTTTGGTTTTAACAATTATTGCTTACACTGTTTTAAACTAAAGAAAACAAACTTCTTCCCGCCACCTTGCAGCTAGAGCTGTTAAAATGGATTGGAGCATTGGGATCAATTCGGGCCTATCTCAATTTTTTAATGGATTGGATTTGAAAAGCTTGATCCCAATTACAATAAAATGGTTCTTAACTTATCCTTTAAGGGTTTAAGGGTCAGCGAGGGTTTAAAAATGATTGGATTGGTCCAGTCTTTGGGGCAAAAGATAAATTAGTTATAATTAAAAAAGAACATACTTTCTATTATTATTACAGTATTATTATTTGTAATAGTATTTTTTTTCTTATTGAAACACGAACTCTTTGTTTATGTTTTTTTTTTTTTTTTTGAGAATATAATGAGTTTTAAATCTTGAATTTGAGTTTTTTATTTTCATGTTTAGTTTGTATATGATTTTCTAATTCTTTCTCTAATTTTCTGTTCAATTTATTTACTATTTTTTGCAATTTTTTAAAAAAGTAATGTAAAAATTTAAATGTTTTATTTTAAATATATATATTTTTTAAAAAAGTAATATATATATTTTTATATATTTATATAAGGGTTGGCTAGTAGTGATCCTTGATCCTAGTGGAGTTAGGTTGCATTTGGATTTTGAAAGACCTTTAAAAAATGGGACTGATCTATTTCAACCCTTTAAATTTTCTAATCCTTAATATTATGATTGGATTGAATTGCGTCAGGTTAATTCCATTGATAGCTCCTTCTATAGTTGCCTACCACATATTTCATTTTCAAAGGAATATTGAAATTAGAGACTTTTTTATTTAAATCATTTTTAATTATACAAATGATCTGAAAATCCTAAGAATACATCATATTATATGAATATAAGAGGCGAAAAAAGGAAAAAGGAAAAAGGTCGAGAGAGAAATGTCACTGACAAAGAAGTACTAAACCCCAACCTTGGGCCTTACTATTGGAAGCCTGAAGATCGATCATAACTTCGTGGTTTTGGTTTTAAGGACTTTGTGGGCCTTCATATATGTTGCAGTATACATGGAGAGAAGAGGTTAAATGCAGACCCAATTGAGCCAAAATTGTACCAAATTTTAATTGGAATCGGGCTGGGCCTTGGTTTCTTTCCTAATTTTAGCTGACCGATTAATATTTGGCCCATTTTTTATTGCATTTTGTTCTCTTTCTTGGGTAGGTTAGACTCGCAGAAAAAATGCATATATGTATTAATATTACCGCAGCATTTTCATAGGCGACGCCGTGCATTCATTCATTTCCTTTTATTTTGGAATTACAAAACACAAATTCAGATCATTAATTAGCACAACAAAATAGAAAATGAATCATCATTCATCTCTCCGAGTTGTTAGCTGCGCTTTGTAGCTTTGGGGTCTTGAATTACTGTTGTAGTAAGAAACTCTGCACCAGTACCACAGATGGAAGATGTAATTAAGACTCCATTAGATATATTAATTAATGAAAACACAACTGTAAGTAATTGCCCAGGTTAAGTACCTGTTTGATTTTTTGCCCTGACTGTCCCTGCCAAATGATTATCCGAGATGTTCCTGAAAACTCATATGATTGATTATATATGTGGGTGTGTCATTTAATTATAATTATATATAGCATCTTCCAATGATTAAAGAACCAATAAGACTCTGGTTGGTTGATCGATCACTTACAGAAGCAGCAAGCTACCGTGGGAGATTAGCTGAATAATTGTGTCCGGTAAGATCCCGGACAGCTTATTGCTGTTCAATCTCCTGATGAAATCATCATGCATGAGCATATAAGGTCACAGTTTTGCATTGATGTAAAAACTCAAGAATTTGTTCCTAGACACCATATCTAATATATATACTTACATAAATCTCAAGGATCTGAGATTGCCCAGAGACTCCGGAATTGGACCGCTGAGTAGATTATGATTCAGGCCCAGGCTTATGAGTTTTGCAAGGTTACCTAGCTGGCTTGGAATTACTCCACTGAGTCTATTACCATCCACTTGCCTGCATAATTAAATTAACACCATCACATATTTATAGTTACTTATAACCCTCTCTGTCATTCCAAAAAAGCTCTAAATGATCAAGAACAGGAAATATGCAATATGAGTTTTAAGACTTACAAATACTGGAGATTGGACAATTGTGCCAGCTGAGGGATAAGAGGTCCTGACAGGTTTGCGTTCCCAAGATCCCTTCATTGTGCAAATTCAATATATATATACTTGATTAATTAATTAACTTTAAAGAGGATCCAGAAAAATAGAGATCTATCATTTGCTTACAGTCTTGTTACGCTATTTTGAAAGTTGCAGGTAACGTGGAACCAGGTGCAGGGATTGACCAACGTAGGATCCCAGCTCTGGAGGACATTGTTAGGGTCTACCAGAACCGATTTCCAGGCATTCAGAACATCACCTGATCAGGATTAAAAACCAATTCCCATTTTAGTGTACAATTATGTACTCGAATAAGAAAACATCAATATATATTACTACTCATACTTAGTAATTACTATAATTTGTATGGATTTATTATACGTACCTTCCTGGTTGCAGTCCGCAATAACAATGGCAAGTGCAAAGACGAGAAAAACAAGAGCCTCAGTCGTCTTCATCGACCCTGATCAGCTAATTAATTAATAATAAGAAATCGGAATTGATCAAGAATCAATTATGTTAGGCTTTGAGATTTGCTTGGCAACTATCTATATATTCTATACAGCCCCATTTTATAGGCAATAGAATCAAATTAATAAAGAATGGGAGTCGAATTTGTATTTGCCTACTAAGTCAACTTTCAACTTTTCAAAGTCAAGTCTTCGCGCATCACTCAAAAAATAAAAGTGTGTAGTACACTCTCCTACAAATGATCCTCCGTCAATTTTGTAGAAGACTAGAGAACCATTTCAATCTTTGATTACACTTTTACGTGACCTTCTCTTTAATATATCAATAAAGAATTTACACATATAAAATATCCCTATAATTTATTTTACTTTTTTACGATTTAATTAATAAAATATATCCATAATAATAATAATAATAATTAAAATACATGTATCAAATTGTTATGAGTGTGATGTCACGTAAAAAAAATGTAAAAATGTATTAGAAAATATGAAACCCAGAAAATAATTATGATATTCTGAACCACCAAATATATATATATATATGTGTGTGTGTGTGAATGCAATTTTATTTGTTCGATTTTGAATTCCCTGTTTCATCTACAAAATAAAAATCGTAGTGGCCGACTAGGGTATATCACACGTTGACCTAAGTAAATGATAAATATAAATATATTTTTATATATTTTTTATAATTTTGTTCTATAAAACAATTATTACTTTATAAGCATTTCAAGATTATATATGGTTAATGTTTTCGATATATAGATTAAATTTGTTATTAAAGTTGATATTTTAGTACACATGAGTTTTTTTTTATTTTTTATTACACTTATTCCTTTGTACCGAATTACATTTTTATTACTTAAATGAGGGTATATTATGATATTAAGCATTAATTGCCCCAAATGAGATAGTAGTAAGTAATTAATCATTGAATGAATCATTATTTTCTCATTTAATCTTTCATAAATAGCGACATTGATATGTTGAAGACGTAATTAAAATCACTTCTTGACAAATTTGGCAAATATTAATTCTACATATACATATCACTTAAATTATATTTCCCAAAAAAAAAAAAATTAAGCCACGTCAACAAATTTATCTATGTCACCTACTCTCGTCAACAAATTTATTAATGTCAAAATTTTCTTTTTGTAAATATGTCTCTGAAAATATTGATTTAGTCTAGAATACATTTTTAAAGGTTGCTGGGAGAAGACTAAAAGAATATTGAAAATTATTTTATATATTTCGAAATATAAAAAATTAAATAATAATGAATGGTCGATGAATCAGTTAAAGTTTCTTTTCAGCAGCCCCTCATTTTGACTTGTCTTTTATGATTTTTGAAATAAAAGAAGCATGGAAGCTTCCTATTATTAAATAAGTAGAATTAAGGAAGATAACATAAATAAATTCAAAATATACAAAATAGGATTATTAGTGTATAAACCATGAACTCGAGACCTATAGTTTAGGAGCTTGTCACTCTACCCACTAGAATATTCTCGAATTGATCAATATCTCACCCTTTGCACTCCTTGAAAATGGAGTTATATAATGAAATGTGCAAATTTTAAAATTTTATTCAAGAAAATAATCAATAGATATATATTTTTTAAATTGACAATGAATTTTAATAAATTTTATCATTCATACCATATCCTTGAAATTCTTTTGTGAGATTTGAAGCATCACAAATGATAGGACAAATTAACCCTTTTGTCTCTTCTTTTGGAGTTTATGCCACAATATCTTTTCTTGTATTTATCTCTTACTTAAAGTTTGATAAATATTAGGAAGGGTTGGTAATACTTACTATAAAACAATAATTTCTAAGAGAAATATCAGGAGGTTGATCTCTCCGTTTGGAATTGAATGTCTCATTTTTTATTTTAGTTATATAGAATTAAATGTCTCATTTCTTGATTTAGATAATTTTTTATTAAGAAAAGTTACATTTTAATATTAAAATTAACTATATCAAATATCTTTAAAAAATACATGTAAGTCAAACTAGTACATTCAATACCAAAGGGAGGGAGAATAAAATTTGAATGGGCAAATTTAGAGATCATCATTGTAGGAATTCATTCATTTATTCGTTTAATTTTTTTTTTTCATGGAATTTACATAACAAAAATTCACATCATATATATTTTCCAAAAATATATAGAAAATGAATATTCTCTCTTGGCTAATGTAATCTCTCCTTATAATAGTAAAGCTAATTTGTAGCTTTTGGGTCTTGAATTACTGTTGTAGTAAGAAACTCTGCACCACCACAGATAGAAAGAGGTAATAATATTAGATATATAATTGCCTCTATTTGCATTATTAATGAAAACACAACCTATTTAATTGAAAACTCTGCAAGTCACCTGTTTGATTGGGTGCCCTGACTGTCGTCCCTGCCAAATGATTATCCGACACGTTCCTGAATGATTGATTTATATATTCATGCATGAAATTACGTACAATGGATTGAGGAACTATAGCGTTTTTTTTTTTGTTTTTTGGTTTTTTTTTTTCCCGAAAGAACCAATTAGAGAAATGCTGCCTATATAATTGTGGCTGTGTACTGATCACTTACAGAAGCTGCAAGCTACCGTGGGAGATAAGCTGAATAATTGCGTCCGGTAAGGTCCCGGATAGCTTATTGCTGTTCAATCTCCTGAAATCATGATCATAAAAAATTTTACATTAAATTAATGTAAAAATCTAAGGCCAAGAATCTCTCTGTTCTTTATGAATTATATACAAAGATCCCTTGTCCAGATACTTACATAAATTTCAAGGATCTCAAGTTGCCAAGGGCTACCGGAATTTCACCGTTCAATTGATTGTTACTGAGGCCCAGGCCTATGAGTTTTGTGAGGTTTCCTAGCTGGCTTGGAATTACTCCGCTGAGATTATTACGATCTACGTAACTGCATGCCAAACACCCCTCATATATATAATTATAACCCTTAATTTGTCCATCAAAAGAGATTATACTAATTACTAATTATGAGGACATGCATGTATAGTCTTACAAGTATTGGAGATTGGGCAATTGTCCGAGCTGAGGAAGAAGAGGTCCCGACAGGTTCGCGTTCCCAAGACCCCTTCATTCATTTTATCTTTAATTAATACTTATTATAAATTGAAGTGCAAGATATATATACTAAAATTTAAATAAGAAGTTTCAGAAGAGATCACTTAGCAACTGATGATTGATTCGATACAGCTAAATTAATTTGCTTACACGCTAGTAACACTGTTTTCGGAGTTGCAGGTCACATGGAACCAGGTGCAGGGATTGAGCAGCGTCTGATCCCAGCTCTGGAGGACATTATTTGGATCTTCCAGAACGGATTTCCAGCCAAAAAGAACATCCACTGAGGAATTCAAAGCAATTAATACTCGAATTACTAGTAGTAAATTAGAAGAATTTAATTAATTAGAAATTTGTATGCGTACCTTCGTGGTTGCAATCTGAGATAACAATGGCAAATGCAAAGACGACAAAAATAAGAGCTACTGTCTTCATTGACCCGGCAGTCGCCATGAGCAGAGAGAACTGGAAATCAATTAAGAGACAATTATATGGGTACCTCTGAGCCTGAAAACTCTCCCGTTTTAATCCTGCAGCATTAAAGAATACTTACTTAGTAGTAGTGCGTAGTACCATAGCGTAGCAGCATACATATATATAAGAATACGTACATATATATACTAAGTCAATTTTGGAGTTAATTTTCAGAAGCCAAGTCTTGTCTGTCACTGCAGGTAGGTACTTACGTAGTAGTAAAAAATTGATTTGATAATTAAAAGGTTTACCCACTCAACGTTAAAGTAGGTGAACAAGACGAGTATGTGCCAAGTCAATTTCACCCAGGCTTTGATCTTCAATTCCCAGCCGTTTCATGGGTCTAAAAAATTAATGCCCTGCCCGATTTAAATTAATTAACTTTAAATAATAATAATAATACAATAATGAAAAGCACCTTTCCTTCCTCATCGATTTAATCAGCCCTCTTATTCTTTCCATCTATATTAAGTATAAAAGAAGAAAGAAAGTTCTACAGAACGTTAAAAGTACAAACCCATTCAACATTGAAAATTCCAACTTGCAAGTCATGCCCGGGGGACCTCTTTTTAAGATAAGAAGTTATTATGATTTTATTTTACTTCTTCGGCCGCAATTAGATCCCCCGTTATTCTTTTAGCTAGATAGGCTTTAATACTAGTCAGGGTTGGCTTGTTCGTCTTTAAGATTTTTTTATTAATCTTGTCTGTTCGTACGTTAAGTGATTTCTCTAATTCTTTGATTTGATTTTCAATTAATTTAACACTTCCCTCAATTGAACATCATTGATGAGTTAAACAAGATTTTTTTTTTTTTTCAGTTAATTGCTTATTAACAAAAAAAAAAAAAAAGATTATATTTTCTAAATTAAGCCAAAACAAAGAGAATGAGATTAAATTCACACTCCATATTAATTTACAAGTAATTAAGAACTTGAAATGTTTTAATTATATAAATAGTATTATAATATCTATGACTTAAACCAGCTAAAAGTGAAAAAGAAAAATATTCTCAAAGATCTGTCATCCGAGATGAGACATCTGGAGGGATCGCATTTCTTCCCCTTCCTCTACCACGTTGGGTAGATGAGGATGATGGAGATCCCCTGCTTCCTCGTCCACGTCTATTCATTTTCTTTTTCTTTTTTGGACGAGCATCCTTCGTCATAGACCATGTCATGATTTACAGGTGAAAATATTAGGCAATGATATTTACCCTTTATGTATTTAACAGAATTAAATACAGATAAAGCATTGTTATGAATGTAAACAGATAAAGAAAGATTTCTCCTTATCATTAACTCTTCTTGATGTAAGAAGTTAAATTGGTTTTGTCTTAACAAAACTTCCCTTAATTCAGACAATATAATTGCCTGAGGGTCTGTAACAAATTCAAACCTTATTGGTCTGGATTGGTATCCAGCAATTATGCTGGAACTATCTACTTGGATAGGCATGATTTCATGAAGAAAAGGTGTGTCTAATATCACTTGTTGTGATAAATTTTTCACAAGTAGAAAAGAGGTAGGAATACATATTTCCTGCTTACAAACATGTGCCTTAGACAGTTTGTATTTAATTGGGAGTTTTTTCCTACTGGCCGAAGTGAGACTTTGGACAGTTTTCTCAAAATATTGAGTTGGAACTATACCTTCATTAACACAGTTCATATATGCTCCACTATCAACTAGAGCAATCAAATCAGCAACTATATGTGTCTGATGAATTAAAATGGTAATTTTAAGGTGCCATTTCTGAGTAACTAATTGTTGTAACAGATTAAGATACTCAGGTGTTTCTTCTTTTTGTGAAGATGCTAAAGGTATTATTCCTTTAGATGTAGAGGCTTCAAAAGTTATATTTTTGAGCTCAACTAGAGACAGTCTATCTTCTATCTCTATATTTTGTGATTTTAAATTAGATATTTCTAATTTAATTTCTTTGATCTCCCTTTTGAGATCTTGAGTTGTAACAGGAGATTCTCTCCTATTTTTTAACCTATCATAGACATCCGTCATCCTGTATATAGGCTGGATAGGTTTAACTTCTTCTTCCGATTTGGATGAAGAAATGCATTTTTCAATTAAAATCCTTTTTATTGAAGGATCTTCTACCTGATCAATAAATTTAATCAAGTCTTCCTGAGATTGAGTTAGAGTAGCAATAGTTCTACTCATTTCAGCAATTTGCTTATAATAATCAACCTCATTACAGTTGCATATTGCAGCTGAACTAGAATCCAAAAAAGATACATAATCTCCTGGTCTATCAGATTCTGACTCGAAAGAATTATTTTCCTCCTTATCACTAAGCAATATTTTGCTCAATTTAAGTTTGAGCTCCTCATCATCTAAGGCCTCAAGCTTTTTCTTTGTTTTGCAATTATTTGCAAAATGGCCATATTTGCCACATCTATTACAATTTCCTTTGAATTCAAGAAATGTTGATTTAGATTTCCTAAAATATTTAGGAAACTCTTTCTCCTTTGGCTTCTTTTTACGCCTTTTCTTCTTATATGAAGAATCATCTTTAGCCTTTTTGGAAGGCTTAGACCTTGTAGGAGTCTGTTGCATATCAAATGCAAACTGGTCGCAGAATTCATCTAATTGTTTCTTTTCGGTAAGTCTGTGTTTTTTGAGCTGGTTTCTCAGCTTCAAATCCTGACATAGTGCCAATCCT
>JAOXNR010000013.1:15385043-15411772 GCA_028571225.1 Parsonsia alboflavescens
ATATTTCTATCAGAGGAACTTTCTTCCAATTTGACCCATTTTTTAGCATTGATTATTTCATGCCTTTGTTGACCAGTAATTGTATTATCCCACCAGAGTTTTAATGTATCTGAGAATCCACAGGTAATAAGTTCTGCAATAACTCTATCTGAGTTACCAGTTAATTGCTTATTAAAAACAAAAAAAGAATGCTTATATTTTCTAAATTAAGCCAAAGAAAAGAGAATCAGATTAAATTCACTTTCCATATTAATTTACAAGTAATTAAAAACTTGAAATGTTTTAATTATATAAATAGTATTATAATATCTATGACTTAAACCAGCTAAAAGTGAAAAAGGAACTAACAAGAAATTCGACTAGTAGTACATAATAATTTGGTTAAAATTTGTGGGTGCCAACCAATTCTGAAGTACGGCAGCGAAATGCCATTTGCATTCTCATCATCACGAGTTTCTATTGAAAGCGGCGCACTGGTGGCCAGCCACCTTCTCCATTCGGAGGAGGAGGAGGAGGATGACGATCCACGACTCTTACTGGCTTCATGAGACAGTATCCGGTGGTGGACGTCGTCCTTGAACAAGAAGAACATCTGACTCCTCTGTCCTTCCAATTATAATCTGAATGATCAGCGGCGAATCTTGTCTTTTCACGAATCTCATGATGATTATGGTGATTATAATGTTGTTGTTGTCTGGTCTTCATAGTACTACGGCATCTGCCAACCGGTATCGGAATGGCTTCAAGACCCATAAGTTTACCAACCACCCCAGGTCTACACCACACCACATTCTCCCCACCTATTGTGGTTGGCAACAGCAACAGCTTCTGATCACGTCTATTATTATTATTATTAGTTCTCACAGGTGAATGATCCGTACCTGCAACAGCAGCATTGCCTAGGATTAATCCTTTTGATGATGATCTCCGAAATGAAGATCTGTACATGGCGTCTTTTCCATCAAGTGAAAATCGAGGATACTGATTTAATGCGTTCCTCGCACTTCTTAGAATGTCAGAACTGTTAACGCATGACATTCTACCCCGAACTACTTCGGCCCCATAGAACTCTTCCTCTTCCTCCTCCTGCTGCTCTAATATTCTTGCTCTTCTGGCCGCATTCTCTTCCATCTCCAATCGCAGTATCATCTCCTCCAAGGTAGGTTGTTGGCCTTCCGGCCGCCGCAAGTAATTATTATTACCAGCAGCAGCAGCTGCAACAAATGACGATCCTTGGTGGTTGGCGGTGGATGTGGATTCATCACCGTTGCAAAAGTTTCTAAAACCTTTCTTCATCTTAGAGCCCAGAGAATTCTTGAGGAGAAACAAGGACAAGTCCTTCATAGAGTAGTACTCCTCCGTGCGTGCAATTGTGAAAAAGAAAATTAGATAAAAGCTCAAAAAAGTTTGTGCAGGTGCAACAGCATTGATCGATCAAATATACTATCGCTGAGAAAGAGAAACACAAAGGCGCGGGGAGGGAGTGGATGGGGAGCGGTGTGGGTGACCAATTATTTCTAGATTGGCCATAAAGGCACTCACATGAAATAAGAGAGTGTTTCACGAGGTTACTCCTTTCCCTTTAAAGGAGTAAAGGGTAAACGGAGCATGCCCACATTTTCACGTACCTACTAATCCTATGGGTCCCGGTCCTACCATTAACTCATAATATTTCATAAAACGATCTTTATTTCATAATAGTATATAATTAACTTTTACTTGAAAGAGTAAGTACTCCACAATTCTGAATAGGTCTCCCATTTTCTAAAATATAAGAATTGAATCCTCTATGGATTAATTCTTTTTCCTCAAGTGGTGAATGTAGAGAGCTTAGTAATCAATACAGCCAAACGCCGAACTCACCCAATGATAAATAGTGTTCCCCCTTCCGGGTTCATAGTCAGGTTTATAGTCTTGAAGTTAAAGCTATTCAGAGCTTAGTTAGCAAAACCACGAGAAGAAGCTTTGAAAAATTCCTGCCTCCAAATGAAGTGCGTGCATGTTATTAAATCCACGGAATGAATGAAGGTGGAATATAATTTGGGCACCTAATTTCTTGCAGTAAGAATATTGCATCTCATCTGGACCAACCGCCAACGGTTGCATTGATTAGTAGTAAATCCAATACTAATCAAGTTATTGCCGTTTACGTACAATGATCCACCAACTCATCAGCCACCCCACCAGCATTTGATGTTTCAATTAAATCATCTCTCCTGCCCCTCCAGTTATAGATTTTCTGTAAACTTGCGAAGTCAGGTAGACGACAATCAGAAATGAAGCCGGGTCCTTCTCCGCCTCGGTCCACTGCCCACTAGATTGCTACAATTTTCTGTAACATGCGGCAAAATTCAAACTTCAAAATACTACTGCTACTTGCTACTAATTTCAAACCATATACCAACTGCAATTCCCCAGAACCATTTCTTTTAAATGCAATACCAGAAGAAGTCTAAAAAGAAAAAAAAGGCACGGGTGTTAATTCAATCACTTGTTGTGAGAAGAGCTGTTTTCTTTCTGAATCGACAATCGAGAATGACAGACAGTTTGCTCTTCTTTTTTTTCCAGAAAAAGGCAAGCGGACCAAGCTTCTTTCCACCACTTCAAAAGATAGAAGGGCCCTCTCACCAAATTCCCTTCACATTTCACATGGGAAAAACATTAGTGCACTACAGAATATGACATGGCTACTAAGATGCAAAACAAAACCCCAAGAAGGTGCCAATTGCACACACCCCGGGCTATTACCGCTAGTCTAGAGATGGAGACAGCTTCTGAAATTTAATAATGGTTGATCCAGTAGGAAGCAACACTGCTACATGGAATTATACATTTTCTAGGAAAGTAGGCAAGATATATTTACATACAAAACAGACTGATGCTAACAGCACTCTATTCGTCTGGGGCTTCACTAGCCTTGACAAATCGACCCTTAACTCTCTTCCTAGTGTCAGCCCTTGCTTTCCTTGATTCGTATCGAATGTGCTTATCATATCTATAAAAAACAAAGACAAACATTCAGTAAAGAAGATTATTGTTGCAAGTCATCTTCACAAATAAAACTATCATTTCGATAAAAGTTGTTAAAAGAGAGAGGTTCACCTTCTTGTCTTCTTTTTCTCCTTGTAGCGTTGCATGGCATTGCCCCTGTTCTTTGCCAGTAGTTCCATATCAGCCTTGCTTATTGCCGCAGTGGCACCTTCACTTTTTACCCGAAAAGTTTGGTCCAAAAGTTGGAAATCTTTCAAGTCTCCATAGCATTTACGTTTACCAATACCACCAGATGCTGGTAAATTATTGCTCTCTGAAGTTGCTGGCCCCTGGCTTGCAGTTGGGTTATTGGAGTTCTGCATTTCAATAGTCAAAAATTTTCAGCTTCAAGCATGGCAGAGAATTCATTCCATTAGATAACAGAAACTTGGGTGTTAAGAGGTGTTGAGAAATAACAAATATGTGCTTTCCTTTTTAAAAGTATTTTCATCTTTTTTATGAACTTTGATTTTATGAAAAAAAAATTATGCAATATATATTTTTCCAAATGTTTTATAGCAAACCAAATATAAAAGACTAGTCTTTTGTGCTTCTCAGTCACTAATTCAGGATTGATCCAAGTGACATTACTCACGTTGTAACCGGTCATGCCCTCATGTACAATTGAGCAGTTCAATCCTGAGAGTTCTACTCCTCTTGTAGTTACCATCGATGCTTCCTTAAGGAGTTCACCATAACTTTTCATCATATATCCTACATCACTACCGCTGTATTCCAGAGAATTTGCCTCATCATGATCCCTTAGCTGTCCCAAATTAAAATCCCATATCTGCAAAAGTAAATTTGTGACAGTTATCATATTGGGGTTTCTTTAAGAGCAGAAAAACAATCTTAATGAAAACTGGATATGAGTTAGAATGCATTTGTTTGGGGTGTATTTGTATATGAACAGGCACTCGAGGGAGGATTTTTACTAGATAATCACATTGACCAATGCTAAGTTTAGCCTCACAAAAGTGACAAAAAAATGGTAAGACATTAACTTTACATTAATGAATGTACATGCTATTTAGCAACAAAACCACTTCACCCCCTGGTAGGTTTGGCAACATGCTATTCCTATTCTTGGTTCACTATCTATAACTTACACTAGTTTTTCATATATATATATACCCATGATGCAGATTAAACCAGAAACATGACTGCTACCTCTAGAAAAAGTAGAAGAGCAAAAAGGAAAAAATGTGAATGTGAGAATATAAAGACAAGGCACGTTGTCCATCAAAGATGAAAACTTTGTCTTTTCCAAATAAATGACCCAAATATGGCTAAATTTTCCGAGAATGCAATACCATTCAAAGGAAGAAAAACCATCAAATTTGCAACAAATGCACAAGTTATCCAACCGTCCCTCTCCTGCTCAATTTCCAGTTCCCAAAGGCAAATTAGCTAAAATGAAGATTAGCAGACTCAAGAAAGTGCCAAACATTCCCAGTTGGAAGCTATCACAAGTTATTGCACCAATGCAGTTGAAGAGAATACAATATTTACTGAATCCACGCACCACTCCACAAAATAGATAAATACAGGATAAAAATGATTACCATGTAATATGAAAAAGAAATATGCATCAAAATGGGACAAGCTCTACCTAAACCATAAAAGGCACTAAAATTATTAGGGGTGGGGGAGGGTAAAAAACCTGAGTTGCCTGATCACAGGGACTGCTGTTCCATAAGATGTTCCCCTTGATCATCCGATCATTCTCCTTAGGACTTGCTGGAGTCTGCATCATGAGCAACGACATAAAGGGAGCATTTTGCTGGTTTTGCTGAAATGGCTGGTTTACAAGGTTCACAAGCCCCTCACCAGGGTCTCCCAATCCACCAGGTTCCTCATTTCCCTGCCAAACCCCACCGCCACTAAGGTTGGGAGTCCCAGGGCCCAAGTCATCGCCGCCCCCGCCGCCACTGCTACAGCCACCACCATCCACAAAATCCCTCTCTAATAACCAGAGCAACTGCTTCATTATAACCTGCTTCTGCTTGCCACAACTGGGACTCTGCTTCTTCATGAGTTGTCCCCCGGAATTAGAAAGATTAGCAGCGGAATCATGATGCTGATGATTGGGAACAATCAAGTCATGCAACAAGACGGAAGCGGAAACCTCATTTCCAGTCATCCAGGAGTCGGAAAACCCAGAATCAGGCCAGTTCGGGGCAGAATCGAGCTGGACGTGTGGCTTTTTATCCTGAATCTCCAAACCCCAAGCAGAGGCTAAGTCAAGAGCAGATGGGCATCCGGAAAAGCCTTCAACGGGGTTAAGGTTGTGGGAGGCGGAGACAGCGCAGCTGCCGTGGGCATCCCAATCACACTCCTGGCACAGAACCAGGTTGTCGGTAGCACAACGTACGGAAACAGGCTCGGAACTACAGTTATCACAGATCTGAGAACGAAGGTGCTTGCGGGAGAGGGCGTTGGCGGAGTGAACATGCTGGTCACAGAGTAAGCAGAGCTTGGCGGAGTCGGCTCGGCAATAAAGAATCGCAAGCTGCTCGCTACAGAAATCACAAGGAACACCCTCTCCAACATTTCTGTCTTTGGGACTCACCATTTGATGGACTCGAATTTGGAAGAATAAAGACTTGATTTTATTTTTTTTTTCTTCTACTAACGTTTTCTTTGCAGATGAAAGTGGAAAAAGATTTGATTTGGTTTAGTGGGTAAAATGGCGTGCAGTTTTTTTTATATGGCCAATGGTGATCTGGTTTGAACTTTGCACAGAGAGAAGAGAAGAGCGAGGAGGGCCTGGCTCCTGCTGTACTCTGTTGATGTATTGATGGCAATATTACCTTTTTCTAAATGCTAAATGGGGTCCACCGAGTAAAATATCTTTTACGACCTTTTTGCTGAGTTGGCAGTGGATTTTTCTCTCTCTTTCTTTTAAGTAGTAGTACTAAAGTAGTATTTAGTCTGATGAGCCATGTCGTCACTTGGCATTACCCTTTTATTTATTTAGGGCTTTTAAACAAAATGTTTTCACATTAAAATATTATTAGATCCTTTATAATTTTTTTTAATCATTAAGATCTCATATCAATTTATAAATAGTCATTAAGATCTCATATTAATTTATAAGCAGTCATTAAAGTCCACATCACTCAATTTCGATCATTTTCATGGCGGCACTGATCACGTAACATCTTGTGAGAAATTTTTTTAGGAAAAAAATCATCTTTATACTTTAATCTTAAAAAAAATTAAATAGAAAATTAAAAAAATAGCAAAATAATAGGTTTACTTAAACAAGAAAGATTTTGTTGCATTTTTTTAAAAAAGATTAAAGTGTAAGGATGATTTTAACCCTAAAAATTTCTTACAAGTCGACACCATGAAAATGGTTGGAATTAGGTGGTATGGACCTTAATGGCTACTAGTAAATTGATATGGAATTTTAATGGTTGAAAAAAAAAACCATAAGGGATCCAATATTATTTTGATCCAAACATGTGGAGCCATTTTGATTAAAAGTAAATTTATTTATTACATATAATGAGAAAATGAGAACTATTTTTAGTAGTTTTTATTATTACCTTATTTAATTTTAATCTTTTGTGTTAAAAATTTTTGTTACTAGATTATTTAGAGTTTCAATTTTAAACATCTAATAATGCATTTTTTTATTATTTTTTTTTAAAAAAGGAAAAATGGCAAAAAAAAAAAATTTTTTTTTAATTAGCTTCAAAAACCATTTAATCCATAAGGATTAGCAAGTAATTTGAATTCCAATTGTGCACGTGGAACACGTTCCTACTCATTCTTACTTTTTGACTCCGTTCCCAGTCCACCAGAGAAGGGGGGGTCGATCGATCATGACTATATAAATATATCAGAGTAACAGGTAATTATTGTATTTAATTATTTAAAATTGAGGATCTACTGATTTTAGATTTTTTTTTTAAAAAAAAAAAAATGAACATTCAATTATAATATATATTTAGTCCATGAAATCTTAGAATTCAGAAGATTTATTTTTTGAATTTTTGATTCTTTGCACCTGCACAGAAGTTATACAAATAATAATAATTTGACCAGATTCAGTGAATCCTAATATATTTCAATTTGATTTATTAAATTATTTAAAAAATAAAAAATGAAAAATAAGGGTGAGTGAGATATTAAAGCTGCAGTTGCTCATTAGCTGTTGCTGTTGAGATAAAGGGCAATCTGGTGAGTTGTGATGCCTCCTGATCTGTTGATCTTCTGTTTTTGCGGTTAGTTTTTGCTCACTCATTTATCCTCCTCTCTTCTCGGTGTCCAAAATCCACTTTTTAAAACGTTTTCAACACGTTTATTTATCGTATTTTTCTTCTTTTTATATATATATATATATAAAAAAAAATCATTTTCAAATTAATTTTCATATAAAAAATAAATTACAATAGTTTTTAAAAATTAAATCAGTGATTATATAAAAAACGAAATGATATATATATATATAAATCACATCAAACATCTCCACGGCACCGCCCCCATATTATTGATGTCACGCTGTAATAATCAGGATTATCGGCTGATGATAATCAAAGAATTAACTCCTAACTACCTTAGTTTATCATATAAAAAGAAATGATATTACTAATTATTAATATACTAATTTCATGTGTAATTCGTCACCTTTGACGTAACATCCAAATTGAACTTATGAATTAATTATAATATATATCCTTTGGTTGAATCCTTCTTCCAAATTAAGGTTAATTAATACATTTTTGGAGCCAAGGACTTTGACAATTCAATGGCTTTCGTGGACCAAAACCAACACTCATGTTCAATTTTTATGGTAATTGATGTACACTGTATCACTTATACATCGATCACAACTTTGACTATATTTTTTATGATCACGATCTGACATTTTATAAAAGGTTAAGTGCTAAACTTAATCTACTCAATAAGAACTTTAAATTAATATATTATGCAAATTAAAAAACTTAATAAAAAGGGAGAAATTTAAGTCCAAAGATGACTGAATCAACCAATAATACATCGACACTTTTCTTCACCAATCCCACATTGAAACCTCAGAGATTAACCCTCGTAATTCTTTCCCTATATAAGAAATTAATAAGCAACTATCATAAATACGTGATATTCACTATCTACATTACCTTCTCATATTATGCATTAAAAAAAAACTCTATATGTGAAAAAACTTTTATTGCTAAGACAAATTTTTTTTAAATTTCTTTTTTTTTTCATTAAAAAAAGTCATTTTTGTCGACATGGTATGAAATATACTCTCTATAAATGGGAAGATCATCAAAGAGGATATATACTACAACTAATACTACAAATCCAAGTCATTGGTTGGTATGGTTTATCCCAATGAGGAAGGTGTGGCTGTCTTTTCTCAAATTCACATCCAGAAAAAAAAAAAAAAAAAAAAAAACAGGCTAATACTACTATTGTTGTCGAATTGAGGGAAAATAATTCTAAAGTGATAAATATTTTTTAAGTCCACATCCAACCCTTTCAACACCAATTAAGGATAAACTCAATGAAAGGGATTGGTTGCCAAAAATTGACTTATCAACCCATAATATAAAATCCACTATTATTTTGTACTACTATATTATTATGTGTTCCATCATCATCTTTCAATCAACCCCTCCTCCCAAATCAAATGCACACTATAGTTTCTTTTAAGTGAAATAATAATAATCAATGATTAGTTTTTTATCACTTTTTTTTTTAAAAAAAATTTTATATTGAGTCTATCATTGGTGGATTAGAATGGATTTTTTTTCCTCTTCTTAAGAAGTTTTGAATGTGTAGAAAAGGTGTAGTTTGAGGTATTGAGAGGACATGTATAATGCAATAGTAGTAGTAATCTTAGTAAGTAGTACAAGTACTATGTATAGATGGAGTGCAAAAGGTGATCCAAAAAAGTGTGTAATAATGAAACAATTGAGTCAAAGTCTCGAGAAATTTGATAGATTTTTTTTCTTCTCTTAATATTTGATATGATAATTGATGTATAAAACAAGAATTGATGAGATCTCAATTTATGATTAATAACCAATAAAATCTTAAAGTTATATATATATGTAAAATATGGTGCACTAAAAATTTTCTTATGAATGGGGAACCTTTTCTTTCTTAAATAATGAGAATAATAATAATAATAACTAAATTAGGAAATTAAAAATTCACGCTCACGTGTGAGAGTGTTGGGGTAGAGGAGCAAATCCAGCTCTTCCTCACCTTTCTAGGGCAGTTGTGCAGCTCCCCATGCCTTTAATTCGTCACCTGTGACGTAATTCCCATTATTCCCGGCACGACCACACGAAGCACCCAATATTTTGCTTACTCTTTAAGGACTAATTTGTTTTTTCAAAAAAAAGAAAAAGAAAAAGTTTAAGATATTATCGGTAGGGTAATCAACCGGACTGTATCAGTGGTGATTCAAGTTTCTCTAGAAATTAATTTTGGGCCGCTTGATTATCAAATGAACACATCACCGTCCATTCGGAGATGCTAAGGGAGTATCATCCACTAGGCCTCATTACGATTTCCAATTTGAGTGTTTTTTTTTTCGGGAATGTTATACAAAGTTGAATTCCCCGGTGCTCCGTGGGCTGACCTTACTATTTCTTTAACTTCGTTTCTTTTTATTAGTCATTTTAATTAATTAATTTTATTTTAAAATAAAAATTAATTTATACTTAAAAAAAAATATTTTTTTTTTCAATATGTATTTAATAAAAAGTTTCTAATCACATGTAATAGATTAATTTTATATAAACATTAAAAAGAATATTAATTATTAAAACAATTATTACTTTCATTTGTATTGCAAAATAGTTTAAAAGAAATTTTAAGCTACTTTTAAAAAGTAGAAAGGAAGGAATCTCTTACCTTATCAAGAGCTTCAGACATATGATACCCTCTCAATGGATAAGGTTTTGAATCTAATGAAGTACATTCATTTGCAGAGAAGAAGACAGGGCTATTTCTCACAAGAGATTGGTTGTCAGAAATACATGTGCAATTTATTCATCATGAACACAATTTTCAAAATATGACATTCTTTCTTCCTGTCTGTGCCATGGATTGCTTGCCACCACAATAGTACTACTAATCTTTTAACGGTGAGGTGAGATTATGTAACAAGTTAAAAAGCTGGCAGCAATTCATCATAACTGATTCAGTCTCAACAAGACCAAATAAGCTGCCAACATGACTGAAATAAAGACACAGAGATCTTAAGGGATATGAAATTCACATTCCTTGAACCAGTTGGATTATAAGCAGCCAAAACTTGAATGTTGTCTCTAAGGAACCAAAAGTTAACTTCTTGCAGCATATATATATATATATATATATACATATGCAGACATGTCCCATGGAACATAAACTTGACAAAATGGTACGCCCTCTCAAGTTGGAATCAAAATACAGAACATTACCAGCCGATCAACTCAATGGTACAGATTAGTAAAACCATACATATCATATTACCCAACTGAGTATTTTTTGTACAGAGTTTCAAAAGGTATATTTTTTGTAAAATTTCTCATCAGTCTTCAATGATATATTAAAAAGATGTTTACTGCATTCGCTAATAACCAATCTGGAAAAGGGTTGCATAGAACATGGGAAAGTAATAATCATCACCACATTCCCAGTTATTAACTTATCATGTCACGCAGGCAATGCAAAACTCTCCTGCATCCACTGAGGAGGATCCACCACCAAGCAAGGATCAGATTTCTCAAAATCAGCTACCTGCAGGAAAAGAGCGAGCAGAAAGTTTATAAACAGTTTCAAATTAATTAACTATCAGCATCTTAGCTGATATTTAACCAAAGTGTGCAGATCATGAATAGGCTGCTGCATACCTTCTCGCCACAGCTTGGGCAATAGTGATATTTATGCCAGAGGCAATCCATTGAAGGACAAAGAAAGCAAACTCCAAGCATGAATGGCATCATACAACCCACAACCGCTGCAAGACTGGGTTTTGATCTGAATTGCAGAAGGGAGATAAGCAACTACATCAATGATCCAATCCATAACAAAGCTTTGTTATGCTGACCAGAAGATATACAACAAACCCACCCCCCCCCCCCCCCCCCCATGATACTCTGTAGGATAACATATAAAGTGTCATTTAATGAGTACATAATTGTTTTTTATAATTAGATACTACTAATCAATAGTACACATATAAAATCAATCTTGCTCCTCTCTTAGCTCTCCATGAAATAGCATAACATTAGCCTGAATTTTGAGCAAAACTTCAAGCTCAACTGATGATTTCAAATTAGCTTATTTCATAATACCTTACTCTAGAAATCATTCCCCCATATAATCTTAATTCTGACTTGGAAATAAAACATTCATTATTCTATCAATTTATGTCCACTATATGCTCATATCAAAATCGGTTTGATGATAGTAAGTAGGTTGTAATCTTAGCTAATTTTTGCTTTATTAGACTCTGGACGACATTTAATTAATTTTTTGCATTAAAAAACTCTAATAGGAATTTGTGTGCTAAACATACGAGAAGAAGGTTCATCATAGAAATACAGGATGGCAGAAAAAGATTTCTACTTTTATTAATTAAAGCTAAGGGTAAAAAAAAAGGGAAAAAAGATCAAATCCATAATTAATGAAAAAAGGAAAAGAAAAAAAAATGGAGGAATTAAGATCAATTACTTGACGGTGGTGACACCAGAAGCACCACAGTGAAGGCAATTGAATGGGGCGGGAGTATCACGGTAGATAGTCTGTTGAATGGGGATGCCTTTGGGGTCTCCAACGACGGCGTTGGGAGGAACGGCACCGGCCTGATAAGGGTTTTGTCCGACGTAATATTGCTGATGGATCTGCTGGGGCACTGGTGCCTGGTTGTATTGGTAGGCGGCGTTGTAGGGAACTCCGATCGCCGGTTCCTCTTTCTTGGACATCTTTTCTTTAATGCTTTCCGACGCAAACACACTGCTGAAAATTTCTTCGTTTCCACGTCTTTCTAATTCCAGCGATCTACTCCACGGATGATTTCATGCCTTTATTTATAGTTTTTCTTTCTTTCTTTCTTTCTTTTTTACGCATGAGTACTCATGAAAAACATTTTTAATTTTCTAATGAAACAATTTTATTTATAAAATCAAAATACCTTATCATATTTTATATAAATAAATAAATAACTATATATAAATATAAATAAAAATGTAAAATAATTATGGTCGGATGATTTTTAAAACATAATAATAATAGTACACCGTCTATTTTGTTTTAAATGTCTCTTTGAAAATTATTTCGATTCATATTTTCCAAGCATTTTCGTAAGGTTTGATTTAAGTGCCCATGGTTGAAAACGTGGGCTCTTATGGAAGCTTCTGATGAGCTTATAGTATTTCGAGAAAAAAAAAAAAAAAAAGAAGAAGTATCCTCATGATGCATGGTTTAAGGTAAAGGAATGTGTTCCACCCCTTGAACATAATTAATGGAGTTATGCTTCTGGATTTCTCATACCTATACTATTTGATTAGGAATCTAGATTCCTGGGGGATAAAAGGAAGTCAAGAAAAGGCTGCGGGGAGGGCCGGGTTCGGGGCTTAACCCAAACATGAAAAGGTTTCTGACCCATTTAAAGCGATCGGCCCAGAGAAGAGTGCAGTATGGTTTTTGGGAGAGTCCATAATGCAAAGGTATTGTTGGCCTCTCTAAGCTATGCAAGAAAATTGTGGGACAGACCAACATTGTTTTGTTTGTACAATGTTTGAAGTAATAATATACCAATGTGAAGAAGAGAATGTTTGACCAATGGGCAACAGCAGCCATCCATGGTTTCTTTTTTTGTCATCATGGTAATAATAATAATAATAAAGTAACACTACTGTCACTTAATAATAGTAGCAGAAGAGGAGGATAGAATATAATGGCACGCAGAGGGTGAGACTAGTCTACACATGGTCCAATGAGGAGTGAGTAGGAAATGTCCAAAACAAAGGGCCGAAAGGAGCTCTGAAAAGAGTTCAGATTAGATTCCGCTTGAGGAGAAAAACCAAATTATATTCGGCCCTTTCCCCTAACCCCAAACCCAAACCCAAACCAAAACCAAACCGTGAATCTCCCTTTTCTTCTCGACTTTCTCTACCATTTTATTCCCTTCAAGCTCTTCCCCCAATAACATGCTGTCTCCACTTTCTTCTTGAAAATCAAACTACTAGAAATTTCCTACTGACCAGATTCAGCTCAACTCAACCACTTCGCCACACTTCAAATGAAGAACAACAATATCCATTAACGCTATATTACTTAGCTGACTAATATGGAGTGTGTAATAATTACTGCTAGTAAATCAGTAGCTGTACAGTACTTGTTCACCATCAAAATGCCTACCTAATATCAAAGGACGGGCGGCAAAAGACAAATTAAGTCCTTGTATTATAAGATCAAATTGGTACAGAGTTGTATGCTATTAATTAGGACTCAAATACGAAGAGTTTTTTAGAATAATATAATTAAATAAAATTTTTTTAATGTAAACTCGAAGGTTCATGTGTGGGCTAAGTCAAGTCTTAAGCGATATTATATATTTATTCCGTAATAGAATTTTTTAAGTAGTCTCAGACCATGCATTTCCAGTCAGTCCCCAAACATTCTCAGATCTCTCAAAACCCCGGCATTCTCTTTGGTAACCACGTTTAACCGATTATCAAGTTTATCAATCTTTCTGCTGTCTCTCCCACGCTCCATTATCTTATTCCACCATCATCTCCAACACTTTTATTGAATAATATTTAATTAATGTACATGGAAAAATACCGGCAGTAATAAAGACATTGTAAATGCGTTGTTTGTGGCCTGTCGATATCTGGTGGTGGACTCACGCGAGTTTGATGCGCCTAAAATGAAAAGACTTGGCATAGTGAGTCTCGGGTTATCGGGTTTCTAGTGGGTGGGACACCACTGGTCCCACCAGATTCGTTTTGAAAGATTCCACAGCCCACGCGCAACTCCCCATTCTATTCTCTTCCCATTTCAACTCCAACTCCAACTCCAACTCTTTTTTTTTTTTTTTTTCTTTTTTCTTTTCTCATTAACAATAATAATAGTCGTTTCTTCCTCTTCTTTCTTCTTCTCTCTGCCTCTGTTCTTCCACTTTGCATCTTCATCCGAAAATAATCACCAAAAATTTCTTCAATCTCTCTCCCATTTTTTTTCTTGAATTCTGATACATTTCTGTTCATGAGCAGGTGAATGGTGGTGATCTGTATTATCCATTAGTTTCCAGAGGTGGACGGAAGCCATGACAGCTCCGAACATAACTACGGTCACGGCGTCCATAGAAAGATCCCTTCAGAACTTTTCTTTGAGCAACAACAGCAACAACCACCAGAGCAGTAGTAGCTCTAGCAGCAACAGTACCGGAGGAATACAGCCACCCGGGTTTGGTACGGATTCGCAAAAAAATCTTCATATCTCAAATGACAACTCGTTAGAACTCAATTCCGGAAGCCCTCTTCCATACTACTGGGAGCAATGCCTCGATTTAAAGGTAACCCAAAAGGAAACAAGAATGCTGTTGGAATTTAAGCCCTCCCTTTTTATTTTCCTCTCATACTACTACTTAGCTATCATTGTAAATGTCCTTTTCCTCCCTACCTTCACATTAATTGGGCAGAACATTGACAGATCTCGCACTTATTGCACCTTTGATTTCTTGTTCATTGAAGGGGGTTTTATTTTCTCCTTAAATGTCATATTTATTGTCTCTTTGGAGTTCATTTGTATCCCCCCCCCCCTCTATACATATATATAAATATATATATATTTATATCCCACCAAGACTCCTCTCCTAAACCCAAAAACGGTTTATTAGTATTATGCATAACAGGAAACCCTAGGAGAGGAGAGGCGTAAAGTTTCCTCTTTTCTTCGTTACTTCACTGTCCTTTTTGGACACAAGGGAGGATAAAGAAAAGATCCATCCCTAAGATTATTTCTTGCTGTTGATGGGTAAAGTTCACAACACGTATATGCATGTTTTTTTATCCATGTCTTGGCATCATAAATCATAATTCCAGTCTAGCCATATAAGAAATTGTGTATTCTCCTATCGATATTTGTCTCTCTTGTTTCTTGTATTAATCCCTCAAAGATGAACCCTTTTTCGATGCTAAACTTTGTTTTCATTTTGGTGTTTCAGACCGGAGAAGTATATTTCATAAACTGGAGGACAGGAATGAAAACTCAAGAGGATCCACGGATAAATCCTGAGATAAATGGTGACTTTTACTCCGGAGATGATAGTTCATACGACAGTGAAGAATCATCTTCGGAGTCATCTCCGTCATGTTCAAGAGATCAGCAATACCGATACAATCCCCCGGCCGAGACCAATGACAGAAACCAAGTGCTGGTGGTAGCTGGTTGCAAGAGCTGTTTGATGTATTTCATGGTGCCCAAACAGTTGGAAGATTGTCCCAAATGTTATGGTCAACTTCTCCATTTTGATCGATCTGAAAATGGCTCCCCATAAATTTGTTTCCCAGTAATTTTTTTCTTCCCCCCTCGATAATTTTTTCTTTCTTTTTCTTGGTACTACTCAGAAACTGCATTATGCGGATTTTTCTGGGATTAGACAGAAGGTCTATTGTTGTTATTGGTTTAATTCTAATGAATACTTTTTCTCATCATGTGGTTCCTTTTATATAGTACTGTCTAATCTCGTGTTTCTTATCTTTTTTTCCTGTTTTTGGTTATGAATTTTGATCCACTGAAAGAGAAAGTTGCAGAGAGATGAGTTCATGTGAGGGCCAGGTCAACCATTTTTAACTCATAAAAAACAAAAGAATCATATTGGATTGGGAATGACCGTGACATGCTACTTTTAAAATTTTCCCCTCTTTCCAGTATTCTTTTTAAGGTTTTTCATTTTCATATTATACATATATAATGGCAACGAAGTCAATTGGAAATGCCAGACTAAGTTAATGCCATTAATCTCCAATCTCATTAACTACATGGTTAAAGCTGTAGTTCCATACTAATTACTCTAAGTAAAGCAAGCTAATGAATGTGGTTTAATTAATAGTACTAGCGAGTATTGCAGAGCCCTTAATCACTCTGTTGTACTTGAGAGATATAGAGTACTGTTACTAAACCATTAATCCACTTCCTGTATAAGTACCTCACAGAAGAAAGTTTTGTTATTAGACAAAAGATCTTGATCTTATAGATATTCCTGTCCGCCCCCAGTATATCATAAAAACAAAAAGTTGTTTTATATTGGTCCAACAACATATAAATTTTTGCCTGCAAAACCGGAAGGGTTTCCCAGTAGTTTTCATATTTTCTTCTCAGGTAGAGAGAGACACAGGCCAAAGGAGTGTACTGGAGAGAATGGGGATGGTGGATATTCTGAAGGATGATATGAATTTCTTGAACCCGGTAGAAATGTGTAAAGAGAATTGGTTGTTGATTTCTCTGATATTCTACATGGTTTGGTCAGATGAGTAGCTGTTTCCAGATCATGGAATGGAATTCTTGATTGCTTGTTTTGACTTGAGCTTATTGTTAATTGTTTCTAATTCACCAACTAATTATACTAATATATATATATATATACGGAATTGCTATAAAACGCAACTGTTAGAGCGCAACTGTCAAAACAATGTCGTTTTGGCAGCGAAATAAGTGGGTATGCTGGAGCGCAACCTTTATTTCACTGCTAAAACGATATCGTCTCGTTTTGGCAACGAAATAAGTGGGTATGCTGGAGTGCAACCTTTATTTCACTGCTAAAACGATATCGTTTTGGCAGTTGCACTCCAACAGTTACGTTTTATAGCAATCCTGTTTATCAGAATTGCTATAAAACGCAACTGTTGGAGCGCAACTGTCAAAACGACGTCGTTTTGACAGCGAAATAAGTACATCTGCTGAAGCGCAACCTTTATTTCACTGCTAAAACGACATCGTTTTGGTAGTTGCGCTCCAACAGTTACGTTTTATAGCAATCCTATATAGTTGCAATTAATCAATCATCTGGGAGATTAAATGGTGCATTTGTTAGCTAGATTACAAAATAGAGAATGGGTTAATAATTAACTAGTTTTAAGAAGGGGAACAGGTGATTAGTTAGTGAGATGAACAGGAGAAAAAAGGTTTTCCATTTGAATTAATCCACGTGAGTTGAAAAGGGCAATTCAGAACATGATCAGCCATTAGTTTGCAATAGGAAAAGAATCCCATCTTCAGAAAAGATTCGAATTGCAGGAAAGGTAAACAGTGAAAGATCGGTGTGGATGTAGTCCACTAAAAAGAATGAATAATAGAAATGGTCCACAACTGAGCTGGTAGAGACTGGAGAGAGAGAAATGAGCCACAAGGGGTTGTTTAGCTGTAGAGACACCGTGAAGAAGAACAGAGGAACCTTTCTATCACTTGCATGGCAGAAAGGAATCTGAGCAGAAAGGCCCTAAGTACTCTACTGATCACACCTCCATAGAAAGCGACAGATAAAAGTGTGGTAACAGGAATCGATGAAAATATAGAAACGTCCTTCTCATGGCAACAACCCAATTTACCACTGTCTCCGCTTTTGTCTAAGTTTACCATCTTCCTCGTTCTAGCGAAGTAGTCATCAGATTAAATGGTTAAGAATAATGCAGAGAGCAATCTGACTGATTTATTATTGAATAAGATTACATAAAAAACAAACCATTCTGGAAGTTGGAAAATTAACATTTTTTTCCCTTTGGTCTTTTCACATTTTATCCATTCCATTCAAAGGGATACAAGAAGAGAATCTCTTTTGCACCCTATTGTTCCCATCTTCTACTCGGCATCTTGTTAGTCACAGTTCACTCTTGTACAGAGCTCAAGAAAGGTAAATACTATCAACTGCAAACTTGGACCCCCACAAACTTCTTTGCTGTCACAGCACACCCCTGATAAAGTTCCTTGGTACTGCAGAATACAGACATATATCCTTGTTATCACTATTCTTGCATACAGAGTAATAATTAGGCCATCCATTCTCTTCGATCCGAATAATAATGAATAAGATTCTTAATAGGTCACGGAACCTAATAGGGGACATGAGCTTTAAGCCTCCAGACCCGAGGCCGCAAATGGAGGTGCCTCTTTATGAGGCCTCCCAGAGAACTCTAGCTAAACTGGACTCTATTCAGTTTCTTGACATTTGGCAATGGGTAAAGCTAGAATCCATTTGCCATATGCATTGAGAGTTAGATAGCTGTTTAGATTAAAGCTTTGCTTTCTAAGTAAAGAATTAAAAGAAAATATTCCTTAAGTAGCAACTCTGTACAAGAAATTCAATCTCTTTTAAACGAACAAAGGAAAAGGTAAAATATCAGATGAACAGCAACCAAATGTAGAGCAGAAAAAAAGAAACCAATAAAACTTTGTACAAGACGTTAAAAGAGACATGGTTCATCAAATATTCCCATGAAAAGATGTACTATATGGTAATAAAACAGAGACATTATGACTAGGTTGTAGCAGCAGTAGTAGTAGTAGCAGAGAATTGTTGTGCATTTCTCTGTGCCCCGAAGTCCGAAACGCTCTCCAAGAGATGATGAGATGCTTTCTCAAAATTCACAAATCCCATGAACCAGAAATCCTGTGC
The DNA here is from genome assembly GCA_028571225.1 of Parsonsia alboflavescens. Lineage (NCBI taxonomy): Eukaryota > Viridiplantae > Streptophyta > Magnoliopsida > Gentianales > Apocynaceae > Parsonsia > Parsonsia alboflavescens. Next base: position 15,403,708 of record JAOXNR010000013.1, read on the forward strand.
ATCAATCGTCACAATCTGAATGTATTTCTCCGGAGGATTTTCTCTCATAACCACGGGGTTCACATTTGCAATGTTAGTTAGTGGAATCATAACCTGTCCAATTCATGTTATCATTTTGGAGTCCTTTTTTTTCTAAATTTTCAGCCTAGTTAAGCTAACCATTTTTTGGTCTCAGAAACAGAGAGAAAATAAACAGTAAAAAGAAAAACGCTTTTTAATTTATTAATTATTATTACCTTGTAGTAGCTCCAGGCCTCCTGTCCAGATGGAGCTCTGAAAGAAAGGGGACGATCACTGCAGAAACCCACTTTAGCAGTTGACAGATAGAGAGTTCCAGCAACTGGTCCTGTTGTCGTGGACAGGTAGCATGCGAAGGTCTTTTTCAGCTTCTCGTTTGGATCAGTCGGAAAAATCTGTTTGAATAGAGACTCAAATCCCCCTCCCGTTAGGGCCTTAGCCGTCAAATTAAGTTTTCCCCAGGCAGTTTCCGACACAGATGGCCCAGTCCTTACTGAAAACACAAAACAATAATACAAGAATCAGCTCGTGGCTTCCCCAAAGAAATTTCTTAGGTATTTAAGTTGCATTTTTTCGAGTTAATTAATTAACAAAGGATACTCAAGATTTATTCTTGTTTGTGCCTAAACGCAAAATTCTCAAGCCAAGAAGAAATGTCCAAAACTGAGTAGTATGTGTATATATACAGAAGAGATCAAGAAAGAATATTAACAGGATTGTAATAGACATACGATTGTGCCAGATGTTACGGGCAATAGTCTCAGCCTTGTGACTCCAAGAATTGAACATGTGAACCACTGACTCAAAAGGGTTGTCGTTGGGCTTGTCAACAGGGGAATACACAAGGTATGGATGCTGCTGCTGGTGGTAGCTTTGCTGGTCCTCAGCTCTCCATAAAGCTGCCTTCTGATTATCTGGATGGCTTCCTGGTGCTGCTGGTTGACCCATGACATGGGTACCCCACATAGTCGGATCAACAGTTCCACCAGTAGTTCCTCCGCCGGAAGACTCCGGAAGCTGCTCTTTCTCAGATGTTCCGACCATTATTTTTCTCAAATTCGAAGGTGATAACTAGTAATTCTGGAGTAGTTGGGAATCAACACAAGGAAGATTCCAGTAGTACTCTTGCTGGACGGTTCTAATTGGAGGCCTTTATTATTGTTAATAATGAAGAGAAGATGTTTTTGACAGGAAATTACAAGGACGATGATAATCTTGATCCCGGAAGGAATCAAATTGGGAAAGAGTATCGAATCAATCCGTATTCAACTTCGAGCTTTAAACAGTACACGTGTTGCCTCCTTTACAATAAGATTATGCCAGAACTCGGAATCTGGAACTCCATCTTCTGAGCACTAGAAGAGATGTGTAGGGTCCATTTGAACAGTCATTTTAATTTTGTTTTTGAAATCTTAAATTTTTTTTTTTCTTTCAACTTTTGAAAAAGAAAAAAAAAAAAAAAGTGTGTGTTAAACATTCATCAGATTAAATGTGCAAAATGTGACTTTCATGGAAACGGTGGCTTTCCAGCTAGGCCTAAAATTAATGCATAGTCGTGTAGCATTATCATTGTCATATATTCTATGTCATATTCTATATTGTTAATGATAAATGATGCTTTTATACATATATTTTATTAATAAAATTTTAAAAAATTTTACTAATTTCAAGGAATAATTTATCTAAATATATTAATATATATTATTTTATTAAATGATTTAAAAAATAGATTAAACCGATATTTCTAATGTTCCACTTCGACCTATTGACACATGAGACATCTCATGAATATATAGAAGATTTAAAATTCAACCCTCAATTCCATATGAAAAATTGGATAAGATTCTGATTTTAGGATAAAAAGTGCTCGAAACACTTGAACTTTCCCCCCTTTTTTTTTATTTAGACATTCAAACTAAAATTTGGTTTTTTTTTTTTTTTTTTTCGAGGGATTGGATAGGCTGCAGGGCTCGAACCCGAGACCTTCTGCAGTGGATACCAAACGGGTTTGCCACTAGGGCAACCCCCACTCAGTGCATTTTAATATTGCTCCCCATATAGAAGTTGTAACAACTTCCATTTACAACTTGTCAAACTTGTATTTGCATCTCAAGCATTCTCTTTTCCAAAGTAAACTTCTATCATTTAGAAATGCTCACTTAAGTCACATGATGTGAGGACATGAGCGAGTGCAAGTGTCGAGTGCATAAATGAATCAAAATCTAAAAATGATTGAATATGGATACATCTTAAAGTATCTATTAATATATATTTTTATATATATATATATATACATAAAAGAGAGAGAGAGTAGAAAATTGACCATATCAACAATAATTTCATTAGATACAAAGTAATACTCAAATTGAAATAAGGGAGTAAAGGTTTCATAGTTTTTGTTTTTGGCCTCCCACTTTCATTATAGATTTTCAAGAACAAATTATGTCCTATAAAGAAATGATGACATAAAAACACAAACTTGTAAGAGAGAATCAAAATATTGACAAGCATGAATAAGATCAATAAACAGATGATAAAAAATTAACTTTAAAAATTTAATCTTATACATGTGAACATCCTTTCGAGGAATATCCTGATGAGTGAAGTGATGAGTTTTTCATAAAAGTTAAAAGAATTATGTGATATAGATGCTCACAACTATTTTTATATTTCACGTATTTCTGAAAGAACTTGAAAACTAATTTTAAATTACTTGAATAGGGGGGAAACGTTTCTTAACAATTCTCCTTGAACAATAATTTGCCCATTCCCCCATCCGCTCGCCCAATTTGGTTAATTAAATAATTATTTTGAAGCTTAAAGGACTTATCTTGATAGGCAGTAAAAATGTTCAAGGATCTAAAGGGCTAAAAATAAATAATAGGGTAAAAAGTACCAAAAGTACTTGAACTTCTCGATTTCTAGGTTTAGACACTTGAGTTAAATTTTGTTAAGTTTGAGCACTCAAACTTTTTAAAAGTATTGAAGGAGACACTTTCGTCTTATTTAGGAGTTAATGCTAACAAAATGCCCTCACGTGCGCATCATGTGACCTCTCTTAAATTCACTTTCGGAAGATGTTTGGGCACCAAGTTTGACTGTTGGTTTACAGTGAAAAAAGGGAAAAAAGAAAATTTTGACTGTTCATCTTCCCCTCTGTTAGCCTTTCACCAGTCATCTTTCTTGCATTGACCTTTGCCCGCTTCGTCAACTTTTATCATCGGATCTACTACAATCCATCAATTTCAGTTTGACTTACCACCTTAATTTCATTTCCCCCAACAACCCGTCATCTTTCTACCCTAACCCACACCTAATCTAGCTTTCTCTGTTTAGATCTCCCACCACTATTGTCTTCTTTGACGTTTCCCTCGATCTGCATTGCACACCATACCCTTCCTCGATCTATCCTTTTCTTGCATCACCTCTCACTGATACGATTCCTCAACCATGCTCCCTTGTTGCCCAATTGCCCAATTCTTGTAGGAAATCCAACCTTTACATCCTCACAATGAAGATATAAATACCAAAAGACTTCTATCAAATCTTGGAGATTTTGAAAGCAGCGACACATCAAAATCAATCCCTCTATCTCTTATATAGTCTACTATTTTCTTCAAAATCGAGTTGCATGGATCCCAGAGAATATCCATGGGCTTTAGAATCAACGTCATTTGGTCGCTAGGTGGCATTTCAAATGGGCTGTACAGGTCATTCTATTTTGATTCTGAAAAGCTTGAAAAACCCAAAATCAAAGCCATGGAAGATGGAACTCTAGGCAAGTGCACCACATTTGAAGCACTTTTAGCATTTTTCTGGAAAGCCCGAAGTTAGGCCCTGCAAATGAAACTTGATTAGAAGACGAAGCTTCACTTTGCTGTGGCTGGCAAATCCCAATTCGACCCACCAAACCCAGAAGGCTATTTTGGGAATGGGATTGTCCTAAAAAATTGACTTTGCACTACAGGGAAGATGGTAGAGAATCAACTCTCGTTTTAAGTGAAACTAGTCCAAGATTCAGTGAAGATCTAGGGTTAAAGAGGGTGGTGGTTTTTAGAGGAAGAAAATTTATGCTTTCATTTTTTTTCTTCCAAATTTACCCTCACGAAAAGTCAAATGAAAGAGGTTTGACTTGATTATGATAACAACTAACGGTCAAATTGGATGAAACTGCAAGTTTGAGTGCTCGGACTAAACAAAATTTAGTTTGAGTGTCTAAACCAAAATATGAAAAAGTTCAAGTGCTTCTAATATTTTTTACCCTAATTAACATGAATTAGATGTATTGGATATTTATTTATGATAAATATTATTGTTTATTTCATTCTAAAAGAAAATTATAAACAATATGAAACGTATAATTTTTAAAAAAAATAAATTGACACATGAAATTTTGATTGCAATCTATATATTATTAAAAGAAAGGTAGCTCTAGAATAGATTGTGGAGTTGTCAAGTGTCCAAACGAAATAAATAGGTAGAAGAAAAAAAAAAAAAAGAGAAAGAGAATGGAAATTGAAAAGATATAAAAATAAATTTACTAAGGAGAAGTAGAAGCAATAAACATGACAAAATGTCACTAAACATTAAAATTAAAATAGATATATAAACACTAATTAAACTAATAAGCGATTCAATATCATTGCATTAGCAACATTTATCAAGAATTCTTAGTTACATCAAATGCAATAGATTAGAAGGAAAAACATCAAATGCAAGCAACAAGAAGGAAAAATATTTCTTAGTTACATTTTGAAGTATGCAATAATGCAAAAAAAAGAAAAAAATTCATCAATAATTCATCTCACTTATCAAGAATTCTTCAAGACATAACAAAATAGCTTTATCTGATATTTCTCCAGCAACAACTTCAAGAGGATCGGCCACACCTCTGTGTCTCTACAGTGGAAAAAAACTTTACAATAAATATATTATTGCAGCACTTCTCCATCAAAGTAAAAAGTTGCTAATACCTGACTAGATCAGAAGTTATATTGGCAAAAGAGGGTCAATGCAATGGATCATGATACTCAATTAAAGAATAGTATTTAATTAAGTACATTAATAACACTATTTTTAGTTGAATACTAAATAGTTTTTTTTTTTTAAAAAAAAAAACTAATTAATTGCTGTTTTTCATTGTTAATTAGTGTGATATATATATATATATATATATATATTTAAAAAAAGGGAACCTAATTAGTAATATGCTGCCCATATTTTTTTTCACTCATTTTTTCCCTATTTTTACAAATAATTTATAAATTAATTTAGAAATCATTTATAAATTAAGGGTTAAAATTTTACTTAATAATGTGTCATGATTCACATGTTTAAATTAAATAAATTTTAAATTAGATAAATTAATATAAATTTGATTAATTAAATATCAATTAAACTAAAATTATAATTGTCAATGTCTTTTAAAAGGTAATGTATATTAATAGAAAATTTGGAAAATTATTTTTTGATAATAACAAAAGTTATTCATAAGGATTCAATGCTTTTATTTTTTATTTATTTTTTTTTTTTTTTGCATTTGAATCATGCAAAAGATAATGATTTGGATTGGCGACAAATGACATATTGAATTTTTTTAGTTACATTTTTATTTTTAGTTTCCTTATATACTAAGTGATATGATATTTCTTGTAGTGCAAATATCCATTTATATAAAAATAAGATAAGCTTTATTCAACTTATTCAAGTGAACATAACAGGGGTAAAGTATTATTAAATAACATTTAAAAGTATAGCGGTACAAAAAATAGACTTAACCTACAATATAATTTGAAATTATTTAAAATAAACTATAATGAGATTTTAAAAACTATATTAACTAATACACCCTCGGTCACTATTTATAAGTTACCATTTGTCATTTTGTAAAAAATAAGAAAACTTTTTTTCTTCTTTCTAAAATGTGCTTTTTAAAGATCTAAAGGGAAAATAGCATGGGAAAAGAAAGAAAGATGAACAACTCAGGCACGGGTAAAAAGGAAAAAATATAGTTGACTATCTTATAAACTAATAATAATAACTTATAATTAGTGATAAAAAAATTTAACTCTAATGACTTATAAATAGTGACGGAGAGAGTAAGAATTTAATTAATTGAGTTTTTCTAAAACGTAATCGAAAATTACACATAGGTATTTCTCATTTTTTAATTTTAGAAAAAAATTAATTTGAATGAGTGGTAGGTGACACTTCAAATTACTTCTTTTTAAATAAATTTTTAAATATAATTTTATTATTTCATACTTGATATAATTATTATTAATGCTTTTTACGTATTCCTAGTTAAGAAATAAAATAAATGGTTTTTATATGAAAAAGTAACAATTTATGAGTCAAATGTCTACTATAGATATTCAATGATGTAATCAATTTAGACCAATAAAATATTTAATTACTAAAATAAATTATACTCGGAGAGTGGAGGACAGAGAGGGTTAAGGACGTGGAGGGACTTAAAAAAGAATGTGTTAAATAAATTACTTTAGTATGTAATTTTCATGGGCTACTAACTTTTTCAATTCTTTTTTTTATTTTTTATTTTTTAAAACCACTCACACAACTTTATTTTAAACTAGGTAATTTCCAAGGCTTTGCATGGTGTATTAATTTATTACAAAATTTTTAAAATTAAAAATATATTGTCATCACTTTTTGTCTCTTTGTACTTTTTTACTACTTATAATTTGTTCTTAAGTTTTAATTTTATTTATGAATATTTATATTTTGTTAGAAATTCAAAAGTTATTTTTAGAGAAATTGAAGAGTTTTGAATAAGTTTTTTTATTTTTTTATTAATGAATAATTTTATTTTATCCTAATTTAATAGTTTTATGGAGAAATTAAAGAGTTTTTGCCTTATTTTATTCATATTTTGAATATGGCCTTATCTAATCTTATTTATCCTTTTTGATAAATCGAAGAATCTTTGAATTACTTAATTATGAATATGAATTCTTATCAACTCACATTTATTATTTGTGAAAAAATTATTTTCTTATAAATTTAAAATTATGTTTTTTAAAGAAATTGAAGAGTATTTGCATTAGTAGTATAGAAAATTTAATAGTTTCATATCATAGCACAAACAAAAAGCCTATAATATCACATGAAAGGGTTAAATACAAAGGATTAGTATGTATTAAAGTGCAACTCAATTCAAGTATCTATTAAGAAAACTAATTCATACCTTGAAAAGTCACAACCGAACAACTCCCTCAAACAACTTTGGTTTCCGGGGGAAGTCCCTTGTGGGCGAAACCTCGCCCGCGGGCACAGAGACCCCTTGTGCCAGTGGGGGTAGATCGAGGGATGTGCACGAGTGGGCAGAGGTATTAATATGTAGAGAGACGCCAATCATGTAAGTTTTTGACTATTAATCTTTGCTTTTATATATTATATTATAGTAGGAATAAATAGAATAGATTCATATGTGTGCGGCTTTTATACTAAAGTAAGAAAAACGTAAAGCTCATTTTATTTAAAATACAATAGAATCAATTTTTAAATTAATTAATTATTATGTATTTTTTAAGGATGCAATTGAGTGATTCGAAGGAAAAATCTGTATAATGCAGATCGTGAGTTCGACTCGATCTTCTTGTATACTCTATATTTGGTGAGTTGCAACTACTAATGGAATGTCAATGTATATGTAAATTGTCCCGAACATCGCAAAAAATTTTTTTTAAAAAATGGTCACCATGTATTTTGCAATGTACTTTACAAATTTTTAGGTGAAAAAAAAAAAAAAAAATTCTTGTAAAGGTCACTCATATCCAAAATATTTCGAATTATTAAAAGACATTTTAATGATAAAGTAAATTATGAGGTAATAATCTACAAGATTACTTTGCATTTAAAATTTTTTTCATATATATTATGTAAAGAATTATTGTATATTTCAAGATTTAACTTTTTACCGTTTGAAAGCTTTGGTCCTTAATATATAAATATATATATATATATATATACGGTTTTGCTAAGGTGCGCTCCGGAGCGCTCCTTAATGCGCGCTCCGGCCGTTACC
>JAOXNR010000013.1:15420287-15432372 GCA_028571225.1 Parsonsia alboflavescens
TCGGCTACTTCATTGAAGTTTCGTGAAAACTTCATCGTCGGTGATTATAATCGCATAACGACGAAAATTCTACTGTTATTTTTCTTTTTATATCAAAGACTAAGAGCAATTCTATTTGCATCTTCGCCAAAATCATTCATTAGTTTCCTTGTATATATGGAGCTAGATTTCGTGAATTATGGATATACGGCACTAACCTAATTATACGGAGCCTCTCCTCATTCAGCTGCTTCCTGATCCTCATCTTGTGCTTTTTTATTTATATATCTTAATTTCTTCTTACATTAATATTCCAGCTAGCAGCTCTATCGTGGTACCTCAGTGGAGGTCCTGTGTGTGTACCAAATTGAACCCTGTTGTTTTACTCTGTCTTCTGCTTTAACACAGATCCGTAATCATTTTTTGTCCTATACCCCTGACTTCTTGTAGTTACATAGCCACTCTCACCACACATGCAATAATATTTTTATATGCTATAGGATAATTGAGGGGCTCAAAGTATATATACAAAAAAATACTCACGAATGTACTCTATATATATATATATTGAATATGTCCGAGATGGGGAAAAAAAAAACAAACAAACATTTTCTAAAATTTGCATTCGCATTTTGTTCTTTTATGTGTATAAAAAACCAAAAAAGACAAAACAAATATATAGAAACCAGCTAGCAATATATCTCTCAAAGAAAAAGAATTGTTATTATAAAATTGAAATTAAAATTAAAATTAAAAATATACATATTGTCGTTATATCTCTCAGAAATCGATTAGGGATGTGAAATTACGGTCGGCCTCGAAATTCCCGACAAAGAGTAGCGCAGACTGCAGAAGGGCATAGGATTTTGGTTCGTAGTTTGGAGCTTTGAGGTGCGTGGTCTCACTCACGCTGATGCCTTTCTTTTGCTTAACTGAAATACAAATACTACAAGGAAGGAAGGAAGGAAGGAAGAAAAAAAAAATAGGAGGAATATCAGTGGGGCCCGTTTCCTGACTACGCGTGCAAAACCGGAGCTCATGGGCTCTCCTTCGTGGGGGCCCGCAGCACACGTACTCTCCTCCCTTCTCTGTTTATATTAGTATTTACTCCAATCGTCATTAACGCCCTCATTTTTTCACACACACACATACATATATATATATATATATATATATATATATATATAGGAATACTGCTGTTGTATGTTTACTGATCAAAACGAAAAACGATATCATTTTGATCAAAACGATGTCGTTTTAATCAAGTTTTTAATACTGTTCATGCCAAAACGATGTCATTTTGATCAGTAGCACACAAATTCTATGTGTTACGTAACACACAGCAGTATTCCTATATATATATATATATATATATATATATATATATATAATATTTTGTATAAACTACTACTATATAATAGTTTAATCTTAATTAATCAATTATCTTCTCATAATAATGAGTTTCTGCCATTTTATTAATAGTAAGTATATACTTCATGCGGAACTTCTTGCTAAATAAAATCCACGTTTGTTTCTTTCTGGGATTGCTGCTCTGGGTTCTCTGTGGGTCCCTTTTCAACTTTCTTTATATTTATTTCTTCAACACCAAAAAAACAAAAGAAATAGAAGAGTAAAAGAGGTCAGAAATTAAATTAATTAATTCTCATGGTTTGAACTTTGACCCCAAACACCACGTTGTGATTTGTCATTTCCCTGCAATCACAACGTGATATTGCCACCATCCGGAACAGCTTTCAACAGCCTTCTGCACTAACATTTCTTTTCCCAAACTTCTGGTTTTTTAAGATTCTTTCCCAAATGAGGAGGTAGTATTGGTATTAGTAGAAATGAACGTGACATCCCCTTTCTTCAAACCTCCCTCCCCGGAACTTCATTATCAGAACCTGAACTGAACCCAAGTCTTGAAACCTTAATCTAATCAAAATCACCCGGGAGGATGGCAAGTCTTCATGTCTCCTCTGACTCTCATTATCATGAGTAAAAAGACATGCCAACAACTTCTAATGCAATAACAACGATTGAATCATTTCAGGACTAACATAGATAGACCAACATTTTTCATTCCAATGTAAATGCAGCACTGCATCATCCTGGAAAAATGTGACTCTACCCAAGACTCACTGCGGCTACATTAAGTACTGAAAAGAATGAGATGACAAAGTGATAGGAAATTGTAGCATTTCAACCACAGAGCATTACAAACATAAAAATTACAAGGACATGACAAGAAGCTTACAGCATTACAATAAGTCCCAACATCCAACAAAAGATGGAGAAAATAGAAAGATAATCTTGAAGCATCAAAGGGCCTCATCTGAATCAGATAGATAGTCATCAAATTTCTTTCCGAAGCTCCTTTAAGCAAAAATGATAATTCCAGAACATTATTTGGTAACAATCTAGAACTTTTACCTCAAAATCTTAATTTCAAGTGAAATATTGTACTGGGGAAGCAACTTATCTTGTTAACACATATTTGTTCGAAGACAGGAAGGCAATGGTGGATCAACACTAAGCTATACTTATCAATTCATTAAGTTACACATGCCTCATTAAGAATGATACATATGATCTTCATCCTACGGGAAGTCAGGTTGCAGATATCATTTCACCAATAAATAGGTAGTCATTATATCATTTATCTGTTCCCACCAACTCGCCATTCTAACAAACACAAAATCTGTGATATAAGATAATCTGTCCCACAGAGGACAAATTTCCTCTTAAGACCAAAGATTATTCTTATCAAATCTTAGGCCACAGAAATATATCTATACCCTGCACCACAAGTGGATTATATACGTTTATTAATCCTAATTGTAAGGACATTCAATAAGCACTCAGCATTTAATTTCACAATAAGTAATCTGAGATAAAATGGCAGATTGGAGTGCCAAAAGTAACTTTGTAGTTGGTTTGTCAATTCGATTTACAACATGATGGTAACTATAAACCATATTCCTTGCAAGCAAGGCAAAGGGTTACTTTCTGAAAGCAAAAATATAATGAGTTAACATGATTGTTTACTACAAAATGAATTTCAGATCCCAATTCCATCACTTCGTAAAATCAGTCAATGAAGCACTTAGCATATATATACATCCATTAACAAGGAAAAATAATGCTCAGGATCATGAGAGTGCATAGGGTACAAATATTTGGTTAACTTCGTTATACTACTCTTCACAGTATCAAAGTGTTGGTTTTTGCTATTAGTGATCATTGACGTCAGCCTTGCGACCATACAATATCTTTTAAGTCCAAGCAAATCTTGCCTTTGACAGAACTTTCAAGAATTCATGTTTTAATTGGGAGATATTTTGCCTAGTGTTAGTGGGTGGTTCATCTTAACTTCAAGGCATGCTTACAATAAGATTGCCATAATCATGATTGTGTGGCAAGACTAAATCCTGGAAGAAGAAAGAAGCGTCACGTTTCCTACGAAACCTGACAGTGGGAAAGCGATATATTCAAATAGGTTTTCATATCTTATACGAAATGGTTTAGCAACAGAAAAAGACAACTTATTCATAGATTGAATAGTTCATTACCTTTTTCTTTTGCTACAATGCAAATTGACATTCAGAGCCATTTAAAACACAACAGCGAAGGCCTAATACAATCTGAATCATCCCATAGGTGCCTGATAAATTAAAAAGTCTTCTAATTATTTCAAGGCAGACTTCTTAAATAGAACAATACAGACAGTTCAAGTGATACCTTCTTCTTTTGAAGATCTTTTAAGGTTCACAAAGTTGTCTTTTTCGGTTATTCAATTGGACAGAAAAATGATACTGAGAAAGTTAAATTTACCAAACAATAAAGAAGTTCAATTTGGTTCAAGTACATCATGTGTATCGTTCATGGTAACTTCTCAAACACAGTTCTGTTAATCTCTAAAAGGTAGTTTCTTAAAACATATAATTCTTTCCCCACCAAAAGGTATTCAGATCATGATGTAAGGAGGAAAACAGAAAGCAGAGAAAACATGTGTATTGTTCATGGTAACCTCTCAAACACAGTTCTGTTAATCTCTAAAGGTATTTTCTTAAAACATATAATTCTTTCTCCACCAAAAGGTATTCAGATCATGATGTAAGGAGGAAAACAGAAAACAGAGAAAGCAATATAAACACTTGCTGATTAAAGAAAGAAGTGGAAACTATTTTCAAATCAAATATAGAAAACCAAGTGAAGAAATGAATTGAAATTTGAAAGCTTGAAATCAAATTGAGTACTGAAGAAACAAGTTTATGTTAAGGTATTATGCTTAGATTTATATGAGTATGAAAAAACACCAAGATTTAGAAAGTTTCTATATGGGAAATGGCACCTCAAATTATCATGTGGGAGTCGTTCAAAAGTCTAATCAGATGAGGGTTGAATAAAGTATCTTCATTTATGAACAGCCTTTTTCACTTTTCACTGGTAGATGGAATGTCTTATTTATGAGTTACCATAGCTGTGTACAAAAGCTTGGAGGGTCTTAGGTGAAAATTTTAGGGGCCTTATCATTTAATGATTTAAATTATTCTAATTACTCTTTGAGTTGCAAAATAATAAATTCCATGAATATCTGAATGATAATCAAATGTAATATAATGTTCAAGATTAATGCAATACTTTCTTAATGTTTTTTCATCCAAAGTTCCAAATTTTCATGAGTCAAATAAAAACCAAGTGTATTTTATTCTCTTTAACCGTTCAAGCCCATTTTCCATGGAACAATTAATCAATTATGCACGAAATATACTCCATATGAAAAGAATCTTGGGCAGAATGTATCATCTGATCATTGTTAATATTTTCATCAAATATTGTTTCTTTCTATGAATCATATGTATTTCTTCAAAATTCAGGTTCCAAATCCATTTCAAAAATCATAAAATCATTTCCCTATGATCTTTTGAAAATAAGTAATAAGACCTTTTACTCAAATTGAGAGCTGATATCTTTTTTTTTTAGGCTTTTAAGCTTCACAACATATCATTATAACAGAAAACTTTCTCATTGTAACAAAAAGAAAAGAAACAGAAGAGTCTGAAATTTTTATTTTTTAAAGAAAGCTTCAGCCACGTCCATAGCATCTTCTTTAAACAAGTTAATTGACTTAGTAGAGGGGCCATTCTCTTAAACAATGGTGGGCCTCATAAACAAACAAAATTATCTCATCAATCTTTATATAAAAAATTATATCTCATAGTGACGGGGGGGCCTTAGGTGAACCCCTGATTTGCCTAAAAGTCTCCAAGGCTCTGTGAGTTAATATTCAAGCACGTCTTAGGATAAATAAGAACAAAATATTGGTATGGAGAAGTATCCATAGACAAAGAAAATTGTGATATACATGTCAGTGTGAGGGGCCTTTTACAGATATCAAAATTGATGAAATTAATCAAGGATCTAGATAAAAATATTTTCTTTTCCTCTTCTCAAAAAAGAAAAGAAAAAAAAGATGATCACATAGTTCAATGTTGTCATCTTAAAATACGTTCTGAATCCTAACCAAATTATCCTAACACAAATCCTTGTCAAGAAAACTATAAATATTCAGAATCACAGTCTAAACCCTGATGATGGTAGGTATATTGCAATAAAGACCTGCTGACCTTATTGCTATGCAAACCCCAAGTGTCTAGAATGGTCAGAGAGTGATTGCTCAAAGTTGAGAAGGCTCCACATCTGTTAATAAAAAGCACCAGATAAATTTTCTAGTTCTAACATAAATATGCTTTTCCCAAAGCTGAAGAATTTTGGAGACATATCAGGAACTGTTTGAACTAGATCAAATTAATAGAACTCAACAGAAATAAAGCAACTTTTTCGGTACTATAAAAAAAAAGCAAGTTGTGACCAAAAATACATTTTAATGAATATCTCTCAGCAAATGTTAAACATTTTTCATAATTAAGAACTCCAAAAGATCAGAATGAGTAAGCCACAATGACAACAGAAGAAATGAAGGGAAATTTCTCATGCAACTATGGAGTACTACACTGATAAAGAGATGAGTTTGGGTCAATTTGAGAAAGCTGACAGAGTTAGATCTAACATTGACAAAGAAGTTATACAGGTTTAAGAAATGAAGGGAAATTTCTCATGCGACTATGGAGTACTACACTGCCAAAGAGATGAGTTCGCGTCAATTTGACAAAGTTAGATCTAACATTGACAAAGAAGTTGTACGGGTTTAAGAAATACCTGTCTCCACAACAGTAGGACATTTGAGACATATCTCTTCTAGAGCATATCACACTGTGCTTGTCTCTGCACAACATTTACGTATTAAGTAAAACAATCAAAACTCACAAAATGTTGCACAAAAAATATGCATCTACTAGATTTATACATGCATACTTCTTGAGGTTCAGAGTATAAAATCAAATATAAGATCAGACATCTTTAGCAACTGATTCCGAAAACTAATCTCTCCTTTCAAAACCTTTCCATATTTCACATCTTGAATCAGTTGCAGGAAAGCAGCCCCCTAACCCAAACAGTTAATTACAGCCATCTTAAAGAAAGTACTATGTATCTCATTGTTACAGTATTAAACAGTTTTGTTTTATCACTACCTGCAGAAGATTTTTTCTTCATTTCACAGTCATTAAGTATGGCATGATTTATAATGGATGTCAATACCAAAATCTGCCACCAAGACGAAGAGTTCACAGCCAGTGTTAATAAGTGATGAGCTTCATAAGAAAATTGTTCCAGGCAAAGTTTATGTCTAACATAACAGAAACTGCCAATACAGAGATGTCATAGGAGTACTACTGGAACTCCCGGGCTTCTGCAGGACATCATGAACTGCCTTCACCTGGACTTGAATGAAAGTTCTGTTCAATAAGTCATCCCACAATGTTTTAAAAGAGTCCGGAGGAGACAACCCCAACCCTGCAACCAGGCCTATTGGGGACGGGAGGGTGAATTATATAGTGTATTTCACCAGTAATCACCACAAGAACAAACACCACTCTGGACGTGATGAAACCTGTTTATATCCCTAATAACTATTTCACGTTCTGTAAAGTTTGATATAACCTTGATCATGTCATGGCAGTCTAAACATATCCGGAGATTCTTCATGATGCAAATAGGGCTTCCAGATGGTGTTCTAATAAGAGCAAAAGCTAAAGCTATTCTCTCGCTGTGTGCCCACAAAAGAAGTGGCTTTTCATCTTCTTCTACATCAAGTAAAACAACATCATATTTAGGAACATAGCCTGCTGCATGACTTTTCATGTTTAACCACTCCATCATCCCATGAATTAACTTTGTATCAGGATGGGAAGTATCTCCAACTGTAAAATAATGCACTGTTCCTCGATGCTCAATCCAACTAAGTCCAGGTTCTTTCTTAACCCGTTTCTTTCTCATGGCTTTCCTAACTGAAGATACATTATCCCACCTTTTTGCAGTGGCATAAATATTTGACAACAATACATAAGCTGCTTCATCCTGTGAGTCCATTTCCAATACTCTTTCTGCAGCAATTCTACCAATATCTGTGTCATTGTGAATAGCACAAGCTCCAAGGAGAGCACGCCATACCATAACACTCGGCTCAAATGGGATTTCTTCAATCAACTTCGTTGCCTTGTTGAGATGACCCAATCTCCCAAAAAGAGATACCATACAAGTATAATGCTCAACACAAGGCTCAATACCGTACTTCTGAAGCATTGAAGTGAAGTAAGTCTGCCCTTGAACCAATGACCCTGTGTTACTACATGCTGAAAGAACACCAACAAAAGTTAATTGATTTGGCTTTGTGTCTGTTTTCTGCATCCTCTCAAAGATCTGCAGAGCCTCACCACCAAGACCATGCATGGAGTATGCAGAGACCATTGTATTCCATGAAACCACATCCTGCTTGATCATTGTGTCAAAAACTAAGCGAGCTTCTCTAATTTTTCCACACTTGGCATACATATCTATCAGAGCATTTCCAACAAGAGTATCTTGATCATAGGTACTTTTAATGGTTAAAGGATGTAACTGGATTCCAGTGTTAAATGCTGCTAAGCTAGCACAAGCACGCAAAACAGTTGAATATGTAACTTCAGTTGCTGGAATTTGGTTTTCAAGCATGGACAAAAATATATGCAGTGCCTTCTCCCCTTCCCCCAATTGAACATAGCCAACAATAATGGTATTCCAAGATACTTCATTTTTATATATTGCCTCCACAAACAAGGCTGCTGAAATCTCCATCTTTCCACACTTTGCATAAACATCCATGAGGGCATTTGAAACAAATACATCGATGACAAAACCAAGCTTCAGCACATGGCCATGAATTTGCTTCCCCAAGTCAAAAGCTTCAGATTTTGCACATGCTTGCAGAACGCTAGCAAAAGTAAACTGGTTAGGAACAACTAATGATTTTCTCATTTGACAAAATAATTCTAATGCTTCTTTACAGTGGTCACTCTGTGAGTAACGTGCAATCATGAAACTCCAAGGAATTACAGAATCTTTGGGTATATCGTCAAAAATCTGCCGAGCAACATTGACATCACCAATAGCAGTGTAGAACTCAAGTAAGGAAATGCCAACATATGGATCTCTCTCATAGCAACTCTTTATAACACAGCCATGAATACCCTTCCCTGTGTCGATGGCCTCCAATCCAAGACAGGCCTTTATCACGCTCACAAAGGTAAAATTATTTGGCTTCAATCCTATCATGCTCATCTCAGAGAACAGGCCCAATGCTTCCTCAAAACAATCATTTTCCGCACAGCAAGCCACCATCCCTGTCCATGAAACCATGTCCCTGTTAACGATACCATCAAACACTTGTCTAGCCATAGCAACAGACCCAGATGCAGAATAAGCATCAACCAATGCAGTACCAACAAAAGGATTATTATTGTGACCGAGTTTACAAATAAATGCTTGAATGCTACTTGCAAGCTCTGGCCAGTCCATATTCACAAGCAACTTCAGAATAGTAGTAAAGACAAAAGGATTAAGCTCATGGCCTTCTCTGTGTAATCTAAGAAACAGTTCAACAGCCTCCACAAACATTTCGCACACCAAATAACCCTGAATTAAGGTGACAAATGAAACCATGTTCCTTTCGGTCATTTCGTCAAACAATTTACGAGCATCTCCCAAAGATTCAAACTTTACATAAAAGTTGATCAGGATATTATGCGCAAACAAGTCTAAGCAGCCACCACGCTTCAGTATTTGGCAGTGAAGGGATTTCCCTATTTTGGGTTGGCTGTTCTTAATGGAATCTTGAAGCATACTTGCGTATGCATGAGAATCGAAAGATGAAGTTAGTGGCGGAACGGTATAACCTGTGGTGGATTGCTCTTCTCGGTTCAATTTGGCAGCCAAAGAATTTGAGAACCCACATTCCCAAGAAGGAATGCAAGAAAGCGGTTTTGAGATTGTGCACCAATTCATCCATGACAGCGCTCTGTGGCGGAGATTTATGTTCATGCGGTTCCCTCAGGATCCAAGTATATATGGGACGAATGATGCAGACTCAAAATGACAACGCCGTAAACCAAAAGTTACCGTTAAGATAGAGCACCCCACTCGTGAACAAATTATATAGAATTGATCCATACAAATTTTCCGATATAGTTTCACTTACAACATGGCAAATGATAATTTATACTCAAAAGAATCTATTTAAAATTGATTTTGTAAATTTAATTAAAATCATATATATTAAATATAAAAGACATAAACAATAATCCCAATTTAATTGTTTTTAAAGAAGGAATTATTGTTCCAAATTCATTATTGTTTTACCTTCAAAATAAAAAAATGGACTTGAATTTCTCATTCTATCCTCATTCATCTAAATTATTTGTGTCAATTACTTTAACATTGTATCAATGTCAATTTAAAATACAAATTTTAGCTCCTTTATTAAGAGCTCAAATTATGAATATCCAACATGAAAATAAAATATTCAAACCGATTTGTCTTACAAAAATATAAAAATCTGGCTACACAACTTGTGTTATAGAGATGGGAAGAAAATGAACAATATAATACGGAATTCCCATTATCGATATGCAGACTATATATTAAGCTGGCTTCATCTTGGGTCTCTGAACCCTGAAGAGGTCGAAGCATTCAGGGAATAAGATAATTCACTGTTCATGAAAATACCATCCAATGATAACCCCGTATTGATCTGCCTGAAATTAAATCCGAACCCAATAAGTTGGGACACTATGGTAGCTAATTATTACTATAATTAAACCAGTAATAGTGCCTACATAATAATAAGATGAATTAATCGTGAAGTTTTCACTTCACTTTGACAAAGGTAGAATGTTTGATGGATGCAGGACTGAGTCAACGGTCACCGACAAACAATTGGAAATTGAGGCGCAGAATTTTCTGTCAAGTGCATACTGTTCTCGAACCCACGTTTTCCACGGCAAACCATTGCGAAGGTAGAAAAACGTCAATTTCTCTATGCTATTTATGAGTCCGGAAGCAAGAAAGAAAGAAAAGACATCGGCTTAATTTCATGATTACCATCAAACATTTTATTTCCTCATAAAAAAAAAGGTTCACCTGCAGCAACCATCTAATTAATTATAATTAAGGATAATATTGGCCATTTGCATATATATGGCTCAGAGATCAAGTTTCGACAAAGGTTTGCTTGCCGTCTATCCATTTACTTAGTAATTATTTCTTCTTTTTCAACATTTTCTTTTGAATACGAGTGGGGAGATAACTTTTCACTTGGTGATGATATCCATCAGCCCCATAATTATAGCTTATAACTACCGAAAGCTAAACATGAATGACTTCAAATGATATCAGAAAAACTGAAGACAGATCGATCCAACCCAAAAAAAGATCAGTGGAAGAATTTCTAAAGCATATATACCAACCTCTCTTTCCTCTTCTCCAAAAACCTCCTCAAAGAATTTTTGCGAGATAATGGCATTCCTAAGGGGAAAAAAATTCAATTAAGGATCCGATCTATAGGCTAGTTTCAAGATTTATTAAGCTGTTAAAACCACACTATCAAATAGAGAGATATTGCTTATTAATTAATTACCTTCATTCTGCTGAAAGAATATATCGTGAGCTTTCATGATCTCTGTGTTGGATTCAGCCGCTTGATCTGCAGCTTCTAAAATATTTTTGGCCTAATTAATTAAAAAGAGAATTCATAAATGAAGTTAATAATTAGCAACCTAATTTTGGCATTAATGCAGGAACGATAGTATATAATCTTCAGCACTTTTTTACGAACAAATAAATTAAAACAACCAACCTGCTGATGGGGGAGATCGTAAACAACGACAGCTCCCTTGTAGAAAATCGTCATGGGAGATGTTTGATTGGCACAACTACACAATATACATATATATTATAGTAATTAATTAAATAAACAGAGAAGAGAAGAGTATAATAATTCATTAATTCATTAATTATTATCATTCCAAAAAGAAACAAGTTAATGAATGAATTACTAGTACTAATTATAACCATTACCTATACATGAGCCGATAATTACGAGGAGGAGGAACTAATGAGAAAGTAGTGCGATGCTTCTTCCGGCCAGCCTTGTGGGATAAAACGTTGCAGTTTTGATCAATAGATACTGCAGATCCAGTAGCAATCACAGCCTTCACAACCTCAGGATTGATCTTAGATATCACTCCCTGAATATCTGCAAATTCAACCATCAGCGCATGCATTGCCGGATCCACAACGATATCTGCAAATTAGTAATGCTTCCGGGCAGTACGTAAAAGCGAGAAGAAGAAAATCAGAAGATTCACCTCGAAAGTTTCGTTTTCGATCGAGGAGCTTCCTCGGAGGTTTCGCAAAAGCAGTCTCTTTCTCCATGCGAAAGAAATCAAGCTCCACAGTTGATCCTATTGCCATGGCCCCTAATTCACCGTTTTGGATTTTGATTTGACTATGAAATACTATAAATTTTGTTATACTTATATCATATTACTCATCTCACTCTCTTTAGAAAAGATCAGATCATATTACTTTCTCCAAGATTACGGTTGAAACTACCCTATTTGTCAAACATGTGAAAAATATTTTTCCTGAAAAAGAGTATATTGTTATA
>JAOXNR010000013.1:15432472-15446862 GCA_028571225.1 Parsonsia alboflavescens
GCATCTCATAAACATTCCCTTCTGTTTTGTTTATGTGCAAATCTCATCATCTGATTCGATTTGAGGTCAACCCTTTTACCAAGTCTTTAAATAATTAAGGAAGAGACAATTTTTAATTAATTATTCGTTGTTTTCCTGGATGAACTTGATCAATATAAGTAGTTGATACCATGAAGCAAGGGAATGATCAGAATATGACACTGGACTTGTTCCTATGTAGCTCGTTTCATAATTAGTATTTCCCGGTAGACCTTTTAATTTGAATATATATATATAAATATTATATATATATATATATATATATATATATATGTATGTATGTATGTATATAAGTATATATGTAATTAAACCGACCATAAATATGTGAATGCAGCAAGCAATTAACAACCAATAATCTCACACATTCTCTCTAACTAAGCCTAATGATAACATTTAAGATAATGTGTAACATGTTATTATAAACATATTAATAATCAGCTGTTATAAGCTTCAATTTCTCGGAAACTGCAGATGGAATTCTTCTTAATTAATAATTGATAATGTTTGAAGTTTCAAAACAAACTCATTAATTAAATTAACACATTTATAGGCCGAAGAAAGAATCCACATGACATTCCTTTGCTAATTGCCTCCATTGGGTTTTGTTTTTCTTGTAGGACTACTTCTACATTATTGTTGAATTAAAGTCAACCTTTCCTTATGCTATTATAGTACTTAGCTCGATCGGTAATTACTTAACGTTGTCCGGAATTACTAATGCACCCCTAGCCAGTTGACTTCACTTGAGTACGTACTCCCCTTAAACATAGTAATTGTTGTCTTCTTTTGATTGAACTGTCAAAAAAACCCTGACATGCAATTAAATATACAACCAAATCATTGCTGTCATAATATCTATCTTGGAATAGTATTGTTGTGTGCCAAAGGAATACTGATTGCTTACCAACTGCACCTCCGATATGATCACTATAGTTCATGTCTTAATGATTTTCTTGTTTCCACACGAAAGTAGATCATACTTTCTCCCTTCTCTCTTTCTCTCTCTCTCTCTCTCTCTCTCTCTCTCGCATGTATGTATGCAAAACACGGACACAAAACATGCAAAGAAGAAAACCTAATAATGACCATGATTAATTTGGTATCATATCGAAGTGATTTCTCAGCTTTTGCTTTCATTAGTTTGCTTTAACTCTTGTTCATACCATACCAGAGTTGTACATACAAAGATAGATAGAGTATAAAGGACATTCGTTATACTTAGTAGTACAGTAATGATTAGTTAGCCACTATAGATACGCGAAATCAAGAAAAACCATAGCCAGCCAGCCAAAGCAGTGGGAAATCCTTTTAGAAGGATGGTAGTATATAGTAGTAGATAGATAACATGGAGTCATAGGCAAAAAATGATGAGGCAGAAAAGTAAAAGATGGATGGATGCGATGGAGCTAGAGGTGGGCAGTGTTTCCCTTTAATTTCTTTTTTCTTTTAATTTCCTCTAATTTATGATAGCATTGACTTTAGAGGATGTGAAAAGAAAATAAATAAATAAATAAAAGTTTCTTCGGCATTCGAGGTTGGAAGTAGGACAAAAGTAATACTACATATTAATTAAGTCGGGGAAATTATGATATCGGAGAGGGGCCGGAGAAATCACAGCTGCTGGAGCCTGTCGTTCTCAAATCCTCATCAAAAACATCCAGTTAAATCATAAATCTGCATGCTGGAATGGATTGTTTCGTCATGCTTTCGCTTGCTTCACCTCACCTTCTTCTCTCTTTGTACAGCTAACATATAATTTTCTTTTAAAATTCTAACTGATGTCTTTATTATTATTAAGTAGTAAAATGTAATGATATCTTGATCGGAGAGGCCCCCATCAAAATCTTAAGTGCTGCATTTGCCCTACTATATAATAATATGCGATCCTCAAACCAATTACAACCAACCAAACCCTGAAACCCTCCTAATTCTCTTTATAAAAAGGAAAAAAGATATATATATATATATACGTGGGAGAAAAGTAATGCATGAAATGAGGGCAGGAAAAGAAAGAAGAATCTACAGCAGAATCATTCTATGATTATTTTTAAAACAAAAGAATGTTTTGATGTGGGAACAAATGGAATCAATTATGCATGCACTGTTATATATTTCTCCTACTTCTTCTTGGTTGATAGATTGTTAGGTAGGATTGCGACCATCTTGATGACCTTGTGAACATTAAAACTAATATATATATATATGTGTGTGTGTGTGTGTGGTTCCTGTCATGATGCTTCATTAAGGTAGTAGTCTAAGATGATGAGAAAAGATTAAAAGAAGTTGATGATCTGGATCATGTGTGAGGAATATTGACTTTTGAAATTATATAATTAGGGTTTTTTTTACAATATTTTATAGAATTTATGTGCATAAATAGTTGAGATATGTGAGAGAAAGCAACGTGAATAAGACTTGCATGGAATTGGAATTGGAATGTAAAAAGATGTAGTTTTATGGTCAGTTAGGTAATTGAAAACTACTATAGATCGAGTAGAAAGGAAACCAGACGAAAAGGAAAAGAAAGTGCCGATATATATTCCACGCCGTGCTTTTTGGCTCCGCCACCTTTTTCCTTTTCATCATCTTCCAAATTTCAAACCAGTATTCGATCGGTATACATAGAGAGAGAGAGAGAGAGAGAGAAAATCAGTTTTTTTTCAAAAAAAGATATATATTATTTATTCATCAAATTTATAGTCTTAAATAAAAAACTATAATACATTATTTTTAAAGTTCAATTAACTTAAGAGCCCAAATATCTTAAAAATTTGTCAACAGTTTTTTTTTCTTGGATACAAGAATTGATTTTCATGTTTTTAATTTATCCTTTTTTTTTTTTGTTTTTGATGTGTTTCAATTTCCTTGCTTTACATATTAAATGATATAACTAAGATAATTAAAATGAAAAATGTAGTCCAAGGTATAATGATTTTGGCTTGAGAACAAAGTCTGGCTGGGTCCTTTTTGAATCATTAAAGTAGGCCAAGTTTCAATCGTGGGGTGGGCGGCAGCGCTAGGAAGAGTGAAAGTACCCTATTTTTCAATAAATTCTACTGCTACTTATAATACCTTGCCCGCTCTCTCTCTCTCTCTCTCTCTATATATATATATATATATTATGGCTTTCTAATCCAGGAATTTCCACCCATCTTCTTTACGATTTTCTTGAAGAAGAAATAAGGAAAAAATATAAAAAGGAGGGATAGAGACCCAGGGAGGCCCGCCACCGTGCGGGGTGGGAAGGAAAGGTTTGAATTAGACGTTACACATTGAGTGAGTGCGTGCGTGTAAAATATTATATAAATATAAATATATATATATATAAATATATATATATATTTTTTTTTCTCTAATGAATATATAGTAAATGAAAATATTGGAGAAGAGACGTAAGCTTCTACCAAAGCATGACTTCAACCTTACTTCAATTCATATATATCCCCAATAAATTATTAAGAAAACAAAACAATTTGTATGGATGTTTTCGGCCTCGTGCAAAGATTATAAACATGTGAATTTGCAATTAATTAAGCTGTATTAATGATGCAGGTAGAGATAAGATGCAGAGGGCAACAGGTTCCTCCTTTCTTGACATTGCAGCATGTAAGAGACAGCGTATGGAGTCCCAGCAGGGATGCTTTGGTAACTTTACAGCTTCCAGCAGAAGACCATTCTTCTTCGTCCTGCTCCTCCTCCTCCTCAATAACAGCAGCTGACCATATCATGGTCTTGCAATATGCCCGAAGCCCTTAATTATTATATTTATGATTATTATTTCATTCTCTCTGATGATCACTTCCCTTTTTCTTTTCTTAAATTTTTTATTATTATATAAGTTATAAATTTTTCATTTTTAGGCTTTGATTTCTTTTTTAACAAATATTGGATTTTATTTCCCGGTTGGTTTAATTTACCTCACCCCAGCTCTAATTAATTATCACTCACCTGTGCGGTTGATAATTGATGAGGAATTAAAACTAGTTCTGGAGATTCCCCCGAATTGTACTGTATATGGCTTTTGGGGGTGATTTCCCTCTTTATATTATTTTCACTGATTTTGGATTTTTTAAGAATTTTTTGTCCCCTCTTACCCAGGTATTGGACTTGATATCAGAACAATGTCTCTCTACTAATACTTGGACAATTAGGCCCAGTCTCCGAAATAGGCCTACCTCAATATGCAATGGCCCAAACCCAGCTAGATAGCCATGTCCACTAAGAAGCTTTAAAAGAGCTTATCCATGAAGTGAGGCACGTTTTTCAGCCTAAACAGAGGATAATATACTGTCCGAGGTTTTTCACCATTCAAGCAGGTATAAACTTATACAGCACTCGCCGATGGAACATTCCATTTAGAAAATTTGGAACATTCTATCACGAACCACTCCAAATATAAACTTGGTAATCCTAATCCTCATTCTGTAAACCATATTCTATGTTAGAATGAGAGTAATTTCACTCGTTGAACCTGAAACATTATAATTCATCCAATCTCGATATTTGCATTTTCCCATTTTGCTGACTAGCTGCTTCTCCTTCGCAACATTTCTCCTTAACTCACACAATAATACATAA
The DNA here is from genome assembly GCA_028571225.1 of Parsonsia alboflavescens. Classification (NCBI taxonomy): domain Eukaryota; kingdom Viridiplantae; phylum Streptophyta; class Magnoliopsida; order Gentianales; family Apocynaceae; genus Parsonsia; species Parsonsia alboflavescens. Next base: position 15,437,090 of record JAOXNR010000013.1, read on the forward strand.
CAAGGCAAAAATGAAACAGGCTTTGCTCAATAAGGAAATTGAACGAGCCGTGCCACTGCAGGTACTGTTTTATAAAGTATACACTATTTACACAGATGAGTATCATCCCCAAGAATTTTGGTTGCTCCACAAAACTGACCAAAATTGAAAGCTGCACCATTTAAAACTGCAACAAGATCCAAAAGATTCTAGCATCCTTTTTTACCAGGTTGCTCATAGTTTCATTGCATTCGTAAGGCGAGCCTTAAAGCTATAAACGGGATTATTCAGTTCAGACAGCTAAGAAAAAGTACATCTAAGGAATGCGACATGCTTAATATTTTATGAGACTTAAAAACCCTTTATTTCCAGACCAAGGGCACCGTCACACTTGTACCCTCAATGAGAAGACAGCTTTAGCAACCCAAAACATCCAACTTCAATGCCAAAAACTCCCATCTATTCTTTACCATCATAATCCACAAAATTCTTCTGCAGAAACTCCAACCAAGTTTCAGCCAGTAATGCTGTTTCTTAGAGACCATGACATAATTGAGAGTTGCACTCATTTTGGAGGAAATCAGTAAATGCGGGCATTGAATTACCGTATGCAGGATGTTACTAGAAGCCCAGCTTAGACAATCATATAAACAATTACATACTACTGAAAGGAGTACTCTCCAGCAGGTTAAAAACATATATCGAAGGGCACCTGCTTCACAACAAATGCCATCATTATGTGACACAAAAATATCGGTCTTGATGTAACTCCTTTTTGTTAATCCTTGGCAATGGGCATAGACAAGAGCAAGGATTAGGTAAAGCACAAGAAACAAAGCTACCTGAAGGAAAATAAGAACATATCTACTTTGTAAGACCAAAATCTTAATTCATGTAAACTGTCTCTACCTTGCTGTCTTTCTTTTGTCTCTAACTAATGGTATCTTATTATTTTAGCTTAACTTCTCTTGATGAAGCAAATCTAGTAACATTTTCAAGTTCCAGTTTTCAAATTTTTCAGAACATCACTGGAAACTAGATATCTTATTTTTTATAAGATCAGGCTCATTGGATTGATTCCATATTTCTCACTACAAACTTGTTCAATTTTATTATGTAATCTGCCAGCTAATCAGGACCTTAGCATTGCTATTATAGACTTGCAAGTAAAAAGGGTGAGAGTGATAGCCAAGGAAGACAAAAATCTATCTCCTAATGTCTATTCAGGAACAAACAATACCAGGTATCACGGGAAAGAAACCAATCGAACCACTTAAGCAACTAAGGTGGGGAGCTCAACATAACACAATAATCATTTATAGCCCTAGATTATAAGCAAAGGATGAAGAACTTACAGGAAAATCAACCTTGAAAACAGAAATTACCAGCAAGTTAATAAATTTGTTTTACTTAGGCATACAGTAAAACCTTATCATGGCTTTAAAATTTGGCAATCCATCATCACACACGCATAATACAAAATATTAGCGAGGCCTTTGAAAAACATGCCCAGCATACATTCAGAATAATAAGCAGAATACAGTACGTTGTGAAGCTTAGTACCATAGAATGATCAAGTACAGACATCATCAAATTAGGATTTCACAAGAAATTCAGAACCAAGCTTTTGGTACAAAACACAATAAGCTTATGGACAATTTTAAGTGCCAATAAAAACCAAATCGGAGTGCAAGAACACGAGGCACAGATCAAAGTAATCTATTTGCAGAATACCCACTTACTTGATGCAACATAACAGCAACATTAAGAGCTCTAATCAAGACATAGTTTCTGATAAATTCACTTGATTGTTATGTTAGATTTGTTCAGCTAAGAAGTTTAGAGGCCTAGATGAAAAACTTTGGTTAACCAGTCAACAACTATTCTTCTTTCTAATATCCTTCTCAGTATTAACAGTTACATTTCACAAGTCACAACTACAATGTGACAACCCATCAAAAGAAAAGTAAACTAAAGAAAGAAATCTAACTTAAAAACAAATTAGCACATACTTAGAACATATCCTATCATTACTTAAAAAAGGAAAAATTAAAGCTACTAGAACAAAAAGAACTCAGACCATCTCAGACATGTATATCTTCTCTGCTCGATACTCTCCATAGAGCTGCCATGACCAAGGGTTCAGAGTTTGTTGATTTTCTCTCCAAAAAAAAAAAAAAAAATTCAAGAAAACCCTTTTTGCAGCTTCAGAATTGCAGAGTACATTTTCCTCCTAGAACCAACAGCATTTATCCCCATGTCCTTAAGATCCTCCAGGGTTAACATGGGCAGAACCTCATCATCCACCTCATGTATCTCAAAAACTGGAGCATATCTACCCAGTCCCAAACCAATTAACCAATCCCTCACCCCACCACTCCTATTGTCATCCCCCGAATTCATTTCATTGTGAATTCCGTTGACAGGGTTATTCAAGTTAACGTTGTTATTGTTGTTATCCTGCCTGTCCAGACTCTCCGAATGAGAAAGCCGTGCCCTTACAGCCCTCCTATCCCAAAACTGAAGTCCCATATTTTGATTCTCTACGGAGTGAACAGGGCTCTGCTCTCTCATTGGACTCTCCGAGACCTCTGCCTCGAACTCCCGGAAGTCATCATTCTCATGATTCTCTTCTCCGAAGGTGATGTCGTTTTCAATTATGCCACCGCCCTTGGAAGCCGCAGCTTCAAATTTTGGTGCAGTCGAAGCCCAATTGGTCCTCGCTCTTTTCGCGGGCTTCTTCGATTTAGCCTTTTTACCCCCAAAATCGAAGCCATAATTGTGATTCTCGTCGTTGTTCTCTAGGGATTCGTGATGGTATGATTCCCTGCCGTTCACAAGATTGGTTAAAGGTCGGGTTTTCGAGGTTTTTGCTGCAAGAGATGGGTCTTTATGGAACCGCCACGTTTTGGGTCGGCGAGAGTGAGAATGGGAATGATCAAAAGCCTGCTCACCGATCTCCCCTAATCGAACGCTGGGCCGACGTTGTCGTTTCGCGGCTAAAGCTGGACCCTGACTGACGGGGTTACTAACGTTGGTGGTAGTTGGGGGATTTTCAGTCGGAGATGACTCGGGTTGAGGATGCGGAGCAGTGGATGCGGTGGCAGGTGGTGGGTCAGCAGAAACAGGGGCGTCCGGCGGCTGTAGCTCAGCCATACGGGAAAACGAAGAGTAAAGTGACCTGAGTAATTTGGGGAAGCGAGCTAGAGAGATAAGGGAGGCCTTAGCCTTGCCCCGGCCCGGTGAAGGAGACAAAATCAAGTAGCTGCGGTTGCAGTTTAAGCCGAGAAGGAAGAGGAAGAGACCAGTTTTAGTTCTCCAGCGAGTATGATTGATTGGCCTTTATGTTATTCAAGGGTTGGGATTTGAAGAGACAGTGCTATGTGGGCTGCTCAATGGAATTGGGCCAACTAAGAAAGGCCTTTTAGGAAGTCTTAGTTGTTGGACTTGGGCTTTGATTTTATTAGACAGAGTTTTAGATTTTTTTTTTTTTAAACTAAAATAAACATATTATGGAGTATTTTGTAGTTTTTTTAATATTTGCGATCAAGAAAAATAAAAAGATGTATCAAGTCAGTTCGCATATGCAGTTCTCAAGTGTCACTCTATGATTGAATAGAATTATCAAATAAATTAAAAATACTCAACTAAATCAATAAAATTTTAAAAAATGTATTGAAAAATTAGTAAATTCATACAACAAACAAATCTCTTTATCCTTTTTTTAAAAAAAAAATTAAATTAAATATAAAAGGATGATCCAAAAATATTTTTTTCAAAAAGACTTTTATATTTTTACCCATTTATTTTTATAAATATTTTTTTCCCCTTTTCATTAGATTTTACAACGTTAGTTTTTTCAAAAAGGAAATCTAAATATTTTAGGTGAGTGCCTAGTGCCCCCCTCATTTATTACAAAGGGGAAAAAATATACTAAATCTAATTAATTAGCAAATAAAATACTTTTTGAAAAAATAATGAATGAAAGTTTTTTTTTTCATTTTTTTAGAAAATACATATAAATTAGAGTTCTTATATAAAGATTTTGACTTTAAAAAAAAATTTCAAAATTAAATATTTATATTTACATTTTAATTACCAAAAAAAAAAGATATATAATATCCATATAGGCCAAACCACTAATATAGCCATGCAATTGTCATTTTTTTTAATTTAATCATTGAACTAAAAAACTCGTTAATTTAATCACTAAACTTTACGAATTTGAACACTTAAACCACTATATGCCGATCCAGTAAAAGGTGGGGAACAAGTGCCTCATAATGAAAAATGGAAGAAAATTTATGATTCAGCCATGTTGTAAAATTATGTTGACATGGTGCCATGTGTGAAATAAACAAATTTATGTGGCAAAATAATAATAATAATAAAAAAAGAATTAATTGAAATGTTCTATTTTTTCAAAAAAAAAAAATAAAACCTGTTACCCTAACAAAGACGACAAAGAAGTTATTTTCATTGTGCAGCAAACAGTGACTTCAAATTTGCACTTCTTCAACCTTGAATCACAGATTTCCTCGCAACAACCTAAGTTAAGCTGTTGGGTTGATAGCTGGAGGATATCAATTCAGTTCGAGCTCGCGAAAAAAGAGAGAAGAGAGACAAGGTTTCGTTCAGATAAGAACTCATATAGTTAGGGGGTTTTTTTTTTTTAATAATTAAAAAGAATATTAATGTAATGCTGATGTGAGCTAGCTGACCTGTTTAAATCTGGATAGGTGGCAATCCCAAGTGTCATTTTGACGGAAAGGTGAATTCACTTGCCACCTACCTTTTACCAGATCATCATCTAGTGGTTTAAATGTTTATATCTATAAAGTTTAGTGGTTAAATTGATAAATTTTTTTGTTAGATGGTCAAAATGAAAAAAAAAGGACAAGTTTGATGGTCATATTTGTGGTTTGGCCTATCCATATATAAATATCTTCATATGAATATAGAAAAAAATATATATTAAGGATTATTTGGATTATTACTTATCGGAAGTTGAATGAAAAAGAATATTCATATTTTTATTCATATATTTTATATTGCATGTGTGACAGATGACATACTGAATTTTTTTTAGTTACATTTTTATTTTTAGTTTTATTATACACTGAAAAATAATTCAAAAGTAATAATATTTCTTAGTACAAAATAAAAAACATTTAAATACCTTTAAAAAAAAAAAAAAAAAAAGATCATTCAACTTATTTGTGCAAATAGAATAGTGATACCATAATATTAAATTACATTTTAAAATATAAGGATAAAAAAATAAAATTGATATAAAATATATTTTTAAAATATCTGTAATAATCCATAATGATTTTTTTAAAAAAAAAAAATTATAAAACCAATATGAATTTAATTAATTAATTTTTTATAAAAGGTAATTGAAATTAAATCTTTCTTAATTTTTGCTTTTTCTAATTTTGAAAAAAAATATTAATTTGAATGGATGTGAGTAACACATTAAATTATTTTTTCTTAATTACATTTTTATTTTTAATTTCATTATCATGTACTTTATACAATTATTGTTACAACTTTTGTGTATTTTGTAGGTTTTTATCCTAATATAAGTATAAACTCAATAAATCAATAGATAAAAAGGAGTGCGACAAGTACATTTATAAAATGTAAAAAGAGAATTTAATTTCTAATGTCAGCCCTATACCATGTTGAAACTTCTGAAAATCGGCCCCCTTTTTTGTTCCCTCTTTTTGAAAGTTAGTAAACGAAATAAAAATATTCTCTCCGTCCAAAATTGAATATCCCAATTTGATTTGCATTTATTTTAATAAAAAAGTTCCATTTACATCATTAACACGTTGCATTATCAATTTTCTTAAATTTTTTTTTACTAGTTTAGGAAATGAGACATTCAATTTCAAATAACTCAAAATGGAATATGAGATATTTATGGAAAGAGGGAGTACAAACCATGTTGTATTTATGGTTCGTAGGAGATGCTTCCAATTTCGGACTTATATCTAATTTAATAAGAGTGGACAAGAGAGATTAATCATTATTCTTATCATTTTAGTACAATCATATTTTATATTAGGTGGTCGATTATTGATGGAAACCTTTTTTATGGACCATGTTCAATTGATTATTTTAAATTTTATTGATAAGCGTGTATTAATTTTACTTTTTAACATCTGTTATAATTATTATTTAATAACTAATATAGATTGATTATTTTAAATTTGATTGATAAGTGTATATTAATTTGACTTTTTTACATTTTTAACTTCAAGTTTTTGTTTAACTTATTTAAATTTTACTTTATTTGATATTTTTATGAGTAAATATCATTTTTTTTGACAAAATATAGTAAAAAATAGAAAATATGTCGAGTATAGCCAACCCGAGACCAAATATCCATTGGATAGGGTCCAAATCAAAGTAGGTTGAACCCAACAAGTAATCGAGTAAGGTTTGGATCCTATGTTTCAGATACGAAATTACCTGTTCCGATATCATTTAGTTCCTTTTACATCCCTATCTACTAGAATGGTCTAAGCTGCCTCTCGCTGGTGATTCTCATGGGGAGGCATGAGGCACATGACAAACTATAAGGGATAAATTTGTCATTTATGTCTAGACCTGTCAAAAAGGATTAAGGTCCATTGGTCAGACTTTGGTCCTGTTATATATGAATTGGATTGGAGCTTATAAATGGAAGTCCTTATAAAACGAAGCCTAATTGAGTTGAGCCCTTAAAAATTAGGATTGGAGTGAGTTTGGACTGAATACGTCCGGATTTTTTTATTTATTATTAATTTAATAGTTTATCTTAGTAAAATTAAATTAAAGTTACCCATCACCCTCTGAATTGAAGGACCACATAATGAGAGTCAAGAGATTGAATAAATCAAGTTGAACTCCGGCAAAACAGAGCAACTATAGAGTGCCAGTAATAATCGGAGGAGCAGGAAGGGAGGCACTAGTGATACAACCACCGTAATGCTTGTTTTCTCCTGGGTGGCGTCTAGTATATAGTTGAGTAATCAAATCATACAGCAAATGATATCCCAGTGTTACCATCATCTCAAGTATTTGGCTTCTTAATTCTTTCCCCATCCCGAAGGAACAACAATGGAAGATTGCTTAGATCAGTTTCTTCTTCAAGTCGACTGCAGACATCGTGATGCAGCATCTCCACCAAATCCCGTGTTGGCCACCGGACTAAATTAAATTGATCAATTTTTGAAAAATTATATACATGTTGGAGGCACTTGGCACACCCTAGGGCTTTTAAAGTCTGGACTGGACTTTAATATTATTAGCCCTTTGAAATAGTTCTCAAGCTCAATCTAATCCTAATCTTTTTGGACTTATCTGGATTTGGATTGGGCATACCCTTTTGACCGGTCTATTTATGTCTGTCAAAATCCAATCAATCTCAAACCTTGTAAAAAAAACAAATAAAAAAAAAAAATCTTGGTTGTGCCTCTTTCTCTGCGCAGGCACCACCGCCTCCACCGGCATCTGCTCGTTTTTCTTTGTCTTTTTCGCTCCTCCGGCATTGCTTGGAACTCCCACTGTAACACTGCTCATAAGCCACACAATTCTCTTTCTCCAAAATGAATTGAGGGGGACTCCACTGGAGTCAGTAATAGGCCTCATTTGCCTTGCAGGTCAATCAAATGATTCAATTTTTAAACTGAACCCGCCTAATTTGAATTATGGAATGATTTTGAAAGCCTAATTTGTAACCAAGGACATGGCTAGATTTAATTTTAACAAATAGGCCAAAATTATAAAATTGGACCAAAACTGTATGTTTTTATCAGTGCCATAAACCAAGGGTTTTTAGACTTAATTTAAATTATATGAAGCCTCTAATTTGATTATGATTAACCTAAGAAAGATTTAGTATAAAATTCCTTTAGGTTTGATCATTCGAATGTAGGGAATGTACAACTTTATATAATAATATTTTTTAAACTCATGCATATATTTATATACATATTAATATCTATTGAATCAAATCCTATCTTCAGAAAGGAATTTCTGCAGAACAAAATATTCCCTGTCAATTTGACTGGAAAACTTCAAATTATACTCGGAAGTTTATATATCTATTAAGTTTTGAACGGATCTGTCCAAGAGAATGGAATTTTCATAAGACATGATTTTCCCCACAAGTTTAGAAACTCAAATTTTACTATGAAGATTTAAATTCTAGCAAGCTTTTAATAAATTCATTTTGGAACCATGATCAAACTTTATTATTCTCTTGGCCTTAATCAAGAAAAATTGTAAAAGCCTAGCTCAATTCCAAGTATATATTTAACAAGCATTCCTCTTATTTTCTAAGTGTAAATTTTCACTAGAATATTGATCGGACTTCCAAGTCCAATCACTAAGAGAATCAAACAACTTTTATGAATAGCTCATAGAAAATGAGAATCTTCCCAAAATTACTTAATTATATGTTTGAAGCTCTAAGGGAACCCAATTCGGGATGACTCCGACAAGGAACCTAGATATAGAATCCAATTGGTTGAAAATAGGAAAACTAACTAGACATAGTAATCTGCTTAGTCATTGAAATTCTCACATATTCTGAGGATATAACAGAGTATCTTGTATATGTATTCTAGCCATAAAGGTTAGCGATGGGAAATTTGCAATTGACGGGAAAGTACAAGGCTGACATACCTTGGGTATAGACACCGTTAACTAATAAAGAGTTCTTCTCAATACATGTTGGGTGGTTCAACATGCTAGAAGTGTTCTCCACGTGACCCTAGTGGTACCTGGAAAATATTTGCATCATGACGTGCTCAAGGGACGCAGTTAGTTAGCCATGATGGCACTTGTAGGGATAAGGGTGAATCTTGTATTCGTCTTGAATATGAAAATCTTTTGAATATCTGAAATTGTCTGATTTGATCTAACTCTTACAAATGTATTTATACTAGAAGATTTTATTTTTCTTCTATCACATGGCAAAGATTACTCATTGAGTTTCAGCTCACGTAAGTGTGATTAACTTTTCTTACAGATTTTTGGAAATCTCGAGGGAGCCTAAGCCGGAATGCATATCCACTTTGCTATGTACCCTGTCTTCTACATTTTGAAGGATCAAGATTTCTATTGGTTTTAGTGAACCTTATTTTAGTATGAATGTAGATTATTACTTTTGGCTTAGTTGCATTTGACGGATATTTTCTAGGCTGGATGACTATATTAAATATTGTATTTAAGGCCACTTTTGGTGATCAATATTGTAGTATATTTTAATTATCTTCTTAGTTTTCTGGATTCAAGTTTATGATTACTCTGTCTAAATTTGAAATTTTCTTAGTTGTTCTTACTAGAGCCCTGTCTCAACCAACTTCTTTCGGTTGGACAGTTTGATGCCTATTCGCAAAACTCGACGAGCCTTCTGAAATTCAGTGGGGAGTTTAGTCTGAGAGGATCGTTACACCACAAAAGAAAGATATATTAATAAACATGAATTTAACCAATTTTTCTATCTTTTTGGACAGTTTATTAGTAGAAAGAAGCTAATAGGTCTCTCGCAGTAGACAAAATAAAGATATCAATTTTACGTGTGAGCATTAACAACAAAAAATATTCATTACACATAAGAGTCTTATAAATAACGATAAGAAAGAAAAAAATGATTAAGCATTTGTATCAAGAATTGATGGGAGAAACAGGTATGCAGATAGAAGTTAACTCAAATGGTCTTGTTAGAATCTAATGATAGCAGTTTGACAATAAACCCATAGGTAATGTAAAATATAGATGATCTTAAAACATATAAG
>JAOXNR010000013.1:15446936-15469186 GCA_028571225.1 Parsonsia alboflavescens
ATAATTGAATCAGTCATGTATTTCAGTGTATTGGGATTATAGGTGATTACAAGGCCCTGGAATGGAAGAAATTGAGTTCCGGGGAGCTTGGAATTGAAACATCCATGATTGCAAGATCAATTAGATTGGTTCTGAATGAGCTAAGGAAAAAAGGTATGCTTGAGGTTTTTTTCCCCCCCTTCTCTTCTGGTTGTCTTGGTCAAGTTCAACACTAAGGTATTAAGACATGGTGAATTTTTATTCATTTTAAACTTTATTAAAAGTGCATCTTTTGCTTTTGGGACTAGTGAATGCTTCTTGTATGCTGAGTCCAAGTTAATAAACTCGTATCTTTGTTCAATGTGGGGGTTTCTTGCTGGTTATTTTATAAATCGACTCTAGAGCTTCTCATATGGTGCTGATTTAGTTAATATATCCATTTCTGAACAACTGACTAAATGCAGCTGGCATTTAATGGTCATATCTTATTTCTTTAGCGGGAAGTCATTTAATGAATAAATTATGTGTGCAGGATATGACGTCTATCTTGTTGGGGGTTGTGTGAGGGATCTTATATTGAACAGAACTCCAAAGGATTTTGATATAATAACCTCAGCTGAACTTAAAGAGGTTTTCCTTTCTGCAACCATTTTCTTGTTTAACAAAATATTAAATATCAGATCTACAAGTTAGTGCTGAAGTTCACCATTTTCCTTTTTGTTCTACTGCCATTGATTTCTTTGTACATTATTGTATCAGAGATGGTATTGAATGTTGACGAACTGTATTAATTTTCTTGTTGATAAACTCAATATTAGCTTAATGACCAATACTTTCATGAAATATTTCCAGTTTCTCCACTATAACCTATTGCTTCTGCTTTCCATTTTGTTTTAATGCTTTTGAATTTAGCTTCTGAGCGGCCTTGTCTAGTAGTTTGGCCCCCCCTTTTCTATAACCAAATGTGCACTCGGTCCCTAGAATTATCTTTGTTTGGTTGCTGCATGAAATCACTGAGGAAGTAGCTCTGTCAATTGACATATACTTGTAAACTAGAGTTAAGGTTCATCCAAAGTATATTAGCATGCCCTCCAACAACTGAATTGCTTTGAGCAGTTTCTCTGCTTTAGTTTTAGTAAAGATATTGGAAATGTTGGTATTTCAGCTTGCTTTTGAAATCTCGATTTCTTGATGTTTCTTACAAATTTGGATTAGACTATGAGTTCCTCCCATTTTGTGTTTTGGATTTTTCAAATTGGGCCATAATATACTCTGAGAAATATGCAACCCTGAGCCCCTGTTTAGTGTGTCTATAATTTTACCTAGACGATGTGACATGTCTTTGAGGTTTTGACTTGCAGTTAATTCCCTGTGTGGATCATTGATAGACATGGAGGTCATCTTTAACTAGAGGATTGAAATATCTCTGATCTACAAGAAAATGTTTCCTGTGGTTGTAGTTCATGATGTGAAGATCTTCTCTGCGATTCGTAGATTCTGAGAACATTGACATATCTCTGATCTACACTAATAATATTTGTTGTGGTTTTAGTTCATGTTACTAAGAGCTCCTTTACAATTTGTAGGTTCAGCAAACTTTTCCCCAAAGTTTAGTTGTTGGAAAACGGTTTCCCATTTGCCATGTGCATGTAGAAGATACAATTGTGGAGGTCAGTTGGATTTGTAGTATGGCGGTTGTGTCATATCTCATAAGATGGCATTAAATCTTTACAGCTTTCTCTAATCTATTATGCATTCTTGACATATTTTCTGGATCAGGTTTCAAGTTTTAGCACAGTTGGCCGGAAATATGGAATGCATTCACATGATGCCCTAAGGAAACCTTCTAATTGTGATGAAGCAGATTTCATTCGGTGGAAAAATTGCTTGAACCGGGATTTTACAATAAACGGGTATGGATTTAACTGTTGCAAAATGCTTACAAGAAATTTCATAAAAATCCAAGTATCCTGGTCACATTGTTTTAGGTCTATTTTCGGCATGTCTTTATCGAAGCATTCATTCATTTGCAGGTTGATGTTTGATCCTTTTGAAAGAATAGTATATGACTACACAGGAGGACTAGAAGATATTAGAAGGGCTAAAGTGTGGATATGCTCTTTATTATTTATGCTAAATAGGTTACCCTTTTATACATAGGAGTGGTGATTTTATTCCCATGAATTTATACTTCTGCAGGTTCGTAGTGTCATTCCTGCTGGTACTTCTTTCATGGATGACTGCGGTAGGTTACATCTGTTTCTGACTGTCCTTTTAATCTTTCTAGACATGGAGTCTGATTCTTGGTGTCCATTTAACTTTTGCAATTAACTCTGGGTTTCATCAACAGCTCGTATATTAAGAGGGTTGAGGATAGCAGCTCGGTTAGGATTCCGATTTACTAGAGAAACAGCTCATTTTGTAAAAAAATTGTCTTTCTCGGTGCTGAGACTTGACAAGGTATTTTAACTTTTAAACTAGTCCATCTATTCACTACTTTTTTCACACTAGTTTTTGTTGTGACTTCAAGTTCCCTCCTTTCTTCTGGCTCTGATACAGGGGAGAATTCTCATGGAAATGAATTATATGCTAGCTTATGGATCTGCAGAAGCTTCTTTAAGATTATTATGGAAATATGGGATGTTAGAAATTCTTCTACCATTCCAAGTATGATTATTGCAAAAATTGTTGCTGCATGCATGTTTTGCTTGAACTGACTTCAGAAGCTTATAACTTGCTTCTAATGCAGGCAGCATACTTAATTTCTCAAGGTTTTCGAAGGCGTGATGAGAGATCAAACATGCTCCTGGTAAGAGAATGGTAGTTTGGATCTCGTTACTTGCTTGGTTGTCCCATGACCTCGAAATTGCTAATCTTAAATTTGTGGTCTGTATCCATGCAGACAATTTCCATTATTCTTGTAATCTGTTTCCCCGCAAGTTGATGTTGTAGTCACCAAGATGATTCATTGTACTTAATTGGTAAATATATTTGATGTCGGTTTTTTTTTTTTTTCAGTCTTTATTTTCAAGCCTGGATAATCTTGTAGCACCAGACCGTCCTTGCCACTCTAGTCTATGGTAAGAACCTTAGTACATACTTGCATGTAGGAACTCTTAGGACTTTGTTTTTCCTGATATGTCTTCTATACTGTATATCAAAATGCCTGGAGTTTCACATGTTCAGCTTCTTGGAAGGGATATGTGCACTTGAACTACTGAAACGAAAGGATCCTTGTTTCTGTTTCCCTTAAGATGTACGAAATGCACTTGTTTTATTTGACACTGCAATTCTAAAACCTAAGCCTTATTTGTGTTTGAAGGGTTGCTATTTTAGCATTTCACAAAGCCTTGGCTGATCAGCCTAGAGATCCTGTGGTAGTTGCTGCATTTAGTATTGCCGTTTACAGCAGTGGATCTTTGTTCGATGCAGTAAAGATCGCAAAGAAGATCAAACAACCACACAATGCTCGATTTGTTGAGGTGTCAAAACTGCAAAATTTCACGTCAAACAATGGCCTTGTAAATGAGGTCATTGATCTTGCTGCTTCTGCTAGCGTCGCTTTACAGAAGATGACTGATGGACACTTTATTTCCCAAGCATTGATTGAATACCCTCAAGCACCCCAATCAGATACGGTAAAATAAACTTTTGAATTCCTGAGAAATCATTTTTGTGGGATCATTTTCTTGTTTGGCCTGCTTCTCACATGTTGGTTTTCATGTTCATTCAGGTCTTCATCTCATCAGCATTGTCACACAAAGTTATGGAAATCTTTGGATGTGTTGGGAAGAGAAAGGGAAAGAGCATTACGCCAAAACATGGCAGAAGGATTGATTACGAGTTTCTAGCACCTTGGGGAATGCATGAAATTAGAAAGGCTTTTGGTAGGGTAGTTTTTGACACACTGTATTCATCCACCACCACATCTGAACAAACCAAATTCTTTACATGAATTTCCTGCTAATTAGTAGAATATATTCTGTGACAGGAGAGATTAATTATATTATAAACAATTGAAAAAAAAAAAATTGAACCGGTAATAGATTGGTGAAACAAACAAAGGAATAAATAAATCTATAAGGATAGCTTGTTACCTTTATTATTATTACTTTCTCCTCTTTTTACTTTTTGTTTTTAAGTATCTTTTAAATATTTTTACGTTTAGTTTAAACAAGATAATAATTACTGTGCATAATTTTAAATTTTTTGCAAAAAATATCATAGAATTGTAATATTCCTTCCGTTATTAAATATAAATTATTTTAATTAATTTTTTTATATATTAATTATAAGTCATTATTATTTATTTAAATATTTTTTTATATTATTTTTTTAATGATATGATCAGGTGTTTGAATTTTTAAAACGGTGATTATAGTGTATTTTAGGAAAAAAATTTATCTTAATGTATGTAAAATTTATCTTAATTTATGTGAAATAACATTGGTGATTTATATTTAGTGATAAAGTGAGTGTTTTTTTTAAAAATTCCGGACTAGATTGTTAAAATCTTAAATTAACTAGTAAACTCTTTCGAGTTTACAAGAATATTGCATATAATTGTGTCAAATTGTTTCAAAATAAAAAATAAGCTAAAATAGTTTAATATACAAGTTGATTATGTAAAATCGATAAAATCTGGAAATTTAATCAAATCAATCGATTCTATCGAGTTTAGAAAAAACCTTAATTTTTAAATTAAATAACTCTAATCTATTAAGTTTATCTGATAATTTAACCATTTATATTCTATAATTCAATGAAACAAACTATTTTAGAATTATTTTCATTCCATCAATAATCGATTTATCAAAATCTTTACCTTTCTTTTCCAAATCTCATATTTATTCTTCTATTTCTAAATCAAAACTTTAAATTCCAAATCCTTAACTCTTTCTTCCAAATTTCAAATAAAAAATTTCATTAAGAAGAATCAATATTCGAAAGAAAATGAAACAAGGTGTTTGACAGAGAAGACGAAACTGTAGAAATTAAAACTTTGAACTTTAATAATTTAATATAGTATATTATTTAATATATATATATATATATATATTTATATATATATGTATAAATTTAACGAGATATTAACTCTACAAATATATCAAATTTATGAGTTGAGTTTGCAAAGCCTCGAACAGTTTAAGTAAAAGTTCAAAGTTAAAAACCTGGATTCCAGATACCCTTATCTATTTGCATATTTATTACTAAAATAGAAATTAAAACATTGGTAGAACGAAACGAAAAGAAAACCTGAGGGGAAAGAAGGGCCCATTGCAAACTTCATAAAAGGATCGATGACGTGTACGGCTGAGATCCAATTGATTTATCTCCGTCCATCATTAGATTCCCTCATCTCTCTTCTCATTCTTGAAGTCGATTCTTTTCTCAAGTATCCCCTCTTTCTCTCTTCAAATTCGAAACCTACGACTAACAGTTTATGAACAGTATATTCAGAATTTGCAGATCAAAATTCAGATCCAGATTACGATTTGAACGTGTTTCCAAAGATTTCAATTAACTCATCGGATCTGGGAAAAAAATTAGTAAATCGAAAACTTCTTTTTGTTTCTCAAAAACACAGGCTTGTTTTTTTAAGGGAAGGGAAATTTCTTCTTAATTTCTTTCCTTCTTTTTTGTAATTCTCGATTCTTCTTAAGATAAGAGAAAACAATTTTTTTTTTTTTGGGGTAAATGGTGATTTCTTCATAAATATTGCCCGAAGATTTTATTGTCTCTGGCCGCGATTCGAGTCAAAACTCGTTCTCTGTTGAAGGAGCCCTAGTTTTATATCAAAATGGAAGAATGTATACAGCAGCAGCAGCAGCGGCGGCGGCAACAACTGTCTCCCAACGAAGTTCACGACGTCGAAGAGGGGGAAATCTCTGATTCTGCTTCTTCTATTGAAGAAATCACTGAAGACGACTTCAAGAAGCAAGACCCTTATAACGCAGTCGCCGCCACCGCTACTGCTGTCGATGCTTCAGATTCTTCTCCGCCTGATCTTCATCCTCCTCCTGTGGCCACAAATTCAAATTCTGAAAATACTACTAATAATCATACTGCTAATAACGTGAATATTAATGGTAGCAATCATAACTCCAGGTTTTGGACTGTCAGGGATCTTTATAAGTACGGAATTACCGGGAGTTTCAATTCCGGTTTACACAATCTTGCTTGGGCTTCTGGAGTGCAGAATAAGCCCTTGAACGATTTTCTAGTAATGGAGCTCCCTGTAACTACTGCCGAGAATAATGCTGGTGCCAATGCCAACCGGGTTGCCCCTGAGGGTTTGTCAAACAATAATAAGAACAACAATGGGAAGGTTGTGATTGAAGTGGATGATGAGGATATGTTTGAGGGTGAGGCTGAAAAGGAGGAAGGGGAGTTGGAGGAAGGGGAGATTGATTTGGATTCTGAGGTTGTTGATGCCGATGGGAGCAACTCCAATGCTCTCGTCAGCCAAGATACTGGTTCAGATAAAGGACTGGATTTTATTCTCACAGGATTTGAAGAAGTGACTTTTGATTGTGCTCAGAAGTAAGCCAATAGGATATTCTGTAGCAGAGTAATGAAATTTTGAATTTTTATCACTGAAGTTGATAAATATGTGTTTTTATGGGTTTTTTCTTTTTGTAGATCATTTGCTGAAGCTTGTGGCAGAGTGCGTAACTTAATGGCCAATTTGCAAGAAATGGCTATGGAAAATTGGTTGAGAAAGAAAGAAAATCTCATTCAACTCTCACTTAAGGCAATAAGAATTCTGGATGCTGTAAGATTTCAAATGAGCATTTTGTTTATTGCCCTTTCAATTGTTTTTCATTTATATTCTTTTGGTCCTCACAAAATCATTATTTAGATGGGGTTAGTTCTTGAGTTGGTCGTCATTTTCCCTGTCTGCATGTTTGCTTGTTACCAGGTTTTCCAGTCCATGAACCAAAGCTGGAAGGAACAGAACAGGGAGAGCATAAAAAGGTTTAATTTCCTATATTTTTAAAATCCTTTTGAACTTTTTTCTTTTCTTTCATTTTCATCACATTTTAATGGAATAGATTTCCTGAATTACAGGTTGATGATTGATCTCTTGAACCAAAAGCTTCAACTATTTTCTTCCCAGCAATTGAAAGAGGTGCATGTCTTTCTTATTTTCACTTTTGCACGATATCTAGTTCTTATTGAATCAACTTGTAATGCTGCCAATTGTTGTCACAGATTGAGGGCATAGTTTCTTCACTGGATTGCTTTGCTGTTCCCATGAATCCTAAAGCCAGTGATAGAAACAGAGAGATTCAAACAGTTGAGGGATTTTCCAAGAGTTTCATTGATTCTTCTTCTTGTAATGTTGATCAAGGTGTATTGAAAAATACTGTTATAGACAGTACCCCTCTAAAACTGTTAGATCAGTCAGACACCCGTACTTCACTTGAATACAATGGAGGAGCTAATACCAAGAATAGGAGTTTATCTCTTCCTCTGATAGACCTTCACAAGGATCATGATGCTAATAGTCTTCCATCACCAACACGAGAAACCACACCTTGTTTGCCCATTGATAAAGGATTTGGTTTGGGAGCAGGGGCTTCAAAACCAGAGTGGCTCATTCCCAGAGTAGCTCTTGAGACAGACAAAAACCCATTGCACCCATATGAAACTGATGCAGTCAAAGCTGTTTCTACCTATCAACAAAAATTTGGTCGAATGACAGGCTCATTCATGGCTGACAGGCTTCCTAGTCCAACCCCTTCAGAAGATGGGGAGAATGGAGTTGATGATATCAATTGTGAGGTATCTAGTTCCACCAAGAGGCATGGGAAACCTGAGGACAAGTCAGTGGTGGTGCAACCTATTGTTTCTTCTTCTCCCGAGCTGGGCAATCTCAGTGTACTAGGGCTTAATAGTGTTCAAAATGCTAATTCTTTGAATTCTGGTCAAAGTCCCTTAATGAAGCATTCTTCTGCCAAAAGCAGAGATCCTAGGCTTCGGTTAGTGAATTCTGATGCAAATGCTTTGGATAACATTTTGCCTCGTGAGACTAAAGAGCCTCTTGTGGGCATTTTAAGTTCAAGGAAACAGAAAACTGTTGAAGATTGGGGTTTTGATGGACCTGCAGTGAAAAGGCCAAGAACCGAGCTGACCAATTCTGAAATTGCAAATGTTGCACAAGTTGTGACTGGAAGTGGTGGGTGGTTAGAGGATAGAGTCCCAGTTGGTTTTAATATCACAGCCAGAAAACCTGAAGTAGGTAATGCTTTGCCTAGGAATGCAGGAGATGTTGCATCTGGCACCAGTTCTAACATTAGCATGCCCAATGTATCAGCTAACAGCAGTACCAACCTACCATTGCCAACTCCCAGTTCCACAGCATCTGTGCATTCTCTGTTGACTGACCTTGCTGTAAATCCTTCTATATTGTTGAATCTCTTAAAGGGACAGCAAAAATCTGCTGATCCTACCAAAAACACAACCCAACCAATGAGCATAAATTCGATTTTGGGGGCAGGTCCATCAATAAATTTAGCTGCGGCCGCGCCCAAGCTTGCTGTTGTTGGGCAGGGATCAGCTGGAATTCTCCAGGCCCCACCAACAGCTTCAGTGGTGAGCTTAGTGTTTATTTCCATCTTGATTTGATTTATTTGCTGGCTTTTATATCTTTTCACATTTCACCCTGATGTCCTCAATGCCAACGTGGATCACGCTGGCATTTTTTTTGTTGTTTATTGCAACCAATATTGACCAGCATTAAAGTGATATTGGTGTATTTGGGTGAGTTTCCTTTTGGTTATCAGAGGAGCAGAGCCATGTGTAGTTTGTTGGTTTGGATTCCTTCTTGTGGGATTTACCACTTGGTTATTTGATACTACCTCCATTTCAAAATATGATCCTATTAGACTTTTAAACATGAGCCGGGGATTCAAAACAATCCATATTTAAGTCGAACTACCTAAAAACCCTTCAGCCGATGTAAGAAAGTCTGAAAGAAGTAACATTGCAAAGGAAAGAATAAAAATATACCTATCAAAATTTCAACACTTATATTTGGAAACAATTTTTCAACTTGGAATGGAGGTAATAATTGATATATTAAGCAATTTTGATTCGTGTATCATATCTCAGTGTGTGAAAGAAGTATTGATTTATGTATTTTGAAAGTTTCTCTTTATACCCTTATATATTATTTCTTCTTTTGATAGCTAATGTTTATTTTATCATAATGCTTAAATGACCTATTGAACCTGCAGGAAGAATTGGGAACAGTTCGCATGAAACCTCGTGATCCTCGCCGTGTTCTCCACAGTAGTGGTCTTCAAACAGGTGGGAGCATGGAAATTGATCAATCTCAGCTTAAGACAACTACTTCGAGCTCTACAGCTGTTGTGGGTAACTTGAATGGCCAAAGACAAGATTATCAGCGTGATAAGATTGCCATGCCTTCGCCCAACGCCAATGCACCAGATATCACTCTGCCATTCACTGAAAACTTGAAAAATCTTGCTGATATTTTGTCTGTTTCTCAATCAAGTTCTCAGAATGCAGTTCCTCAGATTCTTTCATCACAAACAGTTCAAAACCCTCAGAGTAGGATAGATGCAAAAGGAGTATTGGAATGGGGGGGCCTGCAAATTAGATCTGCTAAAGAAGTTTCTGCAGTCTCCTCCCGATCACAGAATAACTGGGATGATGTTGAGCATCTTTTCGATGGATTTGATGATCAACAAAAAGCTGCCATCCAGAGAGAGAGAGCTAGAAGAATAGAAGAACAAAGGAAGATGTTTGCTGCACGAAAGCTGTGTCTCGTCTTGGATTTGGATCATACTCTTCTGAACTCAGCGAAGGTAAATTATCAATGTTGGTTCTTTTTATATTATTTGACATTTACCCTGTAATTATCTCCTGCATTAACTTCTTTTTGCTTTTTCAGTTTGCTGAAGTGGATCCAGTGCATGATGAAATACTTAGAAAAAAGGAGGAACAGGATCGTGAAAAGCCTCAGAAGCATCTTTTCAGGTTTCCTCATATGAGTATGTGGACTAAATTGCGTCCTGGGATTTGGAATTTCCTGGAAAAGGTAGCAAGGGTGGTAATTCTTTTGTCCATTTTCAATTTTGAATTTGTAGGCTGTTGTGATGTTCTTATGGTTTCTTGTTTTTCTATTATTAGGCTGGTAAGTTATATGAGCTGCATCTCTACACAATGGGGAACAAGCTCTATGCGACAGAGATGGCAAAATTGCTCGATCCGAAGGGGGAACTGTTTGCTGGTCGTGTCATCTCAAGGGGTGATGATGGTGATCTTTTTGATGGTGATGAAAGAGTTCCGAAAAGCAAGGACTTAGAGGGGGTTCTGGGGATGGAGTCAGCAGTTGTAATTATAGATGATTCCGTGAGAGTCTGGCCACACAACAAACTTAACTTAATCGTTGTTGAAAGGTACCAATGTTTGTTGCTTAGAATTAGAAGATGGTTCTTCCTGCTTCTGAAGCCACACATCTAATATCTTATTTTCCATAGATATATTTACTTTCCCTGTAGTCGGCGCCAATTTGGGCTTCCAGGTCCTTCTCTTCTTGAGATTGATCATGATGAGAGACCGGAAGATGGTACTTTAGCATCTTCTCTAGCGGTGAGATGATGATGATTCTTAATTATTACTTTGTTTGTTGGGGAAGGGTGGTGCTTTGATGTTTCAGTGTCTAACTTCCTAATGATATTTTTGCATTGTAGGTAATTGAGAGAATACATCATAATTTTTTTGTGCATGAGGCATTAGATGAAGCTGATGTTAGAAACATCTTAGCTTCAGAACAGCAGAAAATTTTGGGTGGTTGCCGCATTGTGTTCAGCAGGGTTTTTCCAGTTGGTGAAGCCAATCCTCACTTGCATCCGCTGTGGCAAACTGCTGAACAGTTTGGTGCGGTGTGCACTAATACGATTGATGATAAGGTCACCCATGTGGTTGCAAATTCACTTGGGACTGATAAGGTAATGTTTTTACTCTCTCAAGGGGGAAAAGTTGCTGCTTTTGTTATTATTTTCTATTTTAGTAAATAAAAACATCCTGCATAGAATAGAATCTAAACAGAGATAGGTGGGTGACGTGACAAGGTAAGCTTAAGAGTAAAAAGAAATCTTGTTCATGTTTTTGTTTTCGTTTGAAGTTAATTCATTTTACCGTGATATGCTTTGTCGTGTCTTCTCTATCTTCTTGTTCTCCTTCGACAAAATGTGAGATGGAAGTCTGATTTTTTTTCTTCATTTTGGAAGGTTAATTGGGCTCAATCTTCCGGGCGATTTGTTGTGCATCCTGGCTGGTATGAATTCTCCACTGTCAATTTGATACTCTCACACCAATATGCGTTGATAGTCCTCCTCCTTGACATCCTTACATATTGCCCTCTTTTTCCTTTCCGGAAATCTCATGTGCGTTGCAGGGTGGAAGCATCAGCTTTGCTTTACAGGAGAGCAAATGAGAATGATTTTGCCATAAAACAGTAGACACGGTCACCATTTCCTCCATCTGGTAAAATTGGGCAGACCGTACTACATTTTACCACCATCGTAGACTAGGAATCATCCCAGAGCCTCTAAATGAAGTCCTGCACCAAGGTTTTCCAGTGAAGAAGTCACAACAAGACTTCTTGAGAGATCACTCCATATTTAACTTCCAACAAAAAGTGCCTTTCCAAGAATGGAATATCATCCAAGTAAAAGTGGGGGGTCTGGGGACGGGGGCTGGATAAACTGAAGAATGTCATAATGAGATATAACGTCCCATGCAAATTATTAACTGAGGAATCCCATCTGGCACACAAGATTTTGGGGGATTTGAACGCATTGAAATCTCGGCAAACCGAATGAAAGGTGGAAAAATGAGAATCCTGGAAACTTCTAGGAAATTCTTAATTCAGGGCGATACATAACGAAAAGAGATTCCCCACCCAACCCCTACCTATTTGTTTCTCGGAGTGGGTATAATTGTAACAACCAATTAATTGGATACTTCATTGGGAAAAATTTTAAAGAAAAATTGTACCATCTCCCAAATTGTTTGTCTAGGATGGTGCAAAGCGATCGATTTGGGTAGGAAGGTTTTTGGGAGATTGGAATACCTCTTCCATTCTAAAGCTAGGTAACGGTATACAATTTTGGAAAGAGCATATATTTTTTAACTAATTTGAAGGGAGAATGATATATGATTGGGTGAAAAAATGATATGGTCTTATTCAAAATTTGAAATTGAAGTATAAAAATTAATAGGTGTCTTTAATTATTGGGAAAATAGTGGAAAGTAAATGTCAACTATTTATAAACTTTGTTTTCATTCATTTGTATACATAATAAATTTACTTGTTTTTATTTTTATCTCATCACTATTATGTGTCATGTGAGAGATATGTACTTATTGTTTAAGGACAAAATAATTTTTCTAAGTTTATTCTTGTCAAAAAAATAATTAAAATCCACCCTTACATAGATATGGGGATGATAAGATCTCTTGAGGATTTTAGAGTCAATTTAAACGGATATAGGGGGGTTTTAGTTTTCTTTTTTTTTTTTTTTTGTGTAGGAAAAACCTTAAAATGATTATTTTGCCTTTGAATGATAAGTTTGTTGAAAACAAAGTTTATGGATATTGTGAGTGAATCATAAATAGTTGACATGTGCCTTTCGCTATTTTCTCTTAATTATTTTATAATTGGAGATAGAATTACATAAGTATTTGAGGTAGATAGATAGATATTTTAAATTAGGAAAATTTCATTATGAATCAGGTGTGAGGTCACATTACATATTTTTAACGTAAAATATTGATACTCCTTGATTTGATATGAACTACAAAGTCCATATGCGGAAACAAGGACATACATAGTCCACATCAAAATTTTCCTTTAAATCAAGGAAAGGGATTTTCTTTTTACAATTTAGAAATTTACTTTTGAATGGAGTATCGGACTCGTTTGTGGTTTGTTTGGTACTTCTAATTTCATACTCAGACTTGGATAATACTCTTTAAATAGGTTTGGATATGATATACATAGTTTTGGACCCCTTTAGTTTTGGATCCAATTAGGTATATATATATATATATTTGCTAAGGTGTACTTCAGAGCTTGCCTTAATGCGCGCTCCAACCGTTATCGTAATGGAATTTTTGCTCCGTTTGGTTAGTTACATGAGCACTGTAGCAAAAATTCCATTACGGTAACGATTGGAGCTTGCATTAGCAAAACCATATATATATATATATAAAATATTTTTTATATATACATACATAATGTATATGTTTCTATTCTTGTTTCAACTCTAATTTTGTTATTTGATTATTAAATTTTAAATATTCTTTGTTAAGTTTTATAATTATTATTTAATAATTAGTATTGAATGATTATTTTAAATTTGATTAACAAGTGTGTATTAATTTGACTTTTTAGTGTATGTGGTAATTATTATTTAATAAATAATATCGATTAGTTATTTTAAATTTAAATGATAAATATATTTGATTTGACTTTTTAAAATTTTTAACTTATTTAAATTTTACTTTCTTTTGACAAAATATAATAAAAAGTAAAAAATAAGTAGGCTATACCTAGCCTTGAGACCCGATACTTGTTAAGTAGAATTCAAATCATATGTTTATTAATTTAGTCTGGGTTTAGAACTAACCGTTTCAGTACCTTCTCTTACCCTTTACACACCTACTTGGCAAGGACCTATTCTATGCGATAAGACATACGGAAATCATTGATACCAAAAAAATGATTTGATATTTCTAAACATCTATATATTATTTTTATTGGTGATACAAAAATAACATAAAAGAGAGTCCATTTATTTTTATTATACTCATCTTGAACGTTACACAAGTAATTAAGGTTTAAATTGAAAGGGATTTGGGGTGTAACCGTGGGAGATAATTTTGGGGGGTTAAATTTGATCTAATCGAATAGACAAATTATTTATGGTAAGTTATTTCAATAGGAAAAAAGTTAGAAAACTTCAAAAAAAAAAAAAAAAAGGAAATTAATTAATACTTCCAATAATTTTAGCTTAATTGTCTTCCTTAATTGCGTTAAGAAGAATCCATTGACCAGCTTGCTAATCCTACAAGAATTCAAAAGGAAACTATTGCTACAATTACTATATAAATAAATATGCACAAATTCGAGACTTGTATTGGCCGTCCAAGTAAAGAATTCCCCAAATGGAGAAGAATGGCAGCATCGAGCAGCAGCAGTACTCCTCCAGGTCTCAATGGCTTCAGACCACTTTGGCTGGTTTCTTTCTAATTTTCTCTCCTTAAATTGTACATATATATATATATATATAATTTCCCTGTTTCTGCCATGATTTTGTAATTAATTTCCATACTGTCTATATATTGTGCATGTGTTTCCAGAGGTAGAGTGGAAGATAAAGCAGATTTTGGAGGTTGTGGAAGCTGATGATGATGGGAGGGAAAGTCTGGGCGAGAGATCATCAGCTGAAATGTCGTACTATCAGAAGAGACCTCAACTCATTAAAATGGTTGGAGATCTACAGAAATCGTACCGCACATTAATAGCTGATCAGGATCTCATGATCATGATGATGAAGCCTAATAATAACAACCGTGCAGAGCATGAATCTCTTCGATCCTGCAGTAATTCCAGAACCACTTCAATTTCAAATTCAGGAACTGATCATGAGTTGAAAAGCCAGCAGCAGCAGCAGAAAGGTAATTGGGATGAACTTGTGGTGCTGGAGGAGGTATCAAAGCTGATCGAGGAGAACACCAGCAATCAAGCGGAGTTGATTAGGAGATACAATACCAGAAGAGAGGACATGAAACAACTGGTGGAGGAGAACTTGCGTTTGAGAAACGTCGTATTGTTGCCTCAAACTCCATCTCCATCTCAATCCAATGCATATTCCAAATGGAAGGCTTCGACAACTAATCTCTTCAGGAAGCTTCTCCCGTGAATATCAAATCAATCATTTTCTTTCGCTAAATTTGCTTAATTAATTTCAAACTATATGTATAGTGCATATCACCAGCTGATTTTTATATTCATTCTTTTTTAATTTTTATTTATCAATTTCCTTTTATTTATTATTTTCTTTTTACATATTTGACAATATTAAGTTGCGCTCTTTCATAGTTTTTAACTAGTTAATAATATATATTTTAACACAAAACCTCTAACAATGACGAAAATTCAGTTCCATCGTCAGCCTCGGTTAAAATTGGGCATATAGTAAATTTCTTTTTTTTTATTAAATTCAACCGGTGTTTAATCTTTTTCCCACCATTCATGTATCTGTAAATTTCTTTGTTTTATTCGATTTTTAAGAAGTTACCGTCATCATCGGATTAGAAGATGATGATTAGTACTAAGTATTATTAGTGCATAATCCTTTCCGCTTTACTATGGATCAAAAACATAGCACGAGCCCCAAGTATTCGAGGCCACGAACCGACGATCGCCCCTTTTGGCTTTTCTGCTGCAGTAAGAGCATACGTAATTGCACGGGGCAGAGGGATCACCATTTTTATCTTCCTTTCCTTTTAGTGAGCTTCAACTCTTCTCTGCAACTAAAATGGCTGGGGAGTTAGGAAGAAGAACAAGAAGAAAAGAAACCCCTCCCTCATTAATGCACCGCTTTAGATTTTAGTTGACGCCAAGCTCAACGACATTTACTTCTTTCTTACTCAAAAAAATTAAAAGAAAGAAAAATTCAATCTTTTCTCCGTACAACACGAGTCAGAAGAGATCTATCATCTTTCTTCTCAATTTCAACCAACATTTTACTCTTGCTTTCCCTACATTTTATTCCAATTTTCATTTTCAAGTATAGCTATGGAGGGCGGCCAAAGGATAGAGACGCCGTCGTGTGGCCGCCGTTGGAGTAGCGAATCGGGTATTGCTACTACCCTTCCTGCTGCCGGAGGAAGCTCGTCCTCGCCTGCTCGTCAATATCATCACGGTCGTTCTACTTCCGTCACCGGCATTTCTAATATTAAGCGGAATCAGAACTATGCCGCTAAAGCTGCGGCTCAGAGACTTGCTCAGGTCATGGCATCTCAAGCTGCTGATAATGATAATGACGATGACGACGAGGAAAACGATGATCTTGACTTCAGATTTGCTGTTTCGACTCCTCGCTCCGTTGCCAGAACTGCCAACACTAATGGCACTAAGACCGACAAGAATGCTGCCAGGCCGGTGCTGCCCACTACTAAGATCAATAGATCTTCTTCCACTAAGGTGAATTACAATTTTCATTCTTGTTTTTAGGTTTGAATCCACCGTTGTTCCAAAATGCATCATGCCTTCTCTTCTCACTTTGGAGTGAGGAAGAGATTTCCTAAAGTTGGAGACTTGATCTTGTTTGGATAGTCAAAATGAATGGTAATTTCATTAAAATTGGTCGACAAGTTTCTCTGTAGGATTGCCAGTTTACTTTTTCTTTTAAATTCTTAGCTTGAATTCAAGTTTCCAACAGTTCATTTCGTGCAAGTGTTATGTTAGGGTGTTTAGTTTTGGAAATATTTCTTAACTTACGTATCTCGTTTTATCTGTTGCATTTTCTTTCCTTGTTTCTATAAGAGGGACCTGGTTTTTAGTCATATGCCTGTTCAATTCATTTAAGTATCAATTTCATACTTGGTGCATATTATTGTAGGACAATGAACTGTTATATTGACTTTATTATTTGTCAGGCAATAAGTCAGATAATTTGATTGTTCTCGTGAAGCTTTCTGATGCATGCCACAGCATACTCAATTGAACTTGATTTACTTCCCTCTGCCATTACACCCATACCTAGTTACTGCTTCTCATCCTTGAATGCAATAATACTGCTGCTTAGTTTTACATTCAAACACTTACCAGGTGCTTTTATGCCCCTTCCCCCCAACAAATTGTGTTTTCACTAGCTGACTCAAAACATAGTGGAGGAATCTTCAATTCGTTCAGCATCAACTGGACGGCCATCAATGTCAAATCGCACTGCACCTGCAGCAGCACCACCTTCTAAGCCACCTTCCCTGAGGACTCAAGTGCCCATACCACCAATTGATCCTCCTAGTAGCAAGCCAAGAGAGAAAAGGTTCCAAAAGTTTTTTAACTCTTTCTTTCTGCTTGGTTGCTAGTTTTCAAATTTCCCACAAATCAATCTATCATGGGGGTTTTCTTTCAGGATTTGCTGGCTGCATTCTGACACTTTCATTTGAAAAAGAGAAAACTTGATTGAATATGAAATGAGTCCCTGTATGGTAAAGTACACAAAGGACTCACACATTCAAGATACAAGAAGAAAGAAACTAAACTAATGAAAATCAGTGAATAAAATATTTCTTTCTAGCAGAGAAAAAAAAAGGGGTGAATGAAAAATTTCCTGTTCATTATAATCTGGCTGCAGTCTCACTTAGAGCTCTTTTCTGCTTTTCACACTACAAAGAACATGCTAGAATATGCACATTTAGTGGGTTAATAAGGGTTTTACAATAGACATTCATATTTAATTTCATGTGCGTACATGCTAGAATTGCATAAGTTGCAATGCAGATGCATGTATATAATTGTTTATGCAACTATATATTTGTTTCTTTTATTAGCTGTCTGGTTTTTCTTCTAGTTCACATGGTTTTATGCAACTTTAATATGTTTACAAGAATGAGTTTACAGATTCTCACCAGATCTTGGTCAAGTGGGCTTGACAGATAAAGGAGATCAACATGCAGCTTCAGCGCTTCATGATGAGGTATATAAAGTTATCATCTTGCTATTCTTGACTAAGTTAATATTCTGCTCATGAACTGTGACTTTTCAATCATTTGGTTAAAACTTGAATATGCTCTTCTTTTTGGGCTGATGTTTCTTGTTTGACAGCTTGATATGCTGCAAGAGGAAAATGAAAATCTTCTTGATAAGGTGCACAATTCACCTTGTACACCATTCTTGTTCCTTCATTATGATTCCATCAACTGCCAAAATGCTTGGCCTATGATATGCATTTCCTATCTTGATTTGGCAGCTCAGGGTTGCTGAAGAAAGTTATGAGGAGGTGGAAGCTAGAGTCAAGGAGCTTGAGAAACAGGTTACTGCTTCATTACTTGGTACTTGTGGGGCTGTAAACTAGCCAATGCGAGCTGAGCCTATGAATCTGGGCTTGAGCTTGACTCCTAAGATAGATCTCAGGTCATCTAAAACAGTAACAAAAATCTAGCTAATAAAATTGTATTTCACATTTTGCCATATGTTTAAATTTAAAATATTTTGATATAAAATGTATTATATATTAATATAGTATATAATATAAAAAACTTTACATATATATATATAAATATATATCTATTTTCTTTTTAAAAAAATTAATATAATATATAAAAAATATTATATATAATATATAAATAAAATATATTATCACAAATCGAATACATATATGTTTGACTAAGTTGAGTCCAAACTGTTTGTGAATCGTCTCATTTACACCCCTACATGGTACTCCTCTTTATAGTATTAAGGATGCACACAAAAAAAACTAATAAAATTGTATTTCACATTTTGCTATATCTTTAAATTTAAAATATTTTGATATAAAATGCATTATATATTAATATAGTATATAATATAAAAAACTTTATATATATATATATATATATATATCTATTTTCTTTTTTAAAAAATTAATATAATATATACATAAAATATATTATCACAAATCGAATACATATACGTTTGACTAAGTTGAGTCCAAACTGTTTGTGAATCATCTCATTTACACCCCTACATGGTACTCCTCTTTATAGTATGAGGATGCACACTTAGTTTCTAGATAAAATCTGTTTGTCCTTTATTTCATGTTGACACTTAGTGCTAATGCGAGATAAAAAGCAGAAGCTTATCATTTCCAGAGCTGTTGGAACCCCTTTCTTTGTATTTAGAGCTTTGCCCAGAATGTTAATCCATTCTATCGATTTCAAAAATGTCTTGTTATAAGATTGGTCCGGCTCCTCCAGGTCTTCTGCTGTCAACTTAAATATTTTTCTATAATCATCCGTCTTTGTCTTAAGAAGACATTTTCCTGTCAATTTGTTTCCCTTCATGTGTCTAATTGATGCTTGTGCTCAGGTTGCTGCATTCGGTGAAGGAGTATCTTTGGAAGCTAAGTTGTTAAGCAGGTATACAAGGTGTCCTCAAGCATATTGCTTTGTTTGCAATTAATGATCCTACTAATACGGCATATTTTCCTTGTTATTCATATGCAGAAAGGAAGCTGCATTGCGCCAGAGAGAGGTAGTTTCAGTTAACAATAAAATGTGTTGTTGGCCTATATAGGAAATCCCTATTACAGATTCAGCTCTGATGCTAAACCATGATAATGAAAAAAATATGCTCGAAGAGAATAGAAAGTAGGAAAAAATAGAAATGAATATATGTTTTATTCTCTACATGGTCTTCTTATGTGTTGCATTCCATTTTCATGGAGTGTTTGTCTGAGCACAACATTTTATATAAGAGTAGTAGAAGCTTTTCAAATCTAGAGATACATAGTTGTAAGTAATTTTCTGAGGGTTTATCATTAACTTCATATTAAAACTTTTCTTCTCTAAAGTATCAAAAGATTTACACTTTCTGAAAATGAAGGAGGCGGTATTGAGTTTGAAACTGCTATCATTGTGCAATGTGACATTGCAAACAATTGTTATTATTATAGGCTGCAGTGAAAGAGGCAAAACAAGTGAAAGATGGTGCAGATGTGGAAATTTCATCTCTGCGATTAGCTGTGAAGGTAAGAGATACTACAGAATGTTCACCTGCTCTGCGGAATTTCATGATACTAATTTGACATTTTCAAGTTTTCTTTAGAATGCAAAAGTTGATGCCACTGCAGCTCTGGATCAGCTTCAGGCTGCTCAATCTGAAGTCAGATCTCTTCACTCAATGACGCAGAGAATGATTTTAACACAAAAGGAAATGGTGCAAAGCTAAAATTTGTTTATATTGGTAGTGCTCTTTACTTTTTTACTCATTTCTCTTTGGAGCTTCATGCACATACATTTTCTATTTTCAGGAGGAAGTTGTTCTTAAAAGGTGTTGGCTTGCACGTTACTGGGGTCTGGCTGCTAAGTATGGTAATTATGTGCTCAAATAATCTCTCTTATGAAAACACACTGTTGAGATGATCATAACTTTGGCGTTGCACTTGCTTATGTCGTGGTGGTCATGCAGCAGTAAGAAGTTAAATTCTTTTGTGTCATTGGTTGAGCTTCTATTGCAAAATAGAAACTAAAAAATAAAAGAAAAAAGATTGGAGGAAAAGCAACAAATATGATATACTATGCACTATCCTTGAATTCGTTTTTCTTCTCTGTTATAGAATGATTTTTCTTTATGGCTGTGCTAAAGCCACAAGGTTTTCTCTACACTTTCATCCTATTTCTGTCTTTCAGGTATTTGTGCAGATATAGCTGTTGCAAAGCATGAGTATTGGTCTTCTCTAGCCCCTCTTCCTTTTGAGGTCGTAATTTCAGCTGGGCAAAAGGCCAAGGAGGATGGCTGGGAGAAAGGTCAGTCACTAATCCAACCATAAAACAAACAATTGCTTCTGTCTGATAATGCAGAGCTTTTGGACTGTTGAATTAGAGCCATATTTCGACTTGTCAACTGAGTTAAATTGCATAATCTTTTTGCAACCTCATAGTTCATGTCTTCTATTACTCAGGAAACCTTTTTTCTCACACTGCATCTGATGAAAGCATCACAAATGCATATTATTGATGTATTGACTCAAAATCTTTTACTTTTTTGAATTATGAAATGTCAGGTGATAACAACCCAGAGAGAGGGAAATTAGTTCAGGACTTCAATGATATAACTGGAGAAGGAAATATAGAGAGTATGCTTTCAGTGGAATTGGGATTAAATGAGCTTGCTTCCTTGAAGGTTTAAGCTGGAACTTGAGAAACTTCTAGGCCTTTTTTATTATAAATTCCATCAGCGTTGCATTTTGTTGAGCCGAATTTTTTTTTAATATGTTTTTCTCTTTTTCATCTACAATTGCTTGGAACTTTGTTCCTTCTCAAAGGTTGAAGATGCTATTGTGCTTTCCTTGGCCCAGCAAAGACGCCCAAATTCTTCCCGAACATCTGTCCCAGGTATGCTTTTGATAGTTCCTATGCAAGTCATACTCCTCAATTTGGAAGCAACAATTCCTTTTCCCATAACATGACACCTTAATTGTTGAAAATATCAAAAACAAATTCCCTAACAATATGAGCTTATCTCTTTACCTTGATTTGGTGTATCCCTTGCGCTGTGAAACTAAGTAATAACTTAGTATATACCGTTTATAAATTTTACTAGTTTCCTCTCTTGTTTTAGACCACCACTAAATTAAGTGCTGTCTTTGTTTTGGGACACCACTAGCTAAGAAAAGGTTAATTTGATTGTGCAATATTAATGATTTTAATCACGTCTCGTCTTCTATAGCTTTCTAGGTTTCTTTTCGCATCCTCTCTGTCTCTCTGAGCTTTTTCTGCATTTCAATGTATTCAGAGGTGCCTCAGTATTTATAACATTTGCTCTGCCATCATACTTGCCTTGTAATTCTTCTTGAGAAACTGTACAGTTAGCTTTATAGTTTTTTTGACTTGAGGCCTCATATGTGTCTTTGTTATGTCTGGTTGGTGGTTGTGATATTTGTATAAGTGCATGTCTGCATAGTACTTTTAGGATGGGACATGGTTAAAAAAGGCTTGTCTAGTGGTTTCTCCTTTTATTTGTGAATCCATTTGCCTATTCCTGCTGTAATCTCCATGTTAGTTGGCATCTGTGTTTACCCAGGAATTGCAAGACATTAAGACCCATTGAGCTTTTGGAATTGGTAAGATGAAACTTTACAGTTCCTTTGCTAATAATGCCTCTTATATTGTATTGCAGATATCAAGTCACCAGGGGATCCCAAGTTCCTTGAAGCATTTGGTAAGTCTAGTTCAGATGAAGCACTGCAATTTTAATTTATTCTCTAACCCATAATATTGTTTCAAGTGTTTGGGTAGCTGGAAGGTGCAGTCTTTTCATCACCTGTTTCCTTTGTTGGGCTCCAAACTTATTTAATTTATGCAAATGTTAGATATGCTTAAATTTGATGCAAATGCTTACCTTTTCAAGATTTTGTCCATCCATCTTGTTAAAATATGGGCTTAGGCCTAACTCAACCCCAAAAGCTAGCTCAAGGGGGGAGGATTGCTCAAGGCCCTATATACTACAATAGGCCCTTACA